>CM038712.1:7350395-7642423 GCA_021613375.1 Megaleporinus macrocephalus | reverse complement strand
CAGAGAGAGGTTGAGAGAGAGAGAGTTTGAGAGAGAGAGATTGAGAGATTAAGAGACAGAGAGAGGTTAAGAGAGAAAGTTTGAGAGAGAGAGTTTGAGAGAGAGATTGAGATATTAAGAGACAGAGAGAGAGAGAAAGAGAGAGAGAAATTAAGAGACAGAGAGAGGTTGAGAGAGAGAGTTTGAGAGAAAGAGATTGAGAGATTAAGAGACAGAGAGAGTTTGAGAGAGAGAGATTGAGAAATTAAGAGACAGAGAGAGGTTGAGAGAGAGAGTTTGAGAGAGAGAGTTTGAGAGAGAGATTGAGAGATTAAGAGACAGAGAGAGAGAGAAAGAGAGAGAAAAAATTAAGAGACAGAGAGAGTTTGAGAGAGAGAGATTGAGAAATTAAGAGACGGAGAGAGGTTGAGAGAGAGAGTTTGAGAGAGAAGATTGAGAGATTAAGAGACAGAGAGAGAGAGAAAGAGAGAGAGAAATTAAGAGACAGAGAGAGGTTGAGAGAGAGTTTGAGAGATTAAGAGACAGAGAGAGGTTGAGAGAGAGAGTTTGAGAGAGAGAGTTTGAGAGAGAGATTGAGAGATTAAGAGACAGAGAGAGAGAGAAAGAGAGAGAAATTAAGAGACAGAGAGAGGTTGAGAGAGAGTTTGAGAGATTAAGAGACAGAGAGAGGTTGAGAGAGAGAGTTTGAGAGAGAGAGTTTGAGAGAGAGATTGAGAGATTAGAGACAGAGAGAGAGATAATGAGAGAGAGAAATTAAGAGAACAGAGAGGGTTGAGAGAGAGAGTTTGAGAGAGAGAGTTTGAGAGATTAAGAGACAGAGAGAGGTTGAGAGAGAGAGTTTGAGAGAGAGAGATTTGAGAGATTAAGAGACAGAGAGAGTTTGAGAGAGAGAGATTGAGAAATTAAGAGACAGAGAGAGTTGAGAGAGAGAGTTTGAGAGAGAGAGTTTGAGAGAGAGATTGGAGATTAAGAGACAGAGAGAGAGAGATAAGAGAGAGAAAATTAAGAGACAAGAGAGAGTTTGAGAGAGAGAGATTGAGAAATTAAGAGACAGAGAGAGGTTGAGAGAGAGAGTTTGAGAGAGAGAGTTTGAGAGAGAGATTGAGTGATTAAGAGACAGAGAGAGAGAGAAAGAGAGAGAGAAATTAAGAGACAGAGAGAGGTTGAGAGAGAGTTTGAGAGATTAAGAGACAGAGAGAGGTTGAGAGAGAGAGGTTGAGAGGAGAGTTTGAGAGAGAGAGAGTTTGAGAGAGAGATTGAGAGATTAAGAGACAGAGAGAGAGAGAAAGAGAGAGAGAAATTAAGAGACAGAGAGAGGTTGAGAGAGAGTTTGAGAGATTAAGAGACAGAGAGAGGCTTGAGAGAGAGAGTTTGAGAGAGAGAGTTTGAGAGAGAGATTGAGAGATTAAGAGACAGAGAGAGAGATAAAGAGAGAGAGAAATTAAGAGACAGAGAGAGGTTGAGAGAGAGAGTTTGTGAGAGAGAGATTGAGACGGCGTGGACGGCTGCTGCTGCTGTTTTTGCTGTGTAACGGAAGCTCTGAGTACGAAACATGACAAACCACTTCCAGCCACAGTGTCTACAGAAAGCGAGTGATGCTCTAACGCAACACAGACGCCTGAGAAAGAAAAAAAAACACGTCACTACAGGTCTCGCTGGGGTGATTGATGAAATAAGCCATGAGCCACTTTGCCCTCCAGACATTCTGACAGTCACTGAGCCATACATTAAACATGATGTTCATTCAATCTCTGTCGTCTTTATGATAAATTTAAAAGACTTAATGCATTCATGTATGATATATCGGCTGTTAAGAATGCTCAAGTAAAGGTGGTCTCAGCCCACGTTAGCCAGCAAGCCCGATTCAGGAAAGTCAAATCGTCAACGTATCAATCGTCTATTGGTTTGTTATCATTAATAGAATATCAATATTATTATTAACACCTACCTCCTAACCAAGAGCTACCTTTATGAGCTCTACCCCATGTGTGAAATACAGGGATCTGGGACCCCCTAATTAACCTCAGGACCATTTTAAGGTGTTCCATGAAAATAAACGTATTATGCTGTCATTGTTTATGTGCTTTACCTACAAGCTTCTGGTATGCACTAGAGCTGTAGCACTGGTCTGCCTCAAGGTGGCGCTGTAGCAGCAGAGGTGTCAAGTAACAACTTCTACAGAAGTATTTGAAACCCTAGTATCTATACTTCTAACCCTGAGTAATGAATGTGAAGACTCCTTTGTGTAGCAGACTGGTTCATTTAGATGGTCCTTCATAGTTTAGCTGTTATAAACTTGTGGGATACACCTGTAAGAGCTCTACAGTGTACTGCAAATCTGAAAAACTTGCCAGTTTCCCAACAGTTTGGTGGTGAATTGTTATTCGTTCTCAAACCGAAGACAGACGAGGAGACGATGGTAAGATCTCAGTTGGTGTGTGGAAGAGCTACCAACTAGATCAGAGCATATCCAGAAGAAGATCTGATGTTGTCATCAAAGACATGGCTATAGCGGTTGAGTTCCAGATTTCTCCTGGACGCCCCAGACATTGTATGAATGTGTTCAGTTCCTTCAGCAGCAATCTTGATTTAGCTTAATGAAGTACTGAGCAGTCAAAGCAGGTATTAGATGAGAACTGTAAATAATATTGGGGTGTTTCCACAAGGAGAAGCTTGGAAAGTGTTAAATAAAACATAAAAAATATAAAAAGCACTACTTAATGTATTAACCACTGTTTGAATATTTAAGTGCTGACCAAATAAAAGGTTCCCGTCTGGAAAAATAGCTTTTTAGAGAATGAAATGTTAAAATTGAAAAATCTATCAACATCTTGTATTTGATTGAGAAAAAGTTGGACAGGCCCAAAGAAAAGTTGTGTAATACCAAAAGAACATGTTGTGGAACATCTAGCGCCTAATTAGGTCAGTAACATGACTCATTCTGTTTTCATGTACATACTGCACAGCGTCCCATCTTCTTTGGAAGCCTCTTTGGGTAGGCATTTCTATGAAAGTGGCTACCATTAAGGGTCTCCACAGAAGTGTGTATGGTTGAATGTGCTTTAATGGAGTGCTAAAAAAACCCCAAGAATTTCAAAGTGGCTGCCCATCAAAGCTTGTGGTATTGACGCTCGTTACCCACGTTCTGGCTTTTCGGCCTCTTCAGCGTCAGACAAGAGCAGAAGCAGACGTTCAACAACATTTAGCTTTGATTAAAGCGTCTTGTTTACCAAAGCGAGGTGAGCGGCGGCGTGGGACATTTTATACAAATAGGCTCCAGGGGCGGATCAAACACGGCGAGAAGAACAGCCAGTCTGGTCTGCTGCACGGATGCAGACAGTGAAGATTCTCAGACTAGCTCGTTAAGTTTTGCGGAGTGGAGTTTTCCAAGTTTTTAAGGTTCACAAAAAAAAAAAAAAAAACAAGAACAAGAACACTTCATAAGACGAGGCAGAACCAGCTGTTCTGTCATTAATGTTTAGTCTTGCGCTCGGCTGCCTGATGAAGTACAGTTTAGGTCAGGGAACCATCTGATGTTTTTCTGCGTGGTATCCTGGCACATCCCAGACATGGACGTCATTCAGGAGCCATATTTAAGCTGTGTTGGTCCTATTTCTCATCTGTTGAGCTCATAACGTCTCACACTTACGGCATTCGGCAGATGTTTTTCTCCAGAGTGACTTACAGGAGTCATGCCCAAGGACTCTTATTGGTATAGCCTGAGATGGTTACCCAGGCAGGCCACCAAACCCCAGTCTACAGCATGAAGGGCAGCAGTGTAACCCACTATATGTAAACTATACCAACTGCTAGCCTTCAGCTGCCCTGCAGTAGAACATCTGAAAGTAGTCTGATTCACAGACCATGTGAAGTTACTTGGCTTCCCTTTCCAGGAAGCCAACCTGCAAGTTTACAAGAGTAGTTTTACATGAGAAGGTGGGTTAATGTACTACTGTACTATTGACGTTTCCCAGTCCCGTCTGAATTGGCCATGTCAGTCATTTCTACTACACTGCACTCTCCCACGCCAGATTTCGACCCTTTACCTGCGAAACAAGCCCACAAATTAACCTTAGCTTACATGAAACCCACATGAATCAGCATGTTCCATCAATCCTGTGGAAAATGAGTTTTTTCCTGGTTTTTCTCAGGTATGGAGGCGCTATGAGGCATTTCGTTTCATTGTGTATGTATGTATGTACTGTATATATGTATGACATACAACAATCAAATCCAGAGGACAAGCCAAAAGACACCTTACAGCTATAGGTAAGTCACTGTGTACGAAGCTGTAGACTACATATGTGCCATGAACAAGATTTCACTATTAATATAAGATGGGTTTAGGAGGGGTTATCATCCACTACTTCATCAGTGGTACAGGACGCTGCCCACAGAAGCTGTTGTCGGGATATTTTTGGTTGGTGGACTGTTCTCAGTCCAGCAGCGACATTAAGGCAGTGTGTAAATGGGGTAGCCACTCCCATCTTACTCATTAATGCCATAAATTCATAAATTTCACAGACATCCTGCGGTAACATTACATTATTCAGCCTTCCCATGTAAAACTTGTCCCACCTGAATAGGGCTTCAGGCTCTCCAGCTTGAGTACTCAACTAATAAATCTCACCCACCAGTAGAGGACCCTCAGAGAAGGCATAATGATTCCTGACAATTTAGATTTGATCTTGAAATAGCCAATAGGAATGTACAAATACCACATTTTCCCATACATTCCTCATACCTGGTCCTTAGAGAGGTTTGATACCATACTAACGGCTTTCTAACTTAACCACGTCCTAAGTCCTGATATTTATAACACTTATTTTCATGTTCTGTTTCACAAGCTACTGATACAGGTGCAGTATTGGTGCAACCCCAAACAGAAAAGGGTATTTTCTTATGGGATACTTAGGTAGACACAGTGAAGTGCCCTCTCCCATTGGCTGAATATTTTACAGCTAAAATAAAACCATAATGTTGGGGACCTCTTGAAAATGAATGGGACTCTATGGGGGGAAGAAAGAGGGATGGGAAAAAATGACAAACAGACAAGTGTGGGTTGAACCAACACTGCAGTCGTGGTCAGGGGTCTGCCTTGAGTCAGTGTATGCAAAACGGTGTCTATTGGTCGAGCAGAAGTTTAGTAGATTGGCGTGCACTTTTCCATCCATACTCATTCTCTATGGGAAAAAATCTGGAAATCTGGAAACATGCATACAATCAAAAAGCATGCTATAAGTCTGAATCACACAATCAGACTGGACAATCAGGAGTTGGAACAGTTTTGATATTTTCAAAAACTGAGGTTATGATGTTTGCAATGCGAAACCATAATAATCCCATAGAGGGGCTGGCAGAAATGAGCACTTACACATTTGACATTTGCAGCCTAAATTGAAGGCCTGGCTCAAAAAGTCACGGTTCACCACACAGGGGGTCACAAAGTAGGCAGATTTGTTCATCACAATTCAAATACAGCACCAAGCAATTGGTGTTCAGAAATGCCGAGGTGAAAAGTGGTAGGTAGTATTTCTATGGGTGAATGTATAAACATAGTCTTTAGTTCAACATGGTCCCTGAGTGAAGATGATCTTCGGGTAACTATGGTCTTGGAATGATGTGGGCTTTGCTTGGATTGCTAGGTTCTGTCACTGAACATGAACCTAGGTGAACATGGTTGTTGGTTCAACATGCAATTGGTTGTACATGGTCTTCGAATAAACATAATCTTTGGGTGAATATGATGTTTAAGTAAATCTTTGGGGTAACATGGGCTTTGATTAAACATGGTTGTTGGCTGAGCATGCAATTGGTTGTACATAGTGTTTGAATAAACGTAGTCTTTGGGTGAATATGATGTTTAAGTGAATGGACATTGGCTGGACAGGTTCTGTGATTGAACATAGTTGAACATGGAATTTGGAACAGTTAGTCTCAGTTTGAACATGTACAAGGTTGTTGGTTTTTTTTTTTCAGATTTATCCAACTTAAAAACCCTCTAAACTCCAATACACTACGAGGATACATCCCTGCCACTGAGTTAATACACCAGTTTATGGACAACAATTGTCTTGATGTTTTTTTCCCAACAAGTCTCAGGCATCCTGAGGTCCACGGTAGATTTTGTATGGTTTTACTGCGGACCTGACAATGAGCAAGGAAGGAAAGCAATAAATCCCACCTTGTCAGGCCTCTGTGGTTATTTGATTTGCTGGAGGAAAAATGGTTGGCTTGTATTTGAAACACGTTTTGCTCCCGTAAATTGAAGAGACGAGTCCGCTGCTGTGGCTCTCTTTGTTGAAGCTTTTGCTGGCAAATTTGAGACTTAAATGGGATTCTGATCACTGATTTTGATAACTGATGTACTGCAATTCCAGTGGCTTTGTTCTCTAATTATCCAATGTTCTGCCACGATCAGACATTGCCAGTTCCCCCTCACTCGCATGACCGCTCTTCCTCTGGGATGGTGAAGGAAACCCACATGCAAGAAATGCACTTTGAAAAAACAGCACAGTCCCATACCAGTCCCAAGAACGTTTGAGGAGAACCTTGAGAAGTTGTTATGTAGATCTTATCAATGTTATGTAATATAGCATGGTTCCCCAAAAAACTTAAAAATAAGGAGTTAAAGCAAGTTGGCTACCAATAGTGTTTTGCTTGTATTACCAATTGTACTCCAGCCCGACCAGAGGAACTTGGAGGTTTGGTTTTCGAGGGGACGCCCCCTTGTTAGCAGTGGTTTTCATATTCACGCTATTTTCCATGACAACACTGGGGGGGCCATCTTTGTTTACTTTGTGTTAGAACTTCCGGTGCGCCCGTGAATTTGTTGATACTGATTACAAGCAAAACAACAATAAACATATAATGACTAGCATAACATGTTCAGTTAGAGGCAGTCACAGTAACTGGAAGAAGAGAGAACTTGGCTTGAACTACAGAGTTACGAACACAGCACATAAAGATCAGAGTGTTGGGGGGCCCGCCTTCCAAAGAAGAGGACCTGCGTCTCTGACTGAAGCTCTAAATTTAAAACATCCACCCAAACCTCCGTATATCTGCTCTTACCATTCTGTGGAGGAGAACCAGCACCAGAGCTTCCTTATCCAGAGAAATGTCTCGGCTATGAAGCTCAGAGGAAGCAGACGTGTCAGGTGCTTGCGAGTTAAGTAACTGTTTTCTGATCAGTGTCCACCACGCTAGGCTATCTGGACTGTAACTAACACCCACGCAGAGCGGCTCGGGCAGCTGGCTGGACTTGGGTTTACACCGACTTTCAGAAATATAAACTCACCGTCTGTGTGTAGGAGTACACGCCCACCTTCCCACTGTGCAGGTATTGATACGCTTCAGTACTTTTATAGTTTTTCATTGGTGAACCGTCTACACCTTCCGAGAGTACAAAATAATAAAACATGTCTTCATAAGTAACCTCAGACCACCCTTTCATATCATCCACCCACTGTGTTATTAACCTTCAATAAGTGTTTTCCCATTCTAACTTCTTATTGTCTCTCTGGTCTCCTCCCATGTAACTGTATTCATTTTGGTTAGCTGACCCGGAAGTTCTAACACAAAGGCTGAAGAAGCACATGCTTGAAAGTGGGTGTGGTGAAATACGGTGAATTAATATAGCACCAAAAGACGTCCCCCAGACATGTATGCTTGTTATGAGACTATTAACAGGTACACAGTTTTAAAAACATGGGATGTCAGTCCCAAAGCAATTATCAACTGCAGCATTACCAGTGATGGTGACCTGCTTTTCTACAGAATAAGCCACAATGTATTCATACCAGTCTCAGATAAAATGTTTACAGGGTATAGTGTTTCTACTGGCTTCCCAAATGGCAATGTCACAAGAAAAGCTATACTTGCTTAATCACCCTCAACTTAATTTCATAAATTGGTACACAAGAAACCCTAATCTGGACCCTTCATTTGAGAGACCCCCACTGGCTTATCATTAGCGACACCACAGATAAACCTCTAGAAAAAAAAAACAACTATGGTCACTATGCCTTTCACGTGTAGGAGAAATTGTCCGTTCTCCTTCCTGCCTCTCTCTCACAGAGTATTGCCAACAACAAAACTCCAACAAACGCGAGCCCAAGACCCCGAGGCTGCCCTTGGGACGGCGTGTTCCCCTGGGTGACCCAGAAACTATAATAATGATCATTTACTGTACATTCTCAGGGCTGGGGAAGCTGGCATGCAGCTGCGGACTGAGAAGCGGGGAAATTACAGCGGAAGGGACAGAGATACGGCAGACGAAGCCAAGGCCTTTGGCAAAAAAGAAAAAAAAAACAGAGAGAGAGCAAAAGAATTAGTTCCCTTCATGGATGAGGAAGCACAGTGTAGCTAAAATACAGAAACTATAAAGCTATTCAATCTTGCGCATTCTAATTTCAAGGAAAATTTGCCTCAAAGTCTTAGATTTCATTTTGTTTTGTAACCGTCCATGAAATCAAGCTGGATTGCGAAGCCCCTTTCATTTCTGCAGAGGTTGAGTTCTTAATGGCTCGGCAGCTGGTGAACCGTCAGGTTTCCGGCCAGCAGACTTTCGTTTAGGTTTTCGAACCCCTCTCCTTTGGAGCTACCTCTGGCAAAACCGACCTCCAACCCCAATTAAACCTGTTCCAGAACATCTTCACAAACATCTAGAAGTAAAGCATGATAGATTATAGCTCTCCATGAGCAGACCTGGGTATTTCATGTCTCACCACAAAAACCACAAGACCATCCTTACCATAAACAAGAATAAGGATTTGAGCATGGTCTTTCATTAAACCACTGACAACAATTAAAAAGAAATAATACAGAAGTTTTGGTTAAACCTGGTCTTTTATGAAAATGGTTGTTGAGTAAACATAGATTAGACTTTGACTTTTATTGAAAATGGCCTTTGGTTAGACATAAGCCTGGCCTATAGAAGCCGTGGACTAAATATTAGGAAACCAGCCTTCTGATTGAAGTGCCCTTGAGCAAGACACCTAACTCTGTAGATGTGGCTGCCCACCACTCAGGGTAAGTGTACTTAATGCCCTCTAGTTTGTGTATGTGGGTGTTTCACTGCATGAATGGGTTAAATGTCAAATTCCTCTGTGTGCAAACACAAGTGGAAAGTAGTTCTAAATTTTATAATTAAACACAGTCCTTGGTTAAACATAGGCTCTAGTTCAACATGGTCCTGGTTTTTGGGATAACATGGGCTTTGCTTGAACATGCAATTGTTTGTACATGGTTTTTGATTGAACATAGTCTCTGGTTGAACGCGGTCTTTGGTTGAACACGGTCTTTGGTTGAACATGGTCGTTGGTTGAACATGGTCTTTGATTGAACATGCAACTGGTTGTACATGGTTTTTGAATGAGCATAATCTTTGAGTGAATATAATCTTTAAGTGTCTTTGCAGTGCCATGGGCTTCAGATAAGCATGGACACTGGCTGGGACATGTTCTGTGAATTAACATAGTTGAACGTGAAATCTGGTTAAACACTATTTTTTAGGTGAACAGTTTTAGTTAAAAAGTTTTTTTTGGACATAGTCAAACATAGTCTTAGCATGAACATGTACAATGTCTTTGACTGAACATGGTCTCTGGTTGAACACAGTCTTTGGTTAAACATGGTCTTTGTTTGAACATGGTCTTTGGTTGATCATGGTCTTTGGTTGATCATGGTCTTTGGTTGATCATGGGCTTTGACTGAACATGGTCTCTGGTTGAACACAGTCTTTGTTTGAACATGGTCTTTTGTTTGAACATGGTCTTTGGTTGATCATGGTCTTCGGTTAAAAATGTTTTTTGACTGAACATGGTCTCTGGTTTAACATGGCGTCTCAATAAACATGACCTTTGCTCTCTGGTTGAACATAGACTTTGGTCAAACATGGTCTCTGATTGAACCCAGTTTTTGGTTAAACATGGTCTTTGTTTGAACATGGTCTTTGGTTGATCATGGTCTTTGGTTGATCATGGTCTTTGGTTGAAAATGGTCTTTGACTGAACATGGTCTCTGGTTGAACATGGTCTTTGGTTAAACATGGTTTTGGTTGAACATGGTCTTTGTTTAAACATGGTATTTGGTTGAACATGGTTTTGGTCGATCATGGTCTTTGGTTAAAAATGGTCTTTGACTGAACATGGTCTCTGGTTGAACATGGTCTTTGGTTGATCAAGCACTTTGACTGAACATGCTCTCTGGTTAAACATGGCGTCTCAATGAACATGAACTCTGGTCTCTGCTTGAGCATCACCTTGGGTCAAACATGGTTTCTGGTTGATTATGGATCATGGTCAAATATGATCTCTGGTTGAACATGGACCTTTGGTCTAAGTCTTTGAGTGAACATGATATTTGGGCGAACATGTGTTTTGGCATGACATTGTCTTAGTTTAAAAATGGTTGGATATGTTTTGTCACAAAACATAGCTGAACATAGAGTCTGTTTTTTGTTCAGACATGATCTTTTATCAAACCCGGCCTTTGTTTACCCTACACATATTCTACCACTCCAATTCTGCTGCAGTACATGGGCATCCGGTTAACCTTCTCCACTGCTTTGCAAGTGATCCCATTACTTCAGAAGGTGGCACAGATGCAGCATTTGACTTGACTGTCTTATCTAAAGGACTCCTAGACTGCTTGCTTTTAGCATTAAAATAACACATTCACTCCCGCTCTCTCTCCCAGAGACGGCCTCTACTTCTCCGATAGCAGTAACCTTCAGCAGAAGATAACAAACCCGAACATTTATATACATAATGCTTTCTCCTCTCACCTAATGCACTTTCTGTGCAATAGCAGAGCTCGACTCTCTGGTGTATAAGCGCCCAGCACTTGAGTCTTCTGACAGGTGTGAAAACATTAAATTAAACTTTCAAACAGCATCTAATAAGGTCACATTCATGAGGCGACAGTATGTTGTCTCTATGGAGTAATGGAGCAGGGAGTCCTTCTCAGAATAGCAGCCCATTCAAAAGACATTTATATGCACATTATTACAAATAAAGCTAATAGAAGATTTTTCAAACTTGACTTTAACAAGTGTGCTTCCTAAATGAACCACCTGTTAAAAAACTTCTTTCAGCACCTTTCTTTTGGAACTGATTTCTTTGGATGATAGCTTGATAGCCTGCTGAATTGAAGGAATTAGTTTCTATGTTATACAAAATATGTCTACTATAAAAAGTGTATTAAAATGAGTACATATATAATTATATATTTACAGCACTGCTCTTATTAAGCATCAAAAGCTACTTGAGTGTGAATACTGCCCTCTGGCAGTAAGCGAGTGAGTTCAAATGTTAATATTACTTTGTCCAACATAAACACAAAAATGCTTAATACATTTTACTAATACATTAAGTTATATAAATTATATATATATCTGGCAATACATGGATATTTAAGTTGAATTTTGAGATAATATAAAAATAATCTGTGTCTTTTCTAAAAGAACTTTTAATTTAAAGTTAATTACATATTTTAGTCAATTTAGTAAAAAATCTTTAACCATTTTAGGGTCTCCGAAGGGGTACAACCATTTGAAACTTGCCCCATTGTCAGGAGATTGTGAGTTAGAACCTTTGGCGTTCCTAGGGTTAGCTGTCCTAAACTGGTAAGACTAACAGATGCAGACAGGTGGATCAAGCAATACGTGAATGAAAGAATGGATGAAGGGAAATTGTTGGTGATGATAAAGGATAAAGGGGTGAAGAAAATTTGTTGGTGATGGTTAAAAGAATTAAGGGATGAAGGAAAACTCTTGGCGGTGGCTAAAGGAATGAAGGGATTAAGGGAAAATTGTTGGTGATAATAAATTAATACAATGTTGAAGGAAAATTGTTGGTGATGGCTAAAGGAATGAATGGATGAAGGAAAAATGTTGGTGATGGCTAAAGGAATGAGGGGATGAAGGAACGGTGTTTGATGATAAAGGAATGAGGGGGTGAATGGAAAAAGTTGGTGATGGCTAAAGGAATGAAGGGATGAAGGGAAAAAAGTTGGTGATGGCTAAAGGAATGAAGGGATGAAGGAACAGTGTTGGTGATAAAAGAATGAGGGGTTGAAGAAAAATTGTTGGTGATGATAAAGGAATGAAGGGATGAAGGGGAAAAGTTGGTGATTATAAAGGAATCAAGGGATGAAGGAACAATATTGGTGATGATAAAGGGATGAAGAAACAGTGTTGGGTGATGACAAAGAAATAAAGGGATGAAGAAACACTGTTGGGTGATGATAAAGAAATGAAAGGCTGAAGGAACAGTGAAGATGAGCTACTGTCTCTGACTTTACATCTACAAGGTGGACCAGCAAGATAGTCCTGTCTAATAGAGTGGACAGTGAGTGGACACAGTGTTTAAACACTCCAACAACACACCAGTATAACACACAATAACATACCACCATCATGTCAGTGGCACCACACTTCTATGAATGACCCACCACCCAAATAGTACCTGCTCTGTGGTGGTCCCGTGGGGGTCCTGACCACTGAAGAACAGGGTAACAAAGTATACAGATAATCAGATGAGCAACAGTCTGTAAGTGTAGAACTACAAAGTGTTTCTATATGATAAGTGGAGCTCATGGACAGTGTGGGTAGTAGTAATGAAGTGGTTGGTGGGAGTATATTTTCCATATGGATTATTTGAGCAAGAACGTTTAACTGAGAGGTCGGAGTTGAGCTGAGTTGACCCTCAGGTTGTAAAAAACCACAAAACATTGCGTCCCAAAAATAGTAGAAGCCTGGAGTTTACCCACGGTGTTTTGCAGGCTGCAGACAAAGCACTTGTAGGAAGTACCTGCATCGCTGTCACCTGCTATCCACACATTTTGAGGGTCATAAGAACATCTGATGAATGAATGCAAAGACACACATACACTCACACAGAAGGATGCAAACACACATACCCTCAAGCCGACTCTCCACCTGAAGTACACCTTCAAACCTTCTTCAGCGTCGGCGGCTCAGCAGCTTCACTCCTTCATTTTCTCCTCATTGATGTCATTGCTATTCCAGCCTGACGTCTAATATCACTGCGGCCTGTCTAAAGATCACTCAGGTAATCCAGGATAATATCACTCGTGCATGAAATCTATTACATATTTCATTCATTCCAATCTCTTCTAAGCCCTCTTCTGGTCAGCTGTGTAGCGCTTTTAATGCGACCCTTACGCCAGAGTCTTTCTCCCTGGCACCCTCTGAACCTCAAAGCAAACCGAGCCAGAAGGCCTCCGACGGAGCTGTTTCAAAGAAAGACACCACAAACTCGGCAGGGCTCGCTCAAGGACCGCGCAATGCGGTGGAAAAAGAAATGTTCTCCTTTCCTCATGAGTGACGCGCTACTTCAGTAGATGCGGTTCTCGCCGTCATGCATACCAGGCAAGGCTCAGTCTTGGCTGAACAACCATGTTTTTTCTTAATGATTTATGAAATTGGAGGCATAGCAGCTCTACTTTGAGCTCCTCCAGGATGATTGACCTTCTCACCCTGTTAGGTACAGTGTGGCCTGCTACCATTCCCATCACTGTAGGTGATCACGGTAGGTGGTCACAGGTATCTGGAGCCATGCTGGAGCCATGCTAACTGCGGTGCATCTCACAGCTGCTGGAGGGTCCATGCGGAATGATCTGTAGAGCCAACACCACCATGGAGGTGGTCCCACAGACGCTCAATTTGGGTTCAAGTCTGGGGAATTAGGGGTCCGGGGTAGTACTTTCAAGTCTTGGTTAGCTCTTTTAACCAATGTGAGACATTTCTAGCCATGGGATGTGTTGCATTGTCTTGCTGAAAAATCCCATCCGCCCCAGAGAATGGCGTACATGATCAGCAAGGATGGATTCATAGCAAAATCTGTTGGGAGTGTCCTCCACATGGATGAGTGGGTCCAGAGAATGCCACGAGAACATTCGAGAACATGTTCTTACTCGATGTGCATAAATCAATTCATTTTTGGAACTGGCAGAGCTGCCAGAGTGAGAGTTCTGCTTGTGACGAGTTTTGCAAAGTGGAGATAGAGCAGATCTAAATATACACATCCTTAAATAGACAGGCTAAAGAAAATAGCAATTGTGCTTCATGTTGGAGGAGGAAAGGAAGGTCCAGCAGGTTCTATTCGTCCCACTCATGTGCCCATGTGAACATTAGCAGTGTTAGGAAGTGCCCTGAGCATTCTAACAATCAAAGAGACACAGCATCGTATTTCTATATTAAAGAAAACAACTCGCAAGGTCTGTTGAACACATGCCAGTGAATAAAGATAATGTATCTTCAAGATGAGTAGTTTTAACCACGTATAGAGTGCTGTGCAAATGTTTTAGACACTCTGGGACATTATTATATTTAAAAAGCAATTCTTTTAGACAGGAATCTTTTACTTACTTAGTAAACACTTTATTATTTAAATATTTAAACAGTATTAATAGAGTAAGTACTGCTTTCACATATGTCAGTGTGTGTATTTAACCCTTTCCAAGCTTCTCCTAGTGGAAACAACCCAGTATTATTTACAGTTCTCATCTAATACCTGCTTTGACTGCTCAGTACTTCATTAAGCTAAATCAAGATTGCTGCTGAAGGAACTGAATACATTCATACAATGTCTGGGGCGTCCAAGAGAAATCTGGAACTACACTTTGTTCTTCAAACTGGAGCTCAAGATATGATCTACTTCTCTCACAATAAGATATTTATGTTATTTTGTATTGTCCACTGAGGTTAATGAGCTACACCTCTGGAAAAAAAAGCTGCTAGTCTATCTGAACGTGCTGGTTTTGATGGTTTTGAGTCTTCTACCAGAGAAAATAGGTGATGTTCAGGATGAGAGGGGTCAGCTGGACCCTGCTGGTGTAGATGTTATCATGTTTTGACAGACTACATCCAATGATCCGCTCCTGATTATGCGCTGACTCGTTCTCGTGAGGTGGAGAAACCAAACCAGATGGTAATGAGTGACGTGAGGATGGACTCGATGATTGCTGCGTAGAACTAGACCATCAGGGTCAGCAGCAGGTTGAATTTCTTCAGCTGTCTCTAGCAGAACATTTGATGCTGTGCTGTTTTGGCTATGAGCCTTAAATCTTGTCGCATGGCAAAATCTCGTCACACGAACATATGACACGGTTGAGATGGAGGGAGAAAGAAGACGAGAGAGCTGTTGTCATTACTCATCAAATCTTAGGTAACTATACTGTACTATACTGTACTATACCATACTATACGATATTACATATTTTTTCAAGTATAATATATTATTTAGTATGGTACAGTATAGTATAATATAGCATACTATATTATACTATACTACATTATTTACTGTACATTATACAATACACTATATTATATTATACTAAACTATAATATATATTACTACAGTATATCATCCTACATTATATATTACATGATGTATAATATGTAGTATAGTATGCCGTTGTATAGTATATTGTATAAAAATACTGTAGTACACTATATACTATGTTATATAATACTACATTATATATTGTATTATGCTCTACTATATTATACTACACTATATTATACTATACTACATTATATATAATATAATGAATAATATATATCGTATAGTATAGTGTATTGTATAATGTATAAAATACTGTAGAACAGTATAATATGCTATACTACAGTATATTATGTTGTACTATGATATATTTTGTTATATAGTAGTACATTATTTATTGTATTATGCTCTACTATATTATACTACACTATATTATACTATACTACATTATATATAATATAATGAATAATATATATCGTATAGTATAGTGTATTGTATAATGTATAAAATACTGTAGAACAGTATAATATACTATACTACAGTATATTATGTTGTACTATGGTATATTTTGTTATATAGTAGTACATTATTGTACATTATTATATAGTACCATAATATACTGTACTATCACAGTTCACTATACCATACTACACTACATAATACACTGTACTATACTATATTATTCCACATTATTATCTTATACTATACTAGATGTACTCACTAACTATATTTTTAGTAACAGAAACACTGTGGCTTTTCGACAAACTACTAATTTAAACATGGTTTTGTTCCTTCTAGTGTCTTTTGTTCTTAGATTTCAAAACAAGTTAGCAAAACAAAACAAGGGAGCTCCGGAGGAACGAGGGGGCGTTAAATGAACTGAATACAGCTCACGCCTCTGAAGTGTCAAAGTAACCCCCGTCTGCTTCTGCATTATTTCACGACTGCTCGTGCACAAAAACACCGCCGTTTTATGATGTTTACTCAACATCTGGTACCTGATGGATTGGTTGGGGGGTGGGGGGTGGTGGTGGTTCACATCTTTCGAGTACATAAAAACAGAGACATGATTTAATTTATTCATGGCCTTCTGGGACCGAAGTGAAGGATCTGTGCTGCGGTTCATGACCCGAGTCTGAGCGAGTTTGTGTGTTTGTGAGAGAGAGGGAGAGATGGAGGGAGGAGGAAGACGAGACAGCTGTTCTCATTACTCACATTA
This sequence comes from Megaleporinus macrocephalus, assembly GCA_021613375.1. Classification (NCBI taxonomy): domain Eukaryota; kingdom Metazoa; phylum Chordata; class Actinopteri; order Characiformes; family Anostomidae; genus Megaleporinus; species Megaleporinus macrocephalus. Next base: position 7,625,896 of record CM038712.1, on the reverse strand, counting down.
TGGCTTTTTTTCTCTTCTCACGACTCTGCTTCACTGAACGAGGGATCTCAGCTCACTTAAGAAGATATTGCTTTATACATCACAGGCCAGCGACAGGTAGTGGCTGTTTTAGGTCACAGCACCTGAGTTATGGAGTAATATGAGTAATCACCGTGGAAACGTCTCCTAAATGTCTGCCTCTTTAACACATTAACTGTGGAAGTAAGTAAAACCGCGTGTCTTGGTGTTCTGGATTCCAGCCATACCTGTAAAATCTGTAAAATATGAGACATTCTGAATATTATATTTTTATTAATAATATTTGTATTTATTTTAAAATGTATAACTTTTTGCTGTATTTTAATTGTATTAGCTCTTTATTTTATTCATATACATTATACTATATATATATATATATATATATATATATCTTAATTCTGAATAGAATGTTTTAATTACATTTACATTTAATTTTAACTTTACACATAAAAACTTTCATTCTGATGTGAGGATATTCATTATTATTATTATTATTATTATTATTATTATTATTATTATTATTATTATTATTATTATTACTTTCCTAATAATTCAAAATACATTAGTGTTAAAACAATTAGAAAAAACAGTTAATTCAAAAAAAAATCAGATGTTCCTTTTGAAAATATATTTTTGTTTCATTCTGGAAATTAATTTAATTATTATTTTCACATTTAGTAGTATATAAGTATACAATATAAGAATTCTCTTCTTCCCAGAAACACAGACCACCGATTCCACCAAAGCTTTCGAGAGAGTCCCATCATTGAGGTGTAAACATAGTCAGCTGATGTGAAATGGTTGACTGTAGAGAAACATACTGTATTTTCTTTACAGTGGTGGTGATGGGAACCAGGGGTCATCTACATCACAAATACAGTCATTAGAAGCCTCAGACGTCTGGTTCCATTCACCAGCACTGTGAACCATTCAGACTCTGGAAATTTTGAATTTTAATTATTCAAGTTATGAAGAAACTATATATCTGGACATATAAAATTACCTCTATAACTCCAGGCTGCTGCTGAGTTGAAGTCAAATGACGGCCCCCTGCTCCTGACCACAGCATGATGTCTCCCACCGCAGAGAAATGAAGGTTAAAAATAAAGATACTGGTTGACATTTCAAATCATATTTGTTAGCTGCCTCAACACCTAGCACTTAACCTCCAAGTCCCCCGGGTATGAGGTGCAGACCCTCAGCGGCAGTGGCAACCTCTGTTCATATTTTTAAACCTGCTGAAGGCAAATGTGATGAATCTTACTTTTGTAAACTAATGGATCATATGGACTACATATGCTGTTTCGGAAAGCTGCTCATGACACATGATACAGTTGAGATGGAGAGAGAAAGACGAGAGAGATGTTGTCATTACTCATCAAATCTATACTTTACCATACCATACTATACTATATTACACATTTTTTAAGTATAATATAGTATGGTACAGTATAACATAATATATTATAGTACAGAATTGGATTTTGTATAATATGTAATGCAGTATAGTATAATAAAGCATACTATCTTATACTATACCACATTATTTACTGTACATTATACAATACACTATATTATACTAAACTATAATATACTATACTACAGTATATCATCCTACATTATATATTACATAATGTATAATATATAATATATAATATAGTATGCTGTAGTATAGTGTATTGTATAATGTATAAAATATTGTAGTACAGTATAATATACTATACTACAGTATATTATGTTGTACTACGGTATACTATGTTATATAATACTACATTGTTTATTGTATTATGCTCTACTATATTATACTACACTATATTGTAGTAAAATATATATTGCTAAGGCTTTGCTGTATAGATACTATAGCAATGCCTCAGCAACCACCTGGAACACTATAACTTTAAGTTAACTGTTTAACAGCTGTTCCAATAAGCTTCTCATAATTAGCACATTTAAAGAGTGCTATTGGGATGGATGGGATTAGCATTTCATGCTATTTGATATGATTTTTTAAATATTTCAGTTAAATAACATGAAAGAAATGTATCTCCATTTTTATTTTTCTTCATCATTTGAATGCAGCAGCTGCCATTTATATTGTGTGATAATGTCACAATCAACAGACCTACAGAAGTGCTTCAAAATAGCTTGGAAAAAATTCTGGTTCCATTGACTTACATTACAAGTAAAGTATGCTTTTCCCTCCCCTGAAAAGTTGCTATTTTAGAGATACTAGTTTTTCTTTGGACGGTGATGACATGGCACATGATGGAGCAGTGGGTAGGGGCTTGGGTTTGACTCCCTAGCTGGGCGTTTGGGTTACTTTCTGTGTGGAGTTGTGTCTAGTTGGTTCGGTTTCCTTCCACACTGGAGATGCTAAGCCGCCCTGTGATGCACTGGTGAACCCTGTGAGCACCCTGTGACCCCAAATATAACCAGCAATACATGATGGAATATTTAAATACTCAAAATATCGTTCAACAAAATGTTTGGAAATGAAAATATTGTACAGCTCTGAAACCAGTCCCCACATCGTAGCTATTACTTGTTAGCTACTACAGACCCCAAACATGTCAGACCACCTAAACAACAGACATGCCTCACCTGGCTTCATCTCTATCTCTTCCTTTCCCCTGAAAAATCTGTTTGCCCTCAGGGACTGTTTCACCTACGCAGTGGGGGGACGCCAGTCAGCACAAGCAGAGGCCTTCCCTGCCCACCGGTTCACTATCGACACATAGCAGCTTTAGAGAAAACTAATTCTGATTTCTTACTCTTGGTTTTCTATTAGCATCATCAGAGAAGAGCTTCCAGCTGAGCATGAAGAAGATGCTGTGTGTGTATGTATGTGTGCGTGTGTGTATGTATATGTGTGTGTGTGTGTGTATTTGTGCGCAGGGGTGTGTTTTCATTCATTCTGAATATGCATGACTGGCTCGCTGTTGGCCAGCGCGTCTAATCTAAAGTGTCACTGCCCTGCTGCAAAGCTGACACAAGGTAATGCATTATAATGACATTACATTGCATGCGACTGCATTATGGATACGTAACTAAACGCTGTGTTAGTCTCTGTAGCTCTGCAGTGAATTATGAGAGCAACACAGGCTTCATTAGCACTTACAGACTGTAGTCCATCTGTTTCTCTGTATACTTTGTTACTCTGTTCTTCAATGGCCAGGACCCCTACAGGACCACCACAGAGGAGGTAGCATCCTGCAGCGCCTACATCGTCTCTGACTGGTGGACCAACAAGGTAGGAGTGGGCAGTATGTGGACACAGGGTCTGTCCTACTTGACTACTACTCAGTAGTGAAATCAGTAGGTGAGCACGGCTAGTATGTCTGAATACTCAGTAGGTATTGAGTAGTAGGTGAACGGTACCCAGATGACCTACTGAATCGTCTTAACACACTCGTCTTCTCTGAGCTACAGCTCCACACCATCTGAGAAAAACGCAGGTCAGTGTCACAAAAAGATCTAAATCTATCAGTAAACGGAGCTTTTAAATGAATAGCAGGACTTTTACGGTGGTGGTCTGACGTCTTGCGTACCAGGACGCTGCCAATATGGTGGACGTAGTACGTCTGAGCTTGTGTGGCTACTAAAACTCACCTACTGAAACTGCTCTACTTGTCTGCCGTACGTACTGACTCTAATCTAGTACCTACTGACTAGTGGTCAATTTCGAACACAGGGTCTGTCTCAAAACCTAGTGAGGGTCTACATAGGCAGCATTTTACGTCATAGTATGCGCTCCCGACATGTAGACTGTCCCAATTCTTACATACCTTAAACATGCTGTCTACTGAGAAACATTATATTGACCTGATTTTAAGAAAGCATCGAACGCTTCCTCAGCCGCTAAGACAATCCCACGATGCAACACAGGCAAAGCTACGAGTAGTGAAGTGGTTTTAAAACGTGAGTTATTTTGATTCTCTTTGGAGTTTTAATGTGTTTCTTGTCATATAATCACACGTTTTATTATCAACTCTGTAATGAGATAAAACGAGATTTATACTCGAGCCATTAGCATTTATGCTAGCGGATTTTTAAGCCTCTGGCTATTGTTTTGGATAGCCGGCCGGTAGCTAGGCAACTAGCTAATCCACTTGTCTCTCTCTAACTAGAGCGTCTCAGTAATCTGTTTATGAGGAGAGATGAGGAGAGAACGCTGCTACTTACACAGCTGCCTATCTAGACAGCCTACTTAGACACTCACTAGGTTTTGAGACACACCCACAGTGTTTAAAAACTCCAACGCAAAATAATATCTGCTCTGTGGTGGTCCTGTGGGGGTCCTTTCCATTGAAGAACAGAGTAACAAAGCATACAGAGAATCAGATGCACTACAGTCTGTTAGTGTAGAACTACAGGGAGCTCCTATATGGTAAGTGGAGCTGATAATGTTATGGCTGACCGGCGTGTACGAGGCTGCTGGGATTCGAAGGGTTTAGAAAGAAATTGTAAATTCTTGACAGGCCGTATATGAAGCTGTCAAGTGGGGGCCGGTAGTTTGGGACCCCTGATTTATTGCAGTAATGCATTATTAACAAGTTAACTTTGACAGGCCCAATTAATTACAACTGATTATCACAGTCGTCGTGTCAGAGATCAAGACAGCTACATGTACAGTAGCTGTTCAGAAGTTTCTGGCACTCGGGGACATGATTATATTTAAAAAGCTATTCTTTACCCAGACAGGAAGATTTAGTTTACTCAGCAAAACACGCTTTATTATTTAAATATTCAAACAATATTAATACAGTAAGTAGAGCTTTTACATACATCAGTGTGTTTATTTAACCCTTTCCAAGCTTCTCCTTCTACAAACAACACAGTATTGTTTACAGTTCTCATCTAATACCTGCTTTGACTGCTCAGTACTTCATTAAGCTAAATCAAGATTTGCTGCTGAAGGAACTGAACACATTCATACAATGTCTGGGGCGTCCAGGAGAAATCTGGAACTACACTTCTTCAAACTGGATCAAGATATGATCTATTTACATCTGTTCTAGTCAGATCTGGTGTTCTTACTGGAGAATACACACATTGATCAGATAAAGGCTTTAAAACTATCAGCGTAGGTCCCTCAGACCTTCTTTTCTTCTATATAGTGATGAAACCAGAGGCCACCTTGCAGGGGAACTCCACCCATTTTTAAATATTCTACATAGATAAATAGTTTTAATGTCAATATACTGATTCAGAGAGATTCATCTAGTCTAAAGAAACTGAGATGTCTGAGGAGTTGAATGCCTCTAACAGCTTACATACAGAAACACATTACGTGAAATGGTTAGATATGTACTAGAGATGGAAAGATTGATCGGCTATGTATCGGTATTGGCCGATTTTTAGCCGATCCGAGAGCTGATTGATGGCGTTAAACAAATTAGCCTAATTTCTGTATTTCCAGCTAGTGTTTCTTCCAGGAAGAGGAGCCCTCCAGGCCAGCTCCCTGCAATTCCTATCTGAACCACTAGGTGGAAATACATACTCTTTCATTTTCCAGAGACTGACTAAAGCAGCAACGTCACGAGAAAAGCATGTTGTCCGTCTGGCAGTGTTTACCGTATGTGACAGACTCATCCAGGACGTTTTTAAATTAGTAAAATCAGGGCGTCTCGTTGGGGAAACCAAGACAAAGACATTTAACTCTACTAATCTGATACAGCACTGCACACAGCTGAATACAGTGAGTATCAGCAAACAGCAGAGCTAGCACAAAACAAATAACCCAGAACACCATACAGACCAGATCTGACCGGTACAAACAGAACAGCAGCAACAATTCAAGATCTACATTTAATGTTTACAGATTTAGTTTAAAATAACAGAGTCTGCGTTTAATGACTGCAGTTTTTACTGCATGTATTTAATTTGCTTTTTTAGTTTTAAATTCAGGGTCTAAATTGAATGAGTGCAGTATTGGCAATATTTGTTTGATTTACTTTGTTTATTTTCTGCTAATTTAGTCAAAAATATTAAGCTGTTTCATATGAGCTCGTTAAAAATGGTAATAAACCAGTTTAGACCATGTTTCATGACTTGCTTGCGCTAATAACTACATGTAGCCCTGCCGTGGCGTATACCCCGCCCTCTATCGGTATCGGGTATCAGCCGATCGCACTGAAAGGTGATCGCCGATTGGAATCGACCTCAGGAGCACTGATCGGTCCATCTCTAATATGTACTGTCTAATGTCTGAGATGTTGTCTAATGATATATATTCAACTTAAAATATTTATCTCCCACTATTTTACCATCATCAGCAAAAGCCACATGCTTTATGTCTTTATTTGTGTTGTAGATAGGGTGACCCTTGGTGACCCTTGGTTCCCATCATCACCACCATCCCAGTGAGGACATCTGGGTCTGGAAGTTTCTCTACAATTGAACCATTTCCCACCAAACCACTATAAAAATTGGTGGAGTTCCCCTTTAAATGCTGAAGGATGTTTCTGTCTATAGAGCTGTCAGTAGTGTGAGCTGCACATACTCATAATACAAATACTCACAATGTACTATTCACAAGTCACCACTTCTATTAGTATGTACAGTTAATAGTGCAGTTATAGAAACAGAGAGAGAGCGAGAGAGGAGAAAGAGAGAGAGAGAGAGAGAGAGAGAGAAGGAGAGAGAGAGAGAGAGAGAGAGATGTTACAGCACTGTTTCCCCCAGAGTACATATATAATTCATCACCCAAACTGAGCACACAGTAGAGCAGAATCCTGATCTGATGTGATCTGATAGAGGAGCTGCATTTATTACACAACTGTACATCTGTTAACAATGAAAACATCACCATCTAATCCGGAGGTGAGGGAGAGAGAGAGAGAGAGAGAGAGAGAAAGAGTGAATGAGAGAGCAGGAAAGAGAGACAGAGACAGAGAGAAGAAAGGAATGAAGACAGACAGATAGAGAGAGAGAGAGAGAAAGAGATGAGGTGGTGCACTGCATGTGTTCTCTTTTCTCTGTCTCACTTTCTTTTTTGCTCTTTCTTTTTTTGCTGTCTCTCTCTTTCCCTCTCTCTGTTTCTCTCGCTCTCTTGATCTCTCACTTTCTCTCTTCAACCCCCTCCTTTTCTCTCCTCCTCACTTTCTTTGTCTCTCTTCATTCCTTTCCTTCTCTCTCTCTTAAACCCTCTCTTTCTTCTCTCCTCCCTGCTTTCTCCTCATCCCTCTTTCCTTCTCTCTCTCGTATTGTTTGTCTTTCTCTCTTCATCCCTCTTCTTTTTCTCTCTCCTCCCTGCTTTCTCCTCATCCCTCTTTCCTTCTCTCTCTCGTATTGTTTGTCTTTCTCTCTTCATCCCTCTTCTTTTTCTCTCTCCTCCCTGCTTTCTCCTCATCCCTCTTTCCTTCTCTCTCGTATTGTTTGTCTTTCTCTCTTCATTGCTCTTCTTTTTCTCTTTTCTCCTTGCTTTCTCCTCATCCCTCTTTCCTTCTCTCTCTCGTATTGTTTGTCTCTCTCTCTTCATCCCTCTTCTTTTTCTCTCTCCTCCCTGCTTTCTCCTCATCCCTCTTTCCTTCTCCCTCTCGTATTGTTTGTCTTTCTCTCTTCATCCCTCTTCTTTTTCTCTCTCCTCCCTGCTTTCTCCTCATCCCTCTTTCCTTCTCCCTCTCGTATTGTTTGTCTTTCTCTCTTCATCCCTCTTCTTTTTCTCTCCTCCTTGCTTTCTCCTCTTCCCTCTTTCCTTCTCTCTCTCATATTGTTTGTCTTTCTCTCTTCATCCCTCATCTTTTTCTCTCTCCTCCTTGCTTTCTCCTCATCCCTCTTTCCTTCTCTCTCTCGTATTGTTTGTCTTTCTCTCTTCATCCCTCTTCTTTTTCTCTCTCCTCCCTGCTTTCTCCTCATCCCTCTTTCCTTCTCTCTCTCGTATTGTTTGTCGTTCTCTCTTCATCCCTCTTCTTTTTCTCTCTCCTCCCTGCTTTCTCCTCATCCCTCTTTCCTTCTCTCTCTCGTATTGTTTGTCTTTCTCTCTTCATCCCTCTTCTTTTTTTCTCTCCTCCCTGCTTTCTCCTCATCCCTCTTTCCTTCTCCCTCTCATTTTGTTTGTCTTTCTCTCTTCATCCCTCGTCTTTTTCTCTCTCCTCCCTGCTTTCTCCTCATCCCTCTTTCCTTCTCCCTCTCGTATTGTTTGTCTTTCTCTCTTCATCCCTCTTCTTTTTCTCTCTCTTCCCTGCTTTCTCTTCATCCCCTTTTTCCTTCTCTCTCTCATATTGTTTGTCTTTCTCTCTTCATCCCTCGTCTTTTTCTCTCTCCTCCTTGCTTTCTCCTCATCCCTCTTTCCTTCTCTCTCTCGTATTGTTTGTCTTTCTCTCTTCATCCCTCTTCTTTTTTTCTCTCCTCCCTGCTTTCTCCTCATCCCTCTTTCCTTCTCTCTCTCATTTTGTTTGTCTTTCTCTCTTCATCGCTCTTCTTTTTCTCTCTCCTCCTTGCTTTCTCCTCATCCCTCTTTCCTTCTCTCTCGTATTGTTTGTCTTTCTCTCTTCATCCCTCTTCTTTTTCTCTCTCCTCCTTGCTTTCTCCTCATCCCTCTTTCCTTCTCTCGCTCATATTGTTTGTCTTTCTCTCTTCATCCCTCTTCTTTTTCTCTCTCCTCCTTGCTTTCTCCTCATCCCTCTTTCCTTCTCTCTCTCGTATTGTCTTTCTCTCTTCATCCCTCTTCTTTTTCTCTCTCCTCCCTGCTTTCTCCTCATCCCACTTTCCTTCTCTCTCTCGTATTGTTTGTCTTTCTCTCTTCACCCCTCTTCTTTTTCTCTCTCCTTCCTGCTTTCTCCTCATCCCTCTTTCCTTCTCTCTCTCGTATTGTTTGTCTTTCTCTCTTCATCCCTCTTCTTTTTCTCTCTCTTCCCTGCTTTCTCTTCATCCCCTTTTTCCTTCTCTCTCTCATATTGTTTGTCTTTCTCTCTTCATCCCTCGTCTTTTTCTCTCTCCTCCTTGCTTTCTCCTCATCCCTCTTTCCTTCTCTCTCTCGTATTGTTTGTCTTTCTCTCTTCATCCCTCTTCTTTTTTTCTCTCCTCCCTGCTTTCTCCTCATCCCTCTTTCCTTCTCTCTCTCATTTTGTTTGTCTTTCTCTCTTCATCGCTCTTCTTTTTCTCTCTCCTCCTTGCTTTCTCCTCATCCCTCTTTCCTTCTCTCTCGTATTGTTTGTCTTTCTCTCTTCATCCCTCTTCTTTTTCTCTCTCCTCCTTGCTTTCTCCTCATCCCTCTTTCCTTCTCTCGCTCATATTGTTTGTCTTTCTCTCTTCATCCCTCTTCTTTTTCTCTCTCCTCCTTTCTTTCTCCTCATCCCTCTTTCCTTCTCTCTCTCGTATTGTCTTTCTCTCTTCATCCCTCTTCTTTTTCTCTCTCCTCCCTGCTTTCTCCTCATCCCACTTTCCTTCTCTCTCTCGTATTGTTTGTCTTTCTCTCTTCACCCCTCTTCTTTTTCTCTCTCCTTCCTGCTTTCTCCTCATCCCTCTTTCCTTCTCTCTCTCGTATTGTTTGTCTTTCTCTCTTCATCCCTCTTCTTTTTTTCTCTCCTCCCTGCTTTCTCCTCATCCCTCTTTCCTTCTCCCTCTCATTTTGTTTGTCTTTCTCTCTTCATCCCTCGTCTTTTTCTCTCTCCTCCCTGCTTTCTCCTCATCCCTCTTTCCTTCTCCCTCTCGTATTGTTTGTCTTTCTCTCTTCATCCCTCTTCTTTTTCTCTCTCTTCCCTGCTTTCTCTTCATCCCCTTTTTCCTTCTCTCTCTCATATTGTTTGTCTTTCTCTCTTCATCCCTCGTCTTTTTCTCTCTCCTCCTTGCTTTCTCCTCATCCCTCTTTCCTTCTCTCTCTCGTATTGTTTGTCTTTCTCTCTTCATCCCTCTTCTTTTTTTCTCTCCTCCCTGCTTTCTCCTCATCCCTCTTTCCTTCTCTCTCTCATTTTGTTTGTCTTTCTCTCTTCATCGCTCTTCTTTTTCTCTCTCCTCCTTGCTTTCTCCTCATCCCTCTTTCCTTCTCTCTCGTATTGTTTGTCTTTCTCTCTTCATCCCTCTTCTTTTTCTCTCTCCTCCTTGCTTTCTCCTCATCCCTCTTTCCTTCTCTCGCTCATATTGTTTGTCTTTCTCTCTTCATCCCTCTTCTTTTTCTCTCTCCTCCTTGCTTTCTCCTCATCCCTCTTTCCTTCTCTCTCTCGTATTGTCTTTCTCTCTTCATCCCTCTTCTTTTTCTCTCTCCTCCCTGCTTTCTCCTCATCCCACTTTCCTTCTCTCTCTCGTATTGTTTGTCTTTCTCTCTTCACCCCTCTTCTTTTTCTCTCTCCTTCCTGCTTTCTCCTCATCCCTCTTTCCTTCTCTCTCTCGTATTGTTTGTCTTTCTCTCTTCATCCCTCTTCTTTTTTTCTCTCCTCCCTGCTTTCTCCTCATCCCACTTTCCTTCTCTCTCATTTTGTTTGTCTTTCTCTCTTCATCCCTCTTCTTTCTCTCTCTCCTCCCTGCTTTCTCCTCATCCCTCTTTCCTTCTCTCTCGTAGTCTTTCTCTCTTCATCCTTCTTCTTTTTCTCTGTCTGTCTGTCTGTCTCTTTCTCTCTCATCTCTTTCTCCAACAATTTTCTCTCTTTCTCTCTTCCTCTACCTCTTCCTTTCTCTTACTTTTTGTATTTCACTCTCTCTCTTTCCTTTTCCTTTCTCTTGTTGTCTCTCATCTCATCTCATCTGCTGTTCTCTCCCTCTTACTCCACCTATCTCTCTTACACTCTATCTGTCTTTCTCTACCCGTCTCTTATCTTTCTCCATCACTTCCTGTATTTCTTTCAGCTTATTTCTCACTCCCTCCCTTTTTCACTACCTTTCTTTTCCCTTCTCTTTCTTACTATTCCTCTTTCACTATCTCATTCAGTTTCTTTCTCTTTCTCTCTCACCTCTCTTACTGTCTCCTCCTGTCTCCATCTGTCTCTCTCATTATTTCTCTCTTACTGTCTTTGTTGTTCTCCCTCACAAGGTCTGTTTCTCTCTCTCTCTGTCTCTCTCTCTCTCCTCTATTGTCTTTCTGTCTAGCTATCTCTATATTTTTCTCTCTGTCTCTCTTACTCTTTCTATCTTTCTCTCTAGCTCTCCAGATCCCTCTTCCTCTGTATCTTTCTCTCTCTCTCAAACACTCTCTCTTTCATGTCAGTCCTCCACTGCAGAGATACAGTGTGTGTGTGTGTGTGTGTGTGTGTGTATATACGCATGTGTGTGTGTGTGTGGATCGGTACAAGGACACACTTTAGCTCAGCCCACACACTAAATTCAGCACAAAAGGCTAGAAATCCGACTGGATGCGTGAAAAAAGCCTTCAAACGTGCAGGGATCCGGGCCGCTCCTCTCCAGCACATGTGGCTTAATTCAACAAACCCCCTTTAACGAAGCCCCTGATAAGGCTGGAGACTGCCGTGATTGACAGGCCGGTGCCACGGGAAACTATGGAAACAGCACAAAGCATCCGCAGTACGCCACTCTCCTCCTGCAGCGTCCGCGGAAAACTGCACGTGCATTATCCACACAGTTATTCCGTCTGACTTCATCCAGCCCTGAGCGAGAGTCAAGCACTGCGTTTCGAGATTAAGGCCGGAATATATATCAGTAAAGCTGAAACTATGGCAAGAACGGGAATGTAACAAAGTGTCCAGTGCCAAAAGCCAAACTGACCCCTCATCATTGTATAGAGTGTTTCTTGCTTTGAACCCACATGTTAAGGTTCAGCTTGTCAGGCTTGTCGGTCAGACAAGGGCTGGTGAAGATAGAAAGCTGCCTAACTAAGGCAGAGCTAAGGCTAGCTAGCGTTTTATCTTCAGCACATACAATCAGCTAACAACTGAAACATGAAGATGTGGGTTCAGAGCAAGAAATCCTCTATAAAATGATGTAGCTATCTATCTTAATCAACCCTTGTCTGACCAACAAGCCTGACAAGCCCACATTGTAAGGTTCAGGTTTTCAGGCTTGTCGGTCCTACAAGGGCTGATGAAGATAGAAAGCTACAACATTTTATAGAGTGTTTCTTGCTATGAACCCACATCTCAATGTTCAGGTTTTCAGGCTTGTCGGTCCTACAAGGGCTGATGAAGATAGAAAGCTACAACATTTTATAGAGTGTTTCTTGCTATGAACCCACATCTCATTGTTCAGGTTTTCAGGCTTGTAGGTCCTACAAGGGCTGATGAAGATAGAAAGCTACAACATTTTATAGAGTGTTTCTTGCTATGAACCCACATCTCATTGTTCAGGTTTTCAGGCTTGTAGGTCCTACAAGGGCTGATGAAGATAGAAAGCTACAACATTTTATAGAGTGTTTCTTGCTATGAACCCACATCTCAATGTTCAGGTTTTCAGGCTTGTCGGTCCTACAAGGGCTGATGAAGATAGAAAGCTACAACATTTTATAGAGTGTTTCTTGCTATTGTTGTATCTTTTTCTTTATATAACTTTTAGCTTGTATTAATCTTATTTGGATTGTATTCTGGGAGAACGCACTGTGGTGGTTGTTAAGGACAGGTGGCCAGGAGAGTGCGGGAGCGTCCTGATTTTATTGTTCTCGACAGTGGATAGCCTTTATGACAGGCAATTTAAAGCTTGAGAGCCAGACCCTGCGATGTTATCTTTAGACACCTCAGGGCTCAAGAGCCCCTCCACGCAAGAAGTTTACGACATGGCCCAGAGACGGCCCGGAACCGCAGGAGGTTACGACATGGCCAGGAGGAGCCCATGTAACCCGAGGGCAATGGAAGGCCGGCCCCTATAAGAAACCTTACGACCAGTTGAGATCAGACCAGATCCTGAACAGCTCCTGATCAGGGCTAAGACGGTACCGCAATTAAACAAGCTTGAAACTCTCCCTCTTCATTCTGACGGCAAAAGACGAAGTTACAACACTATGAACCCACATCTCAATGTTCAGGTAATCAGGCTTGTCGGTCAGACAAGGGCTGATGAAGATAGACATCTACATAATTTTATAGTGTTTCTTGCTATGAACCCACATGTTAAATTTCAGGTTGTCAGGCTTGTCAATCAGACAAGGGCTGATGAAGAAAGATAGCTGCCTAACTAAGGCAGAGCTAAGGCTAGCTAGCCTTCTGTCTTCACCTCAGCTGGGCAGCACATACAATCAGTTAACAACTGAAACATGAAGATGTGGGTTCAAAGCAAGAAATCCTCTATAAAATGATGCAGCTATCTGTCTTAATCAACCCTTGTCTGACCAACAAGCCTGACAAGCCCACATCTTAATGTTCAGGTTTTCAGGCTTGTTAGACAGACAAGGGCTGATGAAGATAGAAAGCTACAACATTTTATAGAGTCTTTCTTGCTATGAACCCACATCTTAATGTTCAGGTTGTCAGGCTTGTCAATCAAACAAGGGCTGATGAAGAAAGATAGCTGCCTAACTAAGGCAGAGCTAAGGCTAGCTAGCCTTCTGTCTTCACCTTAACTGGGCAGCACATACTATCAGCTAACAACTGAAACATGAAGATGTGAGTTAATCGCAAGAAATCCTCTATAAATTTATGTAGCTATCTATCTTAATCAACCCTTGTCTGACCAACAAGCCTGACAAGTCCACATCTTAATGTTCTGCTTGTCAGGCTTGTCCGTCCTACAAGGGCTGATGAAGATAGATAGTGTTGTTATTCAATAAACAAGCCTGCTTATGGATCTTACTTTTGCTTCCGAGTGTCCTGAAACGATACATTTACAAACCCATAATATACTGTTAACTAGCATACAAGCATCATCATCATCATCATCATTTCAGCAAAATGGACTAAAATCCATTGTGGTTAGTATGGTGGTGTAGTGGTTAGTATGGTGGTGTAGTGGTTAGTATGGTGGTGTAGTGGTTAGTATGGTGGTGTAGTGGTCAGTATGGTGGTGTAGGGGTTAGTATAGTGGTGTAGTGGTTAGTATGGTGGTGTAGTGGTTAGTAAGGTGGTGTAGTGGTTAGTATGGTGGTGTAGTGGTCAGTATGGTGGTGTAGTGGTTAGTAAGGTGGTGTAGTGGTTAGTATGGTGATGTAGTGGTTAGTAAGGTGGTGTAGTGGTTAGTATGGTGGTGTAGTGGTTAGTACGGTGTTGTAGTGGTCAGTACAATGGTGTAGTGGTTAGTACGGTGGTGTAGTGGTTAGTATGGTGGTGTAGTGGTTAGTAAGGTGGTGTAGTGGTTAGTACGGTGTTGTAGTGGTCAGTACGATGGTGTAGTGGTTAGTATGGTGGTGTAGTGGTTAGTACGGTGGTGTAGTGGTAAGTATGGTGATGTAGTGGTTAGTATGGTGGTGTAGTGGTTAGTATGGTGATGTAGTGGTTAGTATGGTGATGTAGTGGTCAGTATGGTGGTGTAGTGGTTAGTACGGTGGTGTAGTGGTTAGTACGGTGGTGTAGTGGTTAGTATGGTGGTGTAGTGGTCAGTATGGTGGTGTAGTGGTTTGTACGGTGGTGTAGTGGTTAGTACGGTGGTGTAGTGGTCAGTACGGTGGTGTAGTGGTCAGCATGGTGGTGTAGTGGTTAGTACGGTGTTGTAGTGGTTAGTAAGGTGGTGTAGTGGTTAGTACGGTGTTGTAGTGGTTAGTAAGGTGGTGTAGTGGTTAGTACGGTGTTGTAGTGGTCAGTACGATGGTGTAGTGGTTAGTATGGTGGTGTAGTGGTTAGTACGGTGGTGTAGTGGTAAGTATGGTGATGTAGTGGTTAGTATGGTGGTGTAGTGGTTAGTATGGTGATGTAGTGGTTAGTATGGTGATGTAGTGGTCAGTATGGTGGTGTAGTGGTTAGTACGGTGGTGTAGTGGTTAGTACGGTGGTGTAGTGGTTAGTATGGTGGTGTAGTGGTCAGTATGGTGGTGTAGTGGTTTGTACGGTGGTGTAGTGGTTAGTACGGTGGTGTAGTGGTCAGTACGGTGGTGTAGTGGTCAGTATGGTGGTGTAGTGGTTAGTATGGTAGTGTAGTGGTTAGTATGGTGGTGTAGTGGTTAGTATGGTAGTGTAGTGGTTAGTACGGTGGTGTAGTGGTTAGTATGGTGATGTAGTGGTTAGTACGGTGGTGTAGTGGTTAGTATGGTGGTGTAGTGGTTAGTACGGTGGTGTAGTGGTTAGTACGGTGGTGTAGTGGTTAGTAAGGTGGTGTAGTGGTTAGTACGGTGGTGTAGTGGTTAGTACGGTGGTGTAGTAGTTAGTACGGTAGTGTAGTGGTCAGTACGGTGGTGTAGTGGTTAGTACGGTGGTGTAGTGGTTAGTACGGTGTTGTAGTGGTTAGTATGGTGGTGTAGTGGTTAGTAAGGTGGTGTAGTGGTTAATATGGTGGTGTAGTGGTTAGTATGGTGGTGTAGTGGTTAGTACGGTGGTGTAGTGGTCAGTACGGTGGTGTAGTGGTCAGTACGGTGGTGTAGTGGTTAGTACGGTGGTGTAGTGGTTAGTACGGTGGTGTAGTGGTTAGTAAGGTGGTGTAGTAGTTAGTACGGTGGTGTAGTGGTTAGTACGGTGGTGTAGTGGTTAGTATGGTGGTGTAGTGGTTAGTATGGTGATGTAGTGGTTAGTACGGTGGTGTAGTGGTTAGTATGGTGGTGTAGTGGTTAGTATGGTGGTGTAGTGTTTAGTATGGTGGTGTAGTGGTTAGTACGGTGGTGTAGTGGTTAGTATGGTGGTGTAGTGGTTAGTACGGTGGTGTAGTGGTTAGTATGGTGGTGTAGTGGTTAGTACGGTGGTGTAGTGGTTAGTATGGTGGTGTAGTGGTTAGTACGGTGGTGTAGTGGTTAGTATGGTGGTGTAGTGGTTAGTACGGTGGTGTAGTGGTTAGTATGGTGGTGTAGTGGTTAGTATGGTGGTGTAGTGGTTAGTATGGTGGTGTAGTGGTTAGTATGGTGGTGTAGTGGTTAGTAAGGTGGTGTAGTGGTTAGTATGGTGGTGTAGTGGTCAGTATGGTGGTGTAGTTGTTAGTATGGTGGTGTAGTGGTTAGTATGGTGGTGTAGTGGTTAGTATAGTGGTGTAGTGGTTAGTATGGTGGTGTAGTAGTTAGTATGGTGGTGTAGTGGTTAGTATGGTGGTGTAGTGGTTAGTATGGTGGTGTAGTGGTTAGTATGGTGGTGTAGTGGTTAGTATGTTGGTGTAGTGGTTAGTATAGTGGTGTAGTGGTTAGTATGGTGGTGTAGTGGTCAGTATGGTGGTGTAGTGGTCAGCACTGTCTCCTCACAGTAAGATGATCTGGGTTGGATTCCTGGTCTGGGTGGTTCTGTGTGGAGTGTGTATGTTCTCCCCGTGTTTGAGTGGGTTTCCTCCGGGTACTCCGGTTTCCTCCCACAGTTCAAACACATGCATGTTAGGTTGATCACTCACTCTAAACTGCCTGTAGGTGAGAGTGTGTGCTTGAGTGTGTGTTGGCCAGGCAATGGACTAGCGACCTGTCCATGGTGTACCCTACCATGGTGTACCTCAATGACACTGGCATTGGCTCCAGCCCTCCCGTGACCCCGACTAGTGGAATAAAGTGGAAGATAATGGATGGGTGGACTAAATGCACTTGATCTGGAGCTGAAGTAGCATTAGTACCCCTTATTAACAGGCTGGTATTTCAGTTCTGTCATTGTTCGAGTCCCCTGGACATCCTTCTCAGCTACTCTCAGTCTTACAGACGCAGTCATTTGGAATTCCTTCATTTCAGAGTCATTTAACTTACTAAGTAGAAAACATGCTGAACTGAAAATGCGCTATCCCTCCACCCCACCGTAAGGCCTCCTCCGGTCCCCAACACAATTAATCCTGACACCACTGCATCCCCAGCCGCTTAGCTTCACAGCTCCAGCCTAACGAGTCACACACACACACACATAGAAATACACACGCACTCTCTGCTTTGACAAGCCAGCGATCCACAAGCTTTTGTGTCACCAGCTGAGCAGGTGATGACGCAGAGCCGCAACTTCTGCTAAACATCACAAACAGGCCTCGGCGCTGATCTCCTGAGGGACGTCTCACAGCCGTGTGGAAGCAGAGAGGGGTGCAGCGGAGTGAGACTGGTACACGCTGTAGGCCTCAGACTACCTTCTACCTCAGAGAGCTGATCTGCTTCACAGTGTCTGGGTGAAGAGTCTGGTCATGATGTTGGGGGTCAAAGGTTCAAGTGGCAGCAGTGGACTCAGTGGAGGAGACTCTGCCTCAGACTCTGCCTCAGATTCACACATGCTCTCTGAGTGTGTTTTTGTTACTGAGAGCCAAACCGACGTGACCAGCATGCCAGAAAGAAGAGAGAGAAAATCATCCTCATGCTCTTCATTCAGTTCAGCTCAATCTCTGTCTCTCTTTCACTCACTCACTCATTGTCTCTTTTCCTGCTCTCCTTCTTTCTCATTTTTCTGTCTTGTCTGCTCACTCTCTTTTAGCTGTCTTATTTTCTTTTTATCTCTTCATCTCTTTCTTTCAATCAATGTATTTCTTTTTTCTTTCTGTCTCATTTTTCTTTCTCTCTAGATCTCTCTTGCTCTCTTACTTTCTATTTCTCTCTATTCCTCACTCACTCTCTGTTTCTCTTTCTGTCATGTTTCTCTTTTTCTCTCTTTCTATTTTTCAAAGTCTCTCTGTGTCTTTATAGATCTCACCCTGTTTGTCTCCATTTATTTCTCTCTTATTTCTCTTTTTCTATCTCTCTATTGGTCTTTCACTGCATTTCTCTCTTTCTGTCTCTCTTTATTTCTCTTTCACTCTATTTCTCTCGTTTTTTTGTCTCTTATTATTTCTCTCTCTTAATCTCTCTTTCTAGCTGTCTCCTGCTCTCTTCCTCTCGTTTTCTCTTTATTCCTCACTCTCACTCTCTATTTCTCTTTGTCTCTGTCACGTTGTTTCTCATTCTCTCTCTCTATTTCTCCAATGGCCTCTCTCTTTTTATAGATCTCACCGTTTGTCTCGCTTTATTTCTCCCTCTCATTTCTCTCTTTCTGTCTCTCTATTGCTCTTTTGCTGTATTTCTCTCTTTATTTCTCTTTTGCTCTATTTCTTTTTTGTTTCTCTAGCTGTCTCCTGCTCTCTTCCTCTCTCATTTTCTCTTTATTCATCACACTCTATTTCTCTTTGTCTCTGTCATGTTGTTTCTCTTTCTTTCTCTCTATTTCTCTGATGGTCTCTCTGTCTCTTTATAGTTATCACCCTGTTTGTCTTCATTTATTTCTATCTCTCTATCGCTGTATTTCTCATTTTCTGTCTCTCTTTATTTCTCTCTCTACCTGTCTCCTGCTTTCTTCATCGCTCTCTTTGTTGCTCTCTCACTCTATATTTGTTGTTGTCTCTGTCATGTTGTTTCTCTTTCTCTCTGTCTATTTCTCAGAAAGTCTCTCTCTCTCTTTATCTCTTACTCTCTGCCTCACTATTTATTTCTCTTTGTCTCACCCTGTTTGTCTCCCTTTATTTCTCTTTCATTTCTCTGTTTCTGTCTCTATTGCTCTTTTGCCGTATTTCTCTCTTTCTGCCTCTCTTTATTTCTCTTTCGCTCTATTTCTCTTTTTGTCTCTCTTTATTTCCCTCTTAATCTCTCTCTCTAGCTGTCTTCTGCTCTCTTCCTCGCTCGTTTTCTCTTTATTCCTCACTCTCACTCTCTATTTCTCTGTGTCTGTCATGTTGTTTTTCTTTTTCTATCTCTATTTCTCCAAGTGTCTCTCTCCCTCTACTTTATTTCTCATTCTTTATATATATATATCTCTCTCTCTCTCTCCTTATTTCTCTCTCTCTTTTTTCCAGTTAACAAAATATGTCTTTGCTCTGGTCTATACATCTAGGTCCATACACTGTAGTAGATCTAAGGATGTGGCCCGAACCTGGCCCGACTACATTGCTGGTCCACAACATTTATCCCAGAATTGGGCCTCAAATACAGACACGAGGCAAAATCATAGGCAGCTGTATGACATCTGCCGCTATCATGGCCCACATCTGTCCAGCAGTCATCCAGCACTCGCGTATGAAAGTCAGAATTGGCCCAGAACTGTCTGCTATCTGGGTTATATCTTTCTCTGTATCTCTCTCTCTCTCTCACTTATTCATTTCTCTTTTTCCTCTCTCCTCTCGCTCCTCTCCTCTCCGCTGTCACCAGACACACAGCTCTAGTGGTGTTAGCGTTAGCAGAGCCTGCGGCTATATCTCCTCGTCTCAGAGCACGTGTTCCTGTGGAGCTGCAAACCAATTAAAACCTGATCTCGACCTGATCTAAACCGTCACGGCAGCTCCCCCCCCACTGAACACGCCACACACCGCCCACACAGGAACCACCGCTAGCTCAAACCTCAGAGAGGCGCTAGCACATTTAGCTGGAAGTGTTAGTCAGCCAAACAGAGGTTACTGAAGGTTCAGGTCGTGGATGTGGTCACGGGAGGTCACCCTGAGTGCAGTCATCTTGAGACCACCGAAGGGGTGGCAGGAAATGGCACACTGTCTAATCACTTACAGACTGCACTGCACCAGCGTAGGCTAATCCTAGGCCTGTTTTCGGAATGCTGTTAAATCCTGGAGAAGGTCGAATCACAGCAGAGAAGGTTTTGGCTCATTTTGAAAAAATACCAGCCCAGCGTTTTCTACCTTATCTTCCCAATTATGTCCACGCGCTTCCGCTGACCACGACTTCATGCCCCAGAGTGAAGTGCTTAACCCCAAGTCACCCCAGTCTGGACTGTAGCCTTGCAGAAACGCTCATCAGCCTCGACTCAGCTAAATACAGGTTAAACTGCTGGGTTTGCAGAATGTAATAGTCGAACCATCATCACCTGTTTGGTGGCCCTAGTTTGCTTCTCTAGCTGTGAGGCTAATACACCCACCCAGTAATAGAAGCTGGATACCTATCCGCATGCTGGCCTCAAATGGTGAGGAGTTGCTTTACAGTCACAAACAAGACTAGCTCATGTGGTTCCTGAAGCTGTAAAACACACTGCTATCTACCGTAGCATCAAAAGAAGAGGTAGGACCAGTAATCATGCTAAATCAATGGAACCGCTTGGTCTTTTTTTTGACACGCTACGTGGTTAGCCTCAGAACCAAGCTGGAGGAGGAAGACAACGTGTGTCTGAAAGGATCCAGAATTTACAAATCAAACAAAGAAGCTGCTGGTGTTCTCAGAATAATGAACCACCCCAGTCCAGTCCAGAGCTCAACAGCACTGCATGTGTTTGGGATAATTTGGATGGTGAGTAGCAGAAAAGGCTAAACCAGCTGCTAAGGATTTTGAAGGTGTGGAAAAATATCCGTAAGGAAAAAGAGAAAGCGAGCCTCCAGAAAAGAAAAAGGAAGCTGTAGGAAAGGTAAACGGAAGGCTTCTCAGGATGGACAAACACTGTATTTGAAATGAAAAACGTTTGGTTTTCCTCACCCTGGTTTGTTACAATAGCAGGTTTTCCATCTACCATTTGTTTGCAGATTTTGAAAATTTGCCCGGAAATGCAAGAAAGGGTTTTCAAAGAAACCATGATGCATCAAGTCACATGATTGCGTACCACCTTATCCTGTTACTGACCACACATTGAATACACAACAGCGAACTGCTGCCACACTTATATCAAACGTTTCACCCACGACCCTACACACAGCACAGGTGGTCAGCCTGTATAACGCAGTGGCAGTTCTCTCGGCATAGGTGCCTGGAATCGAATGAC
This sequence comes from Megaleporinus macrocephalus, assembly GCA_021613375.1. Classification (NCBI taxonomy): domain Eukaryota; kingdom Metazoa; phylum Chordata; class Actinopteri; order Characiformes; family Anostomidae; genus Megaleporinus; species Megaleporinus macrocephalus. The sequence continues at coordinate 7,605,258 of CM038712.1, read as the reverse complement.
CTTACAGATTCTGGAATGCCATTTGAAAAATTCCCAGAAACATGGTGGACGCTTTCAGCCCCTTGTTAGTTGGGCAATTACTTGCTAGCTGGTACATCATATACAATGTAGAGGACGCTAGACTATTCCGCGTCCGAGCACTGTTCAGTGCAGTTACAGAGCAACACTGAAAGTTATATTGAGACCACAGAGTCACATGGCCTGTAATTTACTCAGAAACAGGCGGCCAGTCTTTTAGGTTCACAGACAGAGCTAACGTTACTAGCCTAGCCTTTTACACCTCATATCTTTCAGCTGGAAAACAGTGAGTTTGTAAAGAGTAAACATTTGTGAAGAGTATAGTGTGCATATGCCATGACTAAATACAGCTAGAGCATAGCTCTTGGGATATGCAAATTACCAAGTCACTCTGCAGCCACTACACTATGCAAATGGACATTGCGTAGCTATCAATCAATCAATCCTTTAATCAACCTTTATTTTCACTCTGAAATACATTAAAGGAGACCCAATGTAAACAAAGTGACAAAAAATTAAGTAAGATAAATCGTAAAAGAATACAAATAAAATTTAAATAAGAGACTAAAACCAAGAATAAGATATACAATACATATAAATATAGAAACTTACAACTGTAGTAGCAAACATATCTTTGTGGATCAAGCAAACTGTTGCAAATGTTTCACCCACGATTTACAGTCAGCCCAAGTGGTCAGCTTGTATAACACAGTAGCGGTTCTCGTATTATTTGACAGGTGTCCAGTGGCTGGAAACAACTGGCTCTACTTGTTTGATAGATGGCTCACAGAACTGTCTGAAACATTTGTGTTCCCAAATGCAAGGTGGACAATATCAGCCCTTGTTTGGTGGGCCAATAGTTACTATATAAAAGCCACACTGATACCACAGAAAGCCACATGGCTTAAAACTGACTCAGAGAAAGGCAGCCAGTCTTTTAGGTTTGCAGGCAGGGCTAACGTTACTAGCCCAGCCCTTTACACATCATATCTTTGAGCTGGATAACAGTTTGTGAGTTTGTGAAGAGAAGGTTTATTTCACTACAGTTATAAGAGTAGAATGTACAGTGATTAAGTATGGCTACTTTGTCTCATGTAGCCACTACACTATGCAAATGGACACTGCATAGCTAAAAACTGTATAGGCAGCCCAAGAGTGCCTCAAGAAGCCAACACATCTAGGCTGATTGAGGAAATTGGGAATAACAGGAATGCTCTGATGAATGCCGCATTAACACTTTAACAGGAACATAACACTAGACTTGCCCTCTACCGGAACTTGCTTGACGTCTGCAAACTGGGACTCCAGCTTTTCAGTGTTCTGTTAATTAGCTACTCAATTTATCTTCTGTGTCACTGCTTCCTTCTTTATTTTTGTATAATTGATAACATTTACATGTCACAAAAGCCACTGTGAGCAATGTGTTCGGTATAATTGCTACATTGTTGCCAGTTGATTCATGCAAACCAATGCATTTGTTAGCCATATAGCTTTGTAACCAGCACTCATACATTAAAGAAGTAAGTAGAACATACATACATACATAAATATACAAGTACAGGCAAAATAGTCGAAGGCCACCAGGTTCTCTGATCTCAGCCTCAGTAGATGGAGCCCTGTGGAGATTTGTGTTTCCCCTGCTCGAACCACTCGCAATGGGTCTTAGTGACAGTGAGCTGAATCAGACGGAAACACAATGAACTGCACAATTCGGGGGAAGACAAAGAACGACACAGAGGACCGCTGACCTAACCTGTGGTCTGTCTTGCTCCAGCTCTTGTCCCAGCCTTGTCCTCTGCAAAGACTTGCTAGCGTTGGCTAGCTGTGTTCCTCATTTCATTCAGCTGAATTTATATCCATAGAGTTTTGTGTCGAGCCGGCAGAGATTGATCTAAGGCACCGGATACAAGTAGGAGATGTTTAAGCACAGTCACTGGGATCACACAGAGGAAAAGTCCTGGAGTAAAGACCAAGCGCTAATGCTAACGTCTATCACAAAGCTGGGAGATACATTTCCAGGACCAACTCACCCAAAGGGCTTATGCCTGGTCAAAGGCTAACTTTTCTGGGCATAGCTTTAAAACCCTTGAGCTAACTGGTTGGAACTTTCACTGCCTGAGTGTAGCTGAAAGCTTCTAGGCCTTTTTAGGCAATGCTACCTGATTTGAACAAGCTAGTTCTTGGCTTGTCAATGCACTGGTGCTGTAAAGCACATCAGTTAGAGACTTTATCTATCGCATTTAAACAGCTTATGTGTATTAACAGTGCATGACTAGCTAAGTGAGTAATAGTTACGTAAGTTTAGAACAGCTGTTGGTGTCACGCTTTGCTCGTCATCCCCTGAGTCCTTAGGTGCGTCCGAAATCGCATACTAGTCAGTAGTTACTAGATTAGAGTCAGTACGTTCTGCTCGAGCAGCAGACTAGTAGGTAATTTCAGTAGGTGAGTTTTAGTAGCCACACAAGCTTGGACGTACTACATCCACCATATTGCCAGCGTCCTGTGACGTCAGACCACCACTGTAAAAATCCTGCTATTCATTTAAAAGCTCGTTTACTGACAGATTTAGATCTTTTAGTGACTCTGGTCTGTGTTTTTCTCTGAATATGTACAGACGGTGTGGAGCTGTAGATCAGAGAAGATGAAACGGGAGGAATTTAATCTTTGTTTATCTCAGCAGTAGCGCTAGCTTCTGTAGCAGCAGTTCACTAGCTGTAGCTACATACACACAGCCGGCGTTCCCCCTTTTTACTGTTTTTTTCTCCAGGTGAATCATGGGATAGCACAGTGTGCTGTGTTCGCCCACATAAAATTGTCTGACGATTCAGGAGGTCATTTGGGTAACGTTCGCCTACTACTCGATGCCTACTGAGTATTCGGACATACTAGCCGTGCTCACCTACTGATTTCACTACTGAGTATTCAGACATACTAGCCGTGCTCACCTACTGAATTCGCTACTGAGTATTCAGACATACTAGCCGTGCTCACCTACTGATTTACTACTGAGTATTCAGACATACTAGCCGCGCTCACCTACTGATTTCACTACTGAGTATTCAGACATACTAGCCACGCTCACCTACTGATTTCACTACTGAGTATTCAGACATACTAGCCGTGCTCACCTACTGATTTCACTACTGAGTATTCGGACATACTAGCCGCACTCACCTACTGATTTCACTACTGAGTATTCAGACATACTAGCCGCGCTCACCTACTGATTTCACTACTGAGTATTCGGACATACTAGCCGTGCTCACCTACTGATTTCACTACTGAGTATTCAGACATACTAGCCGTGCTCACCTACTGAATTCGCTACTGAGTATTCAGACATACTAGCCGCGCTCACCTACTGATTTCACTACTGAGTATTCAGACATACTAGCCGCGCTCGCCTACTGATTTCACTACTGAGTATTCAGACATACTAGCCACGCTCACCTACTGATTTACTACTGAGTATTCAGACATACTAGCCACTCTCACCTACTGATTTCACTACTGAGTATTCAGACATACTAGCCGCGCTCACCTACTGATTTCACTACTGAGTATTCAGACATACTAGCCGCGCTCACCTACTGATTTCACTACTGAGTATTCAGACATACTAGCCGTGCTCACCTACTGATTTCACTACTGAGTATTCGGACATACTAGCCGCGCTCACCTACTGATTTCACTACTGAGTATTCAGACATACTAGCCGCGCTCACCTACTGATTTCACTACTGAGTATTCGGACATACTAGCCGTGCTCACCTACTGATTTACTACTGAGTATTCGGACATACTAGCCGTGCTCACCTACTGATTTCACTACTGAGTATTCAGACATACTAGCCGCGCTCACCTACTGATTTCACTACTGAGTATTCGGACATACTAGCCGTGCTCACCTACTGATTTCACTACTGAGTATTCGGACATACTAGCCGTGCTCACCTATTGATTTCACTACTGAGTAGTAGGCAAGTAGGCGATTTCAGACACACCTCTAGTTTACGTTCTGTCAAGTCCGGGTGGTGTTTGTTTTGGTCTCGTGCTTCTTGTCTCCGCCTTAGCCCCGCCTGTCACACCTATTTTTCATTACGTCTTCAGTCCTGTCACCTGCTTCCTCTCGTTAGCTTGTGTTATATATACCCTGTGCTTGCAGTCTGTCTTTTTCTTTTTCTTTTTTATGTTTTCTGTGAATTTCGTGTTTTCTATTAACTGTTAGTTCCCTTGTGTTTGTTGTGTTTTTCATCATTTGCCCTGTCGCCTGTTTTGTTTTCACCATGGACTTTATTAAACCCGTAATTCCTCGTCTGCCTATCCGCCTCCTCCGTCTACCACACCGTTACCGTTGGGTGTCTCCAAGTATTACTATGCGTTATAAAACTGTATTAAACCAAAAGTGGACCGCTGTTGTTAACTTTATTACAATTTATAATTTTCTTTTGGTTGTTTCGCCACCAGAGCTCCATCCCCACTGGCTGATCAACTGTCCCTCCTGTCTGACCTATGGATGCTGTCCTGCTTGAATTGCTACAGTAGAGCCCCAACATCTGGCACCATATCTGACAGAGAACCTAAGAGATGGTTCCAACTTTTACATCACTTTTGCATCACTATCTAGAACTAGAATATTTATGAACGTGTTTAAGCCGAGCTTCTTCTTGTATCCTGTCATAAAATCTCATTAGCTTTGTTGCTCTCTCTCTATCTGGAGTCGACCAGAGGAGGATGGGTTCCTTCCTCGAGCCTGGGTTCCTCTCAAGGTTTCTTTCCTATTCAAAGGGAGGTTTTTCCTGCCACTGTCGCCTCTGGCTTGCTCTAGGGGGGCTTGGCCCTGGATACCCTTTCTTACATTTATGTTTATGCATGGAATCTTTTCTCTTTCTATCCTTTTTTCCTCTTTTCTTTCTCATAAACTGCTTTTCTGTAAAGCTACTTTGAGACAACACTGATTGTAAAAAGCGCTATACAAATAAATGTTGATTAATTGATTTATTGATTGATTGGCAGTCGTCTTGTGCCATAACGTTTACGCCATACATATACAACAACCTGACTGTAGAGACATTGTTATTTTTATTGTTTCTGATCCCTGTCCAAAGAAAACCAAGTCTCCAAAACAGCAACTTTACAGGAGAGGACAAAAACCTGCTTAACTTTCAATGTAAGTGGATGTAAATGGGTTTTATTCCATTTCATTTTGGAGCATTTCTATTGGTTCATGCATCCTGAAACTTTCACAGTATATTAAGAGCAGCTGTCGTGTTCATGTTCAAATGATATAGAAAAATTAACATTTATAAAAATAGAGATATATGTTTTTTTAATAGTGATGATATGTTTTTGCATGACCGTGCACCACTAGTGGCACTCTTCCACCACTGACTCAACTTATGTTCCACTCCAGATACAAGGCTGCCAACTTTGAGGAATGTGTTGGAGGGAGATTTGGAGTGACAGAGCTGAGCCAGTTACACTTCTATCTACCTGTTGAGCATAAATCACTCCAATTACATTGAATCGCAATTACAAACATCTTTCACAGAGAAACAACAAACCATGTTTTAGAAGAAAGGCTATTGCTTGAGTTTCCAAACATGAACTCCAACTTTGGGGAGTGCTTAGTCGGAGGTCTGAAACGTCTGAATTGCAAGTACAGCATTTTAATATGTAGGTAAGTTGCTTAACTAGGTGGTCTGATGGTTAACGTTACCCCTTCGTTGCCTTATTTGGGCCACTGGCAGCCGAGAAACTCTCAATAACAAAGACAAATTGTCTTGTCACTCACAAGTGCAACTTTCATTTTAGTGATGTACAGTGGGTGGAGCCTCTCTTTGTTTACAACCAATCAGCTATGCAGTACAAAGCACCTTCTACCATCCAATTAGCAACCTGTTCACTGTATAAATGTATGTATGTTCAGATACTTGGATCCAGCAATGAGCCTAATGCACTTGGACAGAATTGTGGGAGAAGTTTGGCAAGAGATGGAGCTGAATTGCGGGGGTCTCCCAGTTAATGCAGGAGAGGTGACAGCCCTGTGGATGTTAGTACCCCTTCGATGTAGCTAAAACAGCATGAAACTGCCGTGGCATGAAAAACACAACAACAAAGCTTTTTTACGTCACCAACTGGTATCAGCTCAGGTCGCTTGGAACCACGACAGATAGGACCAGGTACCATGTTTGCCATTTGGGACACATAGGGTGAGTCTCAAAACCTAGTGAGGGTCTGCATAGGCAGCATTTTACTTCATAGTATGCACTCCCGACATGTAAGCTGTCCCAATTCTTATATACCTTAAACATTCTGTCTACCGAGGAACCTTATTTAGACCTGATTTTAAGGAAGCATCGAACGCTTCCTCAGCTGCTAAGACAATCCCATGATGCATGGGATTTCCCAAGATGGCGGAGAAAAGCAAAGCTACTAGTGGATTAGTCATCTTCAAATGTGAGTTATTTTGATTTTCTCTGGTGTTTAAATGTGTTTCTTGTCATATAATCACACAAAACAGTATTTTATTATCAACTCTGTAACGAGTCGTTCACCATTTTGCAGTTTTATACTCGAGCCATTGGCATTTATAGTAGCTAAAACACTGGTCACGTGTGGTGGGCGGGAACAAGCCGTTACGCAGTCTCTCTCTAACTAGAGCGTCTCAGTAATCTGTTTTATGAGGAGAGATGAGGAGAGAACGCTGCTACTTACACAGCTGCCTACCTAGACAGCCTACTTAGACACTCACTAGGTTTGAGACACACCCATACTGTCATGCTATGCCTCTCCTCCAGCCTGTTATCTGCCCTTGTTGTCAGTCTTGTGTCATGATCCATGTGCTTATGTTTGTTTTGGTAGTTTGGCTTGTCTCCGTCCTCATGTCATGCCCATCACCTGCTCCTAGTTTGTGGTATTTCCGGTTCCCTTTGTGTTTATATACCTCTGTGCTCGCTTTCTTTGTTGTCTAGCATTGTTGATGTGTCACGTTGTCATGTTGTAATCTGGTTTGGTTGTTTTGTATCCCTGTTCTTTTGTTAAATATGGACTTATACCTGCATCTGTATCCACCTCTCTCAACTACTCCACTGTTACACATACAGGATGTAAGATATGAGAAGATGGAAAAGAAGTTCAGTATGAATGCAAAAGATTGCAACTTTTAATTTTCTCATGTTGTTTTTTATTGTATAGTACTGACCAGTTTTGACCTGCTGGTTTCTCATTTCATGATCACCGATCTCATATTAATCCCATGTTTCAACTTTTGCCTTTGGATTATGACTACAAATGTATAGATAGGCGTCATTAACATATCACTTACATACAACTAGTACAATAATCTAAATAAAAGCTTTTACGTAACATAAGATAAATTACATATGCATGTATGTTTTTGACATGGAACTCATTCCCTCACATTTTGCCGGCTAAAGATTTTCCACAATGGGGAGCTATTAGCATGTGTAGCATCATTGAAAGGGAGGAAACTGGCATAAACACAAACCAACTGTTGTATATGAACAGTCATATATCGCTGCTGTCGGGACAAAACCTTGATATAACTTGAAAGTACCTGTTACTCTTTAGACTGTATGCTAATGTACGATCAATGGACCGAAAGAAATGGCCCAAAATGGCCCCTTGTTTCTCACAGTGGAGGTGTTCTAGAGGATAACTAATGTTCTGTCTAGAAAAAGAGAGGGCAACAGCAGGGTATGGCTCTCTGTCTGCAAAAACCTGATTAATAATGAAAATAGTGATCTTAAACCTCTATGTCTCATTCTCTCTCTCTCTCTCTCTCTCTCATTTCTACAGTGTGAACATAAGTGGGGAACCGTCATGGCCCTCTAGGCCTCTCAGAGGGCCTAAAATATTCTTAACACACACACACACACACACACACACACACGCACACACACACATATATATATATAATTTTATTTTATATACTTACAGTTTGACCATCAACATCTAAACAATTATAAAAATATAGGCAAATAAATTATTCAAACGTATCTGTTCAATCTGTGTTGGAACGTGAGGAGTTAGGTGGAAGCCTGTGAGTCTGTGTCTCCCCCTATATGGACTGTGATGCCTCCACAGAATGTTGGTGATTGGTGGTCCCGCTGTGCATGTACAGAGGGCCAATTATAATTCAGCGCCATACCAATTTCAAATAACAGTAAAACTGACCAATCATATCTTCGCTCCAAGTGGGCGGGCTTAACTGTATGATCATTTCCGCCTGCTGTGGCGAGGCTAGGTGCAGAAACTGCTAGCTAGCACTAGGCTACCACCGCTAGCTAGTTTGCTGAGTGACAATGGGAGCCCATGTCCCGCCTCCAAACTGCTAAAACCACCCCCTCTGAAAACAGAGAGAAATATTAAAGGAGGAAAAAAAGGAGTTGGGGGAGAGGGCCGAGGCTTAAGGGTCACGGGTCGCTACTGGTAAACATACAGATCAAGTAGTGCTTGAATAGCATACTTAACCCACAAGCTGTTTTCAAAGCCTGATAGCTGCTTTCTGGCTAAACCCAGTTCTAACTATTAAACTTGGTGCCCATAAAACCCAAACATTTGTTGAACATCAGTGGTTGCCATAAACTGGTGTGCTCTAACTAAAATCAGTCTTTCTCGCATCCATGTTTCTAGCTCACATGTTGGCCTACAAGCATTTTCCACAGACATAATAATATGCAGAGTAACCAGTGTGAGGTCCTGGTAGGTGGTCACATGTATTTGGAGCCATGCTGCCTGCAGTGCAGCATGGAGGGAACGTGGAGATGGGTCCATAGAGCCAACGCCACCATCCAGGTGGTCCCACAGATGCTCAATTGGATTCACGTCTGGGGAATTAGGGTCTGTGCTAGTGCTTGAAAGTCTTGGAGGTCAGCTCTTCCATCCATTTCTAGCCATGTGACGTGTTGCATTGTCTTGCTGGAAGGTCCCATCCGCCCCAGGAAAGACAATCAGCATTTATGGTGTATGTGATCTGCAAGGATGGATTCAGACCCAAGTCTGTTGAGAGTGTCTTCCACATGGATGCCATGAAAACATTCCCCAGACCAGAATGCTGCCACCTAGGGTGTAGTCATAATATTGTGACCCAACTGTGTAGAACTTACCATACTGCCTGCTTACCAGACCACCTAAAAAGGTGCTTTCAGTGGTCTGATCACAGCCCATCTCTGAGATACATTGGATTTCAACCGCAATGTGGCCTAAGAAAAGGCCAGACCTTGCTCAATAGTGAAGCTAATCGCTAGCTAATACTAAAGAAACTCTTCAGATGCTCATGTCAAACCACATGAGCTCCATTCATCTCACTGGGCTAGAACAGCATGGCAGTAAACACTGTTACAGCAGACTACAGCACAGAGAAGCAGGCCGATAGCCAGTGTAGTGGGAGTAAGTGAGAGAGAGAGAGAGAGAGAGAGAGAGCGAGAATGAGAGCGATGGTGGGGGGTGGCGGTGTCTGGAGTGCATAAGAACATTATCATCAGGTTCACACTTAACACAGGCATATAGCACCATCTCATGGCATCAGTCAGAAATCACTGCACATATGCACCAAACACGCCATAGATATGCAGGATTTACGGCTAATACACAGAACACAGAGACACATACATGCACAGGCACCTACAGTCAAACAGAGACTGCAGTATACAGTAACACACAGCGTCTTTAGATTTACAGCTCAGTTTCCATTCACTTTACTTTCATTAGTGCAGGTTTGTTTATAGCAGCGTTCCAGAAATACGGGTCAGGATAAAGAGGCATGGAAGACCTGTAGAATGAATGAAACAGTTTACTGATGAATGTTTTAATCCAGGATTAGCAGCATACCGTCGGTGTCCAATGAAAAACGTACATGAACCAGAATTATTTCCAAGCTATTTTAGAGCATTTCTATTGGTCTATTCTTAAAAATCTTTTAACACCATGTAAACGGCAGCTGGCGGCACGGTGGTGTAGTGGTTAGTATGGTGGTGTAGTGGTTAGTATGGTGGTGTAGTGGTTAGTAAGGTGGTGTAGTGGTTAGTATGGTGGTGTAGTGGTTAGTACGGTGGTGTAGTGGTTAGTACGGTGGTGTAGTGGTTAGTACGGTGGTGTAGTGGTTAGTACGGTGGTGTAGTGGTTAGTATGGTGGTGTAGTGGTTAGTATGGTGGTGTAGTGGTTAGTACGGTGGTGTAGTGGTTAGTACGGTGGTGTAGTGGTCAGTACGGTGGTGTAGTGGTTAGTTCGTTGGTGTAGTGGTTATTACGGTGGTGTAGTGGTTAGTACGGTGGTGTAGTGGTCAGTATGGTGGTGTAGTGGTTAGTACGGTGGTGTAGTGGTTAGTACGGTGGTGTAATGGTCAGCACGGTGGTGTAGTGGTCAGTATAGTGGTGTAGTAGTTTCCTCCGGGTACTCCGGTTTCCTCCCACAGTCCAAAGACATGCAGTCAGGTTGGTCGCTCACTCTAAATTGTACGTAGGTGTGAGTGCGTGAGTGAATGTTAGCCATGGTGTACCTCGCCTTCACCCGATGACGCTGGGATTGGCTCCAGCCCCCCCGTGACCCTGACTAGCGGGATAAAGTGGCAGATGAGGGATGGATAAATGGCAGCTGTCGTGTTTGAATGATCTAGAAACCTAAAAATTGACAAAAATTACTATTTAATAATGTATTAATTAATAGTAAATTGCTTCATAAGCTTTAATGGTTCATTGGCTGATTTTATTCTGTTTATCTATTTTTAGTTTCAACTTTACCCCAAAAGTAATATATAAAATCAGAGACCACCATTCAATCAAACTGGATGGTAAGTGGAGGGTACATATTTTTCAGTCCCAGGAAAACATAAGATAAGATAAGATAATCATTATTAGTCCCACAGTGGCAAATTCAGTGCTACAGCAGCAAAAAAAAACACAACAACCCCACATTCATTCATTTGCATCGGAGATGTGCATGTGGACGATGAACCTCTTCAACTCATCAAGGCCCGGACTCTGTGGTGGTTGATTTGTCACTCTGAAATGTATCTGTGTCATCCAGATCATTCAGTACATTCAAGTGTTCAGCTGTCTTCATTTTATTGACACTTAACGCTGTTCAGCCATGAGCCGAGCAACTGAAGTACCTCCAGATCATAATGCTGCCTCCAGAGGCTTGTACAGTGGACACTATGCATGATGGCTGCATCACATAACGCTCTTCCCTTCTAACCCTGACACTCTCAATACTCTGAAATAGGGTCTCATCTGATCACATGACCTTCTCCCATCACTCCAAAGTCTGATCTTTATGCTCATCAGTACGTTCAGGTGTTCAGCTGTTTTCATTTTATTGACACTTAACGTTGTTGAGCCATGAGCTGAGCAACTGAAGTACCTCCAGATCATAATGCTGCCTCTAGAGGCTTGTACAGTGGACACTATGCATGATGGCTGCATCACATAATGCTCTTCCCTTCTAACCCTGACACTCCCAATACTCTGAAATAGGGTCTCATCTGATCACATGACCTTCTCCCATCACTCCAAAGTCTGATCTTTATGCTCATCAGTACGTTCAGGTGTTCAGCTGTCTTCATTTTATTGACACTTAACGTTGTTGAGCCGCAACCTGAGCAACTGAAGCACCTCCAGATCATAATGCTGCCTCCAGACGCTTGTACATTGGACACTATGCATGATGGCTGCATCACATAACGCTCTTCCCTTCTTACCCTAACGCTCCCAACACTTGTCGAGACTGTTGAGAGGTATGTGAAGATGCACGGTTTACTATATCTATGAGGAGAGTGGACAGTTTACATAGAGGAAACATTCTCCAGTAACCAATGGGCTGCCTCAAAGACCCCCTAGCTCCGATCCATCTAAAGATTCGGGGCAGATTCAGGCTTTTGGTCTGTGCCGAGACTAAAGCACCTGACCGGCTAATCAAAGGAGAATTAAGCAGAGATTTAATTAGCAGCATCAGGTGCATAAGTGATTGCCCAGAACAAAGGCCTGGACCCACGACGGCCCTTTGTGACCCAGCGAGGCTGCGGACCCTGACCGTTGATGATTATATTTAGCAGCAAGCCCACTCCAGCCCGCCCGGCCCGGAGCCCGTTTCAATAGTTCATGAGTTACAGATGGAGCTGACAAAAGAGCTGTGAATCACACAGACCTCGCAGATTAAAAATAAAGCAGGCGAGAGACACTCGCACCCAGCGCCTCTTTCGGCAAGTGTGATGTGTAACGTGATCCGCAACTCGTTGTGAGAATTTAATGACCCACATTCCACATTTAATCTGATATGTTCATTTCCACTGAAGTCCCCATTTGTGTGGTTTTGCAGGTCACTGACTGTAGGCCTGACTGACTGTTTCTCTGCATACTTCGTCAGTCAGGACCACCACAGAGCAGGTACAACTAGGGTGGTGGGTCACTCTCAGCACTGCAGTGACACTGAAACAGACAGGGTGGTGGTGTGTTAGTGCTTGTGGTGCTGGTGTCAGTGGATCAGACACAGCAGTGCTGCTGGACACCTTAGTGTCACTGCTGGACTGAGAATAGTCCACCAAACAAAACTATCCAGACTACAGGGTCCTGTGACCGCTTATGAGGGACTGGAGAAACACTGTGTTGGACGACGTGGGTCCGACCAGGGGATGAGGGAAACACATCCCGGAACTGACGCTGAGCGGGAGTGAGTTCTTCACCCCACTGGATTTTGGACCTGCCTGGAGCCTCCGTAGCTGTGAAGCCGGAAAGCCTGGGGGCCGGCTCGATCCACTTTTTTAGAAGGTTGATATGGTAGACCTGGTTGGTCTTCCTCCTGCCTGGTTGCTCCAGGTGGTAGTTGATGGGCCCTACCTTTTCTTTGACAGTGCAGGGGCCCTGCCAGGTCGCCAGGAACTTGCAGGTGGTGACCAGGACACGGCCTCCAGGCTGGAATTCTCTGGGTTGTGCTGGGCTGTTATAGGCTCGCTGTTGAGCCCGCTGAGCTTCCTCCATATGTTCCCCTGGTCGGACCCATGTCGTCCACCATGACATCCGGACGCCCGTCGGAGTGATAGTACGACAGCGGCCCTACAAAGTTCATAGCTCCAGTTTGAAGAACAAAGTGTAGTTCCAGATTTCTCCTGGACGCCCCAGACATTGTATGAATGTATTCAGTTCCTTCAGCAGCAAATCTTGATTTAGCTTAATGAAGTACTGAGCAGTCAAAGCAGGTATTAGATGAGAACTGTAAATAATACTGTGTTGTTTCCACAAGGAGAAGCTTGGAAAGGGTTAAATAAACACACTGACGTATGTAAAATCTCTACTTACTGTATTAACTTTTATTTGAATATTTAAAAAGTGTTTTGCTGAGTAAATAAAAGCTTCCTGTCTGGAAAAAATAGCTTTTTTAAATATAATAATGTCCCCCTATGTATAATAATACATAGCTATGTATATATAATATATATATATAGTCTGATGTCATGGTGGACGACATGTACCTGCTAGCTATGTATAACTATGTATAATAATACATAGTACTGTATACTAAATACATAAAGAAAAGCCAAGGTGTCTGAATACTGGTGGCCCCTAACAACATATGTAAATGACCTCTGTGCTGATTGACTGCTCTGGAGATGAGAGTGGACTTCAGGAGAAGCCCTCCAACCCTTACAGCACTCACCATCTTTAACAGTACTGTAACGGACTCCTACAAGTTCCTGGGCACAATAATCTCCAAGGACTTGAAATGGGACTGCAACATCAGCACCATCATCAAGGGAGCTCAGCAGAGGCTGTACTTCCTGCGTCAGCTGAGGAAGTTCAACCTGCCCAAGGAGCTGATTGTACAGTTCTACTCCGCCACCATAGAATCTGTCCTCACTGCATCCATCACAGTGTGGGACAGCTCAGCCACCAAACACCACACCCACAGACTGCAGCGCATCATCAGGTCTGCAGAGAGAACCATCGGTGTGAAGTTACCCTCCCTACTGGACCTGCACACAGCCTGAACCAGGAAGTGGGCAGAGAACATCGTCCTTGATCTATCACATCACCTGTTCCAGAATCTTCCTTCAGGTCAGCGTTTCAGCCAGTTGAGGATCAAGACCTCCAGACTTCAGAGAAGCTTCTTCTTCCCACACGCCATCACACTCATGAACAGCTGAACATCACAACACCACATTCTGAATACAGTCTACTACATACATACAACCTATCCAGATGTTCTCTCACTCTTCTTTCTCTGTACAGTCTACTTCATACATACATCCATATCCAGATGTTCTCTCACTCTTCTTTCTCTGTACAGTCTACTACATACACACATCCACATCCAGATGTTCTCTCACTCTTCTTTCTCTGTACAGTCTACTACATACATACATCCATATCCAGATGTTCTCTCACTCTTCTTTCTCTGTGCAGTCTACTACATATATACATCCATATCCAGATGTTCTCTCACTCTTCTTTCTCTGTGCAGTCTACTACATACATACATCCATATCCAGATGTTCTCTCACTCTGCTTTCTCTGTACAGTCTACTACATACATACATACATATCCAGATGTTCTCTCACTCTTCTTTCTCTGTGCAGTCTACTACATACATACATCCATATCCAGATGTTCTCTCACTCTTCTTTCTCTGTGCAGTCTACTACATACATACATCCATATCCAGATGTTCTCTCACTCTTCTTTCTCTGTACAGTCTACTACATACATACATCCATATACAGATGTTCTCTCACTCTTCTTTCTCTGTACAGTCTACTACATACATACATCCATATACAGATGTTCTCTCACTCTTCTTTCTCTGTACTGCACTTTATTTATTTGATAGAGTCTCAGAACACTCTGTACCACCGTCTCCACCAGTGACTCTTCTGTTCTTCATATTTATATCTATTTAATTCAGTCTGCACTGTCCTTCACTGCTGCACTCAGTACTTTACTCTAAATATACAACTCTGCACATGTTAAGTTTACAGGTGTGTCTGTGTGTGTATGTCACTGTGTGTGTGTGGAAGGATGGTTAGGTTGCTGTGAGGCAACAGTGCTAACCACTACACCCCCATACTAACCACTACACCCCCATATTAACCACTACACCACCATACTAACCACTACACCCCCATATTAACCACTACACCACCATACTAACCACTACACCACCATACTAACCACTACACCACCGTACTAACCACTATACCACCGTACTAACCACTACACCACCGTACTAACCACTACACCACCATACTAACCACTACACCACCATACTAACCACTACACCACCGTACTAACCACTACACCACCATACTAACCACTACACCACCATACTAACCACTACACCACCATACTAACCACTACACCACCATATTAACCACTACACCACCATACTAACCACTACACCACCATATTAACCACTACACCACCGTACTAACCACTACACCACCGTACTAACCACTACACCACCGTACTAACCACTACACCACCATACTAACTACTACACCACCCTACTAACCACTACACCACCGTACTAACCACTACACCACCGTACTAACCACTAGACCACCGTACTAACCACTACACCACCATACTAACCACTACACCACCATACTAACCACTACACCACCATACTAACCACTACACCACCTTGCTGACCACCACTTCCTCACCTCCTCCAGTCCAATGTATCTCCATTTTTGATGTATTTTATTTTTATTTATTATTTGAACATGACTGCTCTTTATATCCTGCGAAAGTTTCAGGATGAATGGACCAATAGAAACGCTCCAGTGTTGCTTGGAATAAAACCGCTAACTTACATTGAAAGTATGGACGGTTTTTGGTCTCTCCTGTAAAGTTAGTATTTTTACATTTTTTTTACGGCCACTATATGTGAATGTGTTAATGGTTGTGACATCACAACTATGACAATTTCAAAAAGGAACAGGTGACATCCTGCGGCCTTTTTAAAGAAGAAAAGTTTCGGATTTTTGAAACGAGGCGTGCGTGAGTGGCACAAACACCCTCTGGATGTTCTTCTCTGGCAGAATGGAAACACAGCGGAGCGTCATTTGTAAACATGCGCTGGGTTTTGGTAGCTCTCCGGAATTCCAGCTGCACGGTGAGAGATTAGTGGAGGTGTAAAGTCCAGCCCGGTCCAAATCCCAGCGTAATGCCTGTGATGGATGCAGGAGCTGCTTCTGCAGAGCAGGTTTTCAATAATGAACGTCACGGCGCGGTTGCCGAAAAAGCAAAGCGCGTATGGAAGGGGGGCTTTAGTGGAGGGATCACGCTCTGAAAGACAGGCCTGAGTTGGAGAAACTATCCATTAAAAAACAATAAGAAACTACAGTACGGAGCAAAAGCCTTCCTTTATTTAACTTCCACAGCGCAGGTGATTCATTAGTCAGAAAGCTGGTGGAGTATAGTGGGTTACACTACTGCCCTCTATGCTGTAGACTGGGGTTCAATTCCCCTCCTGGACAACCACCTTACACTACACCAATAAGAGTCCTTGGCTAAGACTCTTAACACTACCTTCATCTACCTGTGTACAGGTAAACTGTGACACTACCTTCATCTACCTGGTGTGTGTATGTATCTGTATGAGTGTGTGAGAGAGAGTGCAGATGAGGCAGGTGTGTGTACAGATACGCCATTATGCTGTGTAATGAGTGTGAGGCGTGCGGCTGGTGTGTCTACAGTCTGTGTTGGCCCCGGCCTCAGATAACAGCCATCTGTCTTCATCACTGCCCGGCTTATTGCTTCGGGGAGAAGAGCACAGGGCAGGTATAGGCCAGCCAAAGCCCCGCGTCAGCCTCGGCTACCTTTGTTTTCTGCTGAAAGAGCCCCCAGCGTGGGGAGGGGGGCGGAGAAGCTACGGGACCCTACTATTCATTCACTGTGTTCTGCTGAACCTTAGCTAAGCTGAGGTGAGGGGAGGTCACTGAATCAGATACACTGCATCAAACTTTAACCCTTTACTCGCCAAGAGCGTCTCCAGCAGTGGGAAAGCAGCACAAATGTTAACTCTCGTTTAGCTTCTATCACTTCTTTTGTTTGTTTTTGCCGAGGGTTGTGTTATTGGTCGTTTGCCAAAGTCATTGCTGCGTTTCATTGGCTACCTGTTTTTTAAACGCTCTGACCAGGAGTGTGCCGCATGACCAATAAGTGGTTAGAATACGCCATCAGGGCGGCAGCACTACTTCTTCATCCTCACATGTTGGACTGATTTAACTCAGCGCTACAATGACACACCATCACCTCTTCAGGTACAAAGTGGTACTACAGTGACTCACTATCACCTCCTCATGTACAAAGTGGTACTACAGTGACTCACTATCACCTGTTCAGATATAAAGTGGTACTACAGTGACTCACTATCACCTCTTCAGGTATAAAGTGGTACTACAGTGACTCACTATCACCTCCTCAGGTACAAAGTGGTATTACAGTGACTCACTGTCACCTCTTCAGATACAAAGTGGTATTACAGTGACTCACTATCACCTCTTCAGGTATAAAGTGGTACTGCAGTGACTCACCATCACCTCTTCAGGTATAAAGTGGTACTACAGCGACTCACTGTCACCTCTTCAAATACAAAGTGGTACTACAGTGACTCACTATCACCTCTTCAGGTATAAAGTGGTACTGCAGTGACTCACCATCACCTCTTCAGGTACAAAGTGGTACTACAGTGACTCACTATCACCTCTTCAGGTATAAAGTGGTACTACAGCGACTCACTGTCACCTCTTCAAATACAAAGTGGTACTACAGTGACTCACTATCACCTCTTCAGGTATAAAGTGGTACTGCAGTGACTCACCATCACCTCTTCAGGTACAAAGTGGTACTACAGTGACTCATTATCACCTCCTCATGTACAAAGTGGTACTACAGTGACTCACTATCACCTCTTCAGGTAAAAAATGGTATTACAGTGACTCACTATCACCATAGTCTATCACCATAGTGACTCATATTAAAACAATATTGTTATTTTTTCACACACTGTTGATAATTTTTGGTCATTCTGTTCTAACCACAAAATCGTACATATCGCTTTTCAAAATACAGCTAAACTAAATTAAACGAACAGAAGTGAAGTGGCAATCTAAACTAAAGGTAGTCTATTGAACTGAAAACAACCAAACTAAATATGATTTAACTGAATAGACCTGAAATACTGCAAACCAAACTCAATAAACTTGAAATAAACCAATATGAATTCAATTGCAGCTTTCTTTGCAGCCGCTCAACATGGTGCCTCCAACATATTAAGGGGGGAAGCTATTGGACACTGCCATTTGTTCACTCTGTTCACTCAAACTAAACTGGTGGGAAAACTATTAGACTACTAGAATTTGTTCAAGTGAACTGTGAAATAAACTGAACTGACTAATCTGATTAAACTGGAAGACAAGAAAACAGACCAGAGGAAGACTGAACAGAACTGTACGTCAAATACAACCAAACTGAATTAAAACTGGGAGGAAACCGGAGTACTCGGAGGAAACCCACTCAAGCACGGGGAGAACACACTCCACACAGAAAAGCCCGGACTGGGAATCCAACCCAGATGGTCTTGCTGTGAGGCCACAGTGCTGACCACTACACAGCCTAAAGAGCACATGAACAGAGTCTAAAAGCTAATAAGAACTGACCTAATATGAGCTAAACAATTTTAATAACCCAAATTATATTATATATTTAACTGAATTCATTTTGATTTCATGTACTGAACACAGCCAAGTGAAGCAAACAGTAGTAAGTTAAACTGAACTAAAAGTTAAACTGAACTGAACAAAACGAACTGGGACTGAGCGAAAGTAAAATAAACTGAATCAAAAGTAAACAAAAGTAGACCAAACTAATTTAAACTAAATTATCTAAACGTATATTAACTGAAGTGAACTGAACAAAAACAAACTGAAATTAATTGATTTAAAATGAACTGAAGTTTAATAAATCAAACTGAATCGTACTGGACTGAGCAGAAGAGGGCTGTTGCGGGGAAGTGAGTGGGGTGAAAGTGTTTAGCTGGAGGGGCTCGAGCAGGCAGGACAGACGTTGGCCAGTGTTTGCGTGTTTGTTCTGAACGTTTGTTGTCAGTAAACACGGCACATGGCAGACGGCTTATCCTCAATCTGCATTGTAATGATAGGCAGAAAGAGCTGTTGGCCAATGGCTTATCATGGATTGAGCGGCTTGATCAGCAAAGCCCAGAGCAACTCTCCACAAACACACACACACTAGAACAACACAAGCACTACAATACCAACACATTAAAAACATACATGCAGGCTCTAGTACGGAGCGACCATCTAAAGGCCATTACATACAGAGTACGACTCCTTCATGCAATTTATTCAAACGTCAATCATTTCTTTTAAACTCTGGTGTTACTGACGATATGTTGCACACAGATTATGGTATTTCTAACATTCACAGCCTAAAAGCATTAAAGAAAAGAAAAAAAAAAGACAAAGTCTTTTCCCACCAGCTTTAATGAGAATAACACCACCTGTACTGCATCAATCAGGCCACTGGGTAACACAGTGCAGCTATTTAACCTCTAGGGGAGTTCATCACACGGAGCTGCTAAGAGCTCCATCCCCACTGGCTGATCAACTGTCCCTCCTGTATGACCTGTTGATGCTCTCAACCTGCATGACCAGAGTTACTACAGTAGAGCACCAACATATGGATCTATCTTTCACTCTGACAGAGAACCTATGAGATGGTTCAAACTCTACATCTCAACATCTCTAGCTCTATGAAACCTTGTATTTTGTTTTATAATTTCATTAGCTTTGCCCTTCTCTCTCTATCTATGGTCAATCAGAGGAGGTAGGTCACTCTCTGTCTATCTGGGGTCAACCAGAAGAGGACGGTCACTCTCTCTCTATCTGGGGTCGACCAAAGGAGGTTCCTCCCATGAGCCTGGGTTCCTCTCAAGGTTTCTTCATCTTACCAAGGGAGTTTTTCCTGCCACTGTCTCCTCTGGCTTGCTCTATGGGGGGGGGGCTTGGACCCAGATACCCTTTCTTACATTTATATGTTTATTCATGGACTCTTTTTTTCTTCTTTTCTTTCACTGCTTTTCTGTAAAGCTGATTTAAGACAACAAAGCTTTGGTTGTAAAAAGTGCTATGCAAATAAATGTTGACTGATCGATTGATTGATTAATTGATCAAAAACAACATAACAGTTACACTCCAGCCATTTCCGTCACACTCAAGCCATTTCCATTACTCTGACTAAGGAGGAACGGCACTGAATTAATGGCAGCCATAATAAGATTCCATTTTCAAGTAATGCAGAAAACCTCAATCCTTCAGTTAAATTACATCAGATGATTTGTGTCTCTTAGACAAATGGTCAGTTACAAACATGGTCAGATTTATAGTAGGTCTTTCATGGAGATGGTTTATGGTTGCTTGAATAGTGCAGGATCCTGTCTTATGATCAGTAGATTGTGGTTAACCCACATGTAGGGTATATATCATCGCTGTCCAAAGAAAAAACTTTATCTCCATTGTTGTCAAATTTGATTCAAAGAAGCTGCTGTTTACATTGTGGACCAATAGAAATGCTCCAAAATAGCTTGAAAAAAAGTTATTAATATCAAGAGTAGCCGTCGTGTACAGCACGGACAGCAGCTAGATGGACTGGGAGACTCAATAAGGTCCTGGAAGGTTCTCACAGGCTCATCTGTGCATCCCACAGCTGCTGGAGGGAGCGTGTAGGAGGATCCATAGAGCCAACACCACCATCCAGGTGGTCCCACAGATGCTCCATTGGGTTCAAGTCTGGGGAATTAGGGGGCCAGGGTAGTATTTGGAAGTCTTGGTCAGCTCTTCAAACCAATGTGGGACATTTCTAGACGTGTGACGTGTCACATTGTCTTGCTGGAAGATCCCATCCGTCCTAGAGAAGACAATCAGCATGTATGGTGTACGTGATGTGCAAGGATGGATTGATGCCTTAATAGGTTGAGGGGGTTTTCCACATGGATGAGTGGGCAAAGAGAATACCAGGAAAACATTGCCCAGACCATAAAGCTGCCACCTATAGAAAGTAGCACATGGTCATAATAATGTGACTTGACTGTGTAGTTGTGTTTGGGGTGTAGAGGTCTTAAGCGTTGGCCCTGTGGGAGTTAATCTTCACAGCCATTCTTGGCCAAGAGTACACCCAACGCATATGTAGCCTCTCTCTTTCTGGACAGGTGGGATGCTTCTACCTTCTCCTACTATCACTTAACACAGTGCTAGCCAACATGTGTGTGTGTGTGTGTGTGTCTGTTAGCTGATGTTACAGTGTTAGTGAGTTGAGCTGTCCAATGACATTGTGTTAGCAGAGTTTGAAAAGATGTGGTGGGGGGAAGAATTATGTGCTAGCCTTCACCCTTCTAGCTTCCAGTACTGACTAACAGGAGAAGGACTAGCTAGCGGGTATTTCTCAAATATAAGAAATAAAAAATAGGGTAACAAATCACATACACACACCCGCACACACGCATGCCAACCATCAGCTGTATTCAAACCACACACACAGCCCCCTCTGGTCAAGTGGTACTTATGAATTGTGTGATTGGGGTCGTGACTTGTCCAGCACGTTCCATCCAGGCCAAACTGCTGACTTAGTGAGGTCACTGCCACCGCAAGTAAAGATCCACACTCTACACTTCCTCCTCCAGCTAATTTCCTGTGTGTCACACTGACCACAGTCCCCCACCATGTGTCCACAGATTCTCTCTCTGGCCCAGACTGGATGAGTAGTTGGCTCTAAATGGCTGGAGGTGAGGTCAGATTAGAGAGAAGCATTCATCACACATGCTGCAGCACATTTCACGGACTTCCACCAAAGATCCATCCATTGTATGCTACTGTATTCAACTGAAAAACTGAAATATTTATATTTTCACAAATTGCACAAGAAGTGAGTGAGTCATTGAGATCTTTGGACAGCAATTATATGATCGCAATAACTTGGAATGATCGTAATTCATTGGGATAGTTGTAACTACGTGGGATGATCGCAACTACTTGGGATGATCGCAATTACTTGGAAAGATCGTAATTACTTGGGATGATCATAGTTACTTGGGATGCTTGCGACTACTTGGGATGATCGCAATTACTTGGAAAGATCGTAACTATTTGGGATGATCATAGCTACTTGGGATGACTGCAACTACTTGGGATAATTAACACTACCTGGAATGATCATAGTTACTTGGGATGATCATAGTTACTAGGGATGATTGCAACTACTTGGGATAATCAACACTACTTGAAATGATCATAGTTACTTGGGATGCTTGCGACAATTTGGGATGATCGCAATTGGGAAAGATCTTAACTATTTGGGATGATCATAGTTACTTGGGATGATTGCAACTACTTGGGATAATCAACACTACTTGGAATGATCGTAATTCATTGGGATAGTTGTAACTACGTGGGATGATCGCAACTACTTGGGATGATCGCAATTACTTGGAATGATCATAATTACTTGGGATGATCATAGTTACTAGGGATGATTGCGGCTACTTGGGATGATCGCAATTACTTGGAATGATCATAATTATTTGGGATGATCATTGTTACTTGGGATGATTGCAACTACTTGGAATGATCGTAATTCATTGGGATAGTTGTAACTACGTGGGATGATCGCAACTACTTGAGATGATCGCAATTACTTGGAAAGATCGTAATTACTTGGGATGATCATAATTACTTGGGATGCTTGCGACTACTTGGGATGATCGCAATTACTTGGAAAGATCGTAACTATTTGGGATGATCATAGTTACTTGGGATGATTGCAACTACTTGGGATAATCAACACTACTTGGAATGATCATAGTTACTTGGGATGATCATAGTTACTAGGGATGATTGCAGCTACTTGGGATAATCAACGCTACTTGAAATGATCATAGTTACTTGGGATGCTTGCGACTGCTTGGGATGATCGCAATTACTTGGAATGATCATAATTACTTGGGATGATTATAGTTACTAGGGATGATTGCGACTACTTGGGATGATCGCAATTACTTGGAATTATCATAATTACTCGGGATGATTGCAACTACCTGGGATGATTGCAAATACTTGGAATTATCATAATTACTTGGGATGATCATAGTTACTAGGGATGATTGCAATTACTTGGGATAATCAACACTACTTGGGATAATCAACACTACTTGGGATGATCGCAATTACTAGGAAAAATCGTAATTACTTTGGATGATCATAGTTACTTGGGATGAACGCAGATACTTGGAATGATCACAACTACTTGGGATGATCGCAGTTACTTGGAACAGATTAGGAATTTGCCATTTTAGAAACTTATACCATGGCAACAACTTTCAACTTTCAGCACTTTGCTTAAAGTTTGTCTAGCAGGCTCCTTTGCCCGGCCGGCCCCCAGAACTTGTCTGAGAAAAGCTTTCTGAAATTCCCCCCCAGTTTAGTAGGAAATCTCGTTTATCTACAACAGAATCATGCCCCTGCTTGAACCTGCCTTGGAGACTAGGTTGAAGTAGGGGTCAGAGCTTAGAGTGAAGTTAGATGAGGACTGGTGAGCTGAAGCTTTTGAGAGTTCCACTTGTGTCTTTTTGAATCTTAATGAAGTTTAAACTGGTTCAGTGAACGTACATATGCAATGCTAGATTAGCACCAGTCTATCTGAACGTTATCCCAGCTGCTGCTGACCTATTTCATAAGTTTTCAAAGTTTTGCTCAAAAGTGTTCCACCTTATCTGAAGTTTTTCAAAGTTCAGAGTTCCGGCCAATGCCCTACTCTATAGTTCTCAGGTGACCGATGCCTTGGACTTTACTTTCCTGTTAGTCAAGAGAAGAATTCTGATTAAACGGAAGTCTGTGCAAGCTACCCATCCCTCGCAGTCTCTGTGGTTCTAGGATGTGATGTTCTTTCAGAGTTTTGAAAATACAGAATTCACTCTGAGAGGAACACAAGATGGTTTTAGACAGCGCTGGCAACCTTTTATCAACCACTTCCAACAACTGGTGGACTTCAATGTACATTTTTGTTTGCCACTTTTTTATTGTTATTTTCATTGCTTTGTTGTTCCTTTATGGTTGAGGTGTGTCTAATGATTTAAAGGTTTGATAAGTTGGAGGGCTTATAGTTGGGGGGGGGGCTAAAGTAAAGCTAACTATTATTTGTGTGTTTTTGGATGAGAGACATTGTTTGAAATGAAGCAAAAAAGCAAGAAAAGAAACACCTATCCCCCAGCTGCTTTCTGGGTGCTGAGCATAGGGCTGCCCACCACTCTGGACAAGTGTGCTCACTGCCCCCCTAGCGTGTGTGTTTGTGTGGGTGTTTCACTGCATGTATGGGTTAAGTAAGGAGTTATGTATTTAGATCAAATATTCACTACACTGTGTTTATGACCAGTATGTGTTTAGACTATACATTCACTACACTGTGTTTATGATCAGTATGTGTTCAGACTATATATTAATGACACTGTGTTTATGACTAGTATGTGTTAAGACTTTACATTCACTACACTGTGTTTATGATCAGTATGTGTTTAGACTATATATTCACTACACTGTGTTTATGATCCGTTTGTGTTCAGACTATATATTAATGACACTGTGTTTATGACTAGTATGTGTTAAGACTTTACATTCACTACACTGTGTTTATGATCAGTATGTTTTTAGACTATATAATAACTACACGGTGTTTATGATCAGTTTGTGTTTAGACTATACATTCACTACACTGTGTTTACGATCAGTATGTGTTTAGACTATATATTCACTACACTGTGTTTATGACCAGTAAGTGTTTAGACTATATATTCACTACACTGTGTTTATGATCCGTATGTATTTAGACTATACATTCACTACACTGGTTTTAAGATCAGTATGTGTTTAGACTATATATCCACTACACTGTGTTTATGGCCAGTATGTCTTTAGACTATATATCCACTACACTGTGTTTATGATCTGTATGTGCTTAGACTATATATTCACTAGACTGTGTTTATAACCAGTACGTGTTTAGACTATATATTCAATACACTGTGTTTAAGATCAACATGTCTTTAAACTATATATTCACTACACTGTGTTTATGACCAGTATGTGTTTAGACTATATATTCACTACACTGTGTTTATGATTAGTATGTGATCAGACACTGTGTTTAAGATCAATATGTGTTTAGATTATATATTTCCTACACTGTGTTATGATCAGTATGTTTTACACTATATATTCACTACACTGTGTATATGATCAGTATGTGTTTAGACTATATATCAACTACACTGTGTATATGATCAGTATGTGTTTAGACTATATAATAACTACACTGTGTTTATGATCAGTTTGTGTTTAGACTATACATTTACTACACTGTGTTTACAATCAGTATGTGTTTAGACTATATATTCACTACACTGTGTTTATGACCAGTGTGTGTTTAGACTATATATTAACTACACTGTGTTTATGACCAGTATGTGTTTAGACTATATATTAACTACACTGTGTTTATGATCAGTATGTATTTAGACTATACATTCACTACACTGTGTTTACAATCAGTATGTGTTTAGACTATATATTCACTACACTGTGTTTATGACCAGTGTGTGTTTAGACTATATATTAACTACACTGTGTTTATGATCAGTATGTATTTAGACTATATATTAACTACACTGTGTTGACGAACAGTATGTGTTAAGATTACATATTCAATAAACTGTGTTTATGATCAGTATGTGTTTAGACTATATGTTCAATACACTGTGTTTATGATCAGTATGTTTTTAAGCTATATATTAACTACACTGTGTTTATGATCAGTATGTGTTTAGACAATATATCAACAACACTGTGTTTACGATCAGTATGTGTTTAGACTACATATTCAATACACTGTGTTTATGATCAGTATGTATTTAGACTATACATTCACTACACTGGGTTTAAGATCAGTATGTGTTTAGACTATATATCCACTAAACTGTGTTTATGACCAGTATGTGTTTAGACTATACATTCACTACAATGTGTTTACGATCAGTATGTATTTGGACTATATATTCACTACACTGTGTTTATAACCAGTACATGTTTAGACTATATATTCAATACACTGTGTTTAAGATCAGTATGTGTTTGGACTATACATTCATTACACTGCGTTTAAGATCAACATGTGTTTAAACTATATATTCACTACACTGTGTTTATGACCAGTATGTGATTAGACTATATATCCACTACACTGTGTTTATGATCAGTATGTGTTTAGACTATACATTCACTACACTGTGTTTATGGTTAGTATGTGATTAGACATTGTGTTTAAGATTAGTATGTGTTTAGACTATATACTTACTATACTGTGTTTATGATCAGTATGTGTTTAGACTATATATTCACTACCATGTGTTTACGATTAGTATGCGTTTAGACTATATGTTCACTACACTGTGTTTATGACCAGTATGTGTTTAGACTATATATTGACTACACTGTGTTTATGATCAGTATGTGTTTAAACGATATATTGACTATACTGTGTTTATGATCAGTATGTGTTTAGACTATATGTTCACTACACTGTGTTTATGACCAGTATGTGTTTAGACTATATATCAACTACACTGTGTATATGATCAGTATGTGTTTAGACTATATAATAACTACACTGTGTTTATGATCAGTTTGTGTTCAGACTATACATTTACTACACTGTGTTTACAATCAGTATGTGTTAAGACTACATATTCAATAAACTGTGTTTATGATCAGTATGTGTTTAGACTATATGTTCAATACACTGTGTTTATGATCAGTATGTTTTTAAGCTATATATTAACTACACTGTGTTTATGATCAGTATGTGTTTAGACAATATATCAACAACACTGTGTTTACGATCAGTATGTGTTTAGACTACATATTCAATACACTGTGTTTATGATCAGTATGTATTTAGACTATACATTCACTACACTGGGTTTAAGATCAGTATGTGTTTAGACTATATATCCACTAAACTGTGTTTATGACCAGTATGTGTTTAGACTATACATTCACTACAATGTGTTTACGATCAGTATGTATTTGGACTATATATTCACTACACTGTGTTTATAACCAGTACATGTTTAGACTATATATTCAATACACTGTGTTTAAGATCAGTATGTGTTTGGACTATACATTCATTACACTGCGTTTAAGATCAACATGTGTTTAAACTATATATTCACTACACTGTGTTTATGACCAGTATGTGATTAGACTATATATCCACTACACTGTGTTTATGATCAATATGTGTTTAGACTATACATTCACTACACTGTGTTTATGGTTAGTATGTGATTAGACATTGTGTTTAAGATTAGTATGTGTTTAGACTATATACTTACTATACTGTGTTTATGATCAGTATGTGTTTAGACTATATATTCACTACCATGTGTTTACGATTAGTATGCGTTTAGACTATATGTTCACTACACTGTGTTTATGACCAGTATGTGTTTAGACTATATATTGACTACACTGTGTTTATGATCAGTATGTGTTTAAACGATATATTGACTATACTGTGTTTATGATCAGTATGTGTTTAGACTATATGTTCACTACACTGTGTTTATGACCAGTATGTGTTTAGACTATATATCAACTACACTGTGTATATGATCAGTATGTGTTTAGACTATATAATAACTACACTGTGTTTATGATCAGTTTGTGTTTAGACTATACATTTACTACACTGTGTTTACAATCAGTATGTGTTTAGACTATATATTCACTACACTGTGTTTATGACCAGTGTGTGTTTAGACTATATATTAACTACACTGTGTTTATGACCAGTATGTGTTTAGACTATATATTAACTACACTGTGTTGACGAACAGTATGTGTTTAGACTATATGTTCAATACACTGTGTTTATGATCAGTATGTTTTTAAGCTATATATTAACTACACTGTGTTTATGATCAGTATGTGTTTAGACAATATATCAACAACACTGTGTTTACGATCAGTATGTGTTTAGACTACATATTCAATACACTGTGTTTATGATCAGTATGTATTTAGACTATACATTCACTACACTGGGTTTAAGATCAGTATGTGTTTAGACTATATATCCACTAAACTGTGTTTATGACCAGTATGTGTTTAGACTATACATTCACTACAATGTGTTTACGATCAGTATGTATTTGGACTATATATTCACTACACTGTGTTTATAACCAGTACATGTTTAGACTATATATTCAATACACTGTGTTTAAGATCAGTATGTGTTTGGACTATACATTCATTACACTGCGTTTAAGATCAACATGTGTTTAAACTATATATTCACTACACTGTGTTTATGACCAGTATGTGATTAGACTATATATCCACTACACTGTGTTTATGATCAGTATGTGTTTAGACTATACATTCACTACACTGTGTTTATGGTTAGTATGTGATTAGACATTGTGTTTAAGATTAGTATGTGTTTAGACTATATACTTACTATACTGTGTTTATGATCAGTATGTGTTTAGACTATATATTCACTACCATGTGTTTACGATTAGTATGCGTTTAGACTATATGTTCACTACACTGTGTTTATGACCAGTATGTGTTTAGACTATATATTGACTACACTGTGTTTATGATCAGTATGTGTTTAAACGATATATTGACTATACTGTGTTTATGATCAGTATGTGTTTAGACTATATGTTCAATACACTGTGTTTATGATCAGTATTTGTTTAGAGTATACATTCACTACAATGTGTTGGCGATCAGTATGTGTTTAGACTATATGTTCAATACACTGTGTTTATGATCAGTATTTGTTTAGACTATACATTCACTACACTGTTTTGACAATCAGCATGTGTTTAGACTATATATTCACTACACTGTGTTTATGGTCAGTGTTTAGACTATATGTTCACTACACTGTGTTTATGGTCAGTGTTTAGACTATATGTTCACTACACTGTGTTTATAATGAGTATTTGTTTAAAGCAGCTATTAAACTATTATTTTTGCACACTAAGCCACAACAAGCTGTTTTGCTAAAACATGCATCTACAGAATAAAAACTTTAATGCAAAACATTGTATTTTGTTATGAAATGGTCCTTCTGTTAAAAGTCTGTTTGGATTAGTAAGATGTGAGATGAGAGAAATTTGCTGTGGTTTGGTGGTTGTTTTAGTACATTAAGCCACATTAAGCTGTTTTCTTTTAATGGTCTTCAACAAAGAGAACAACATAAAACTTCATCCTTTTACTTTAGATTACGCTGATTCTGTGATCAGTAGACAGTGTTTGTGAACATTACGGTGGGGTAGACATTTGGTGCTCCCAGGTCTTTGTTTTAGTACATTAAGACACATTAAGTGCATCAGAATATCATGAAACTTAACCTTTTAACATTTCACAACAAACAACATCTCTCAAATAAACAGAGCCGTCCTACCAGCCAGGGGTAGAAAAACCCACCAGTGCATCCTGACATATAAAACTTTTAATTGAATACAATAATATTTAACATTATTATTTAATTTTTTGTTATCGTATTATTGTTATTTTGTGTTACTATGTAGTCTCCTTTTACATCCATTTTAATTTTCTATATTATTTGGACAGAGCGGCTGCCATTTATCATTGTGTAAATGATTCATCATGAATTGACCAACAGAAATGCTCCAAAAAAGCTTGGAAAGCTTTTTGGTTCCATTAACATACATTAAAAGTACAGTTGCTGTGAAGTTGCCATTTTGGACACTTGTTTTTCTTTGATCAGCGACCAAATTTATATTATATATTATAATAATATATATTATATATAAATTATAACACTATATTTTATTATTTGTATTATCATATGTTACAATATTAATATTACTAGTAGTACTTTACTATGTTGTGTCATATTATTATATGATTTTTATAAAATCTTGTATTATTTAATATTTTATTTCATTTGTGCATATTTGGGCAAAAATAATTTTCAAGTTTTTAAAAACCTAAATAATGAGTATTGTTCTATTATCCATATTCCAGTACTGTGTAAATAGCTTCTACAGCCATGTTGGGATTTTCCTGCCATGATTTTCCCCAAACATGTAAAAACATGTATCTCTTTATTTTTTTTACATCATTTGTACAGTTTCATGATATATGGACCAATAGAAATGCTCAAAAATAGCTTAGAAAAACTTCTGGTTACATTGACTTACATTGAAAGTAAAGACTAAAGTATCCTCTCCTGTAAAGCATTTTAGAGAGGCAGCTTTTTCTTTGGTCAGTGACTATATATTATTACAATATTATAATTTGCAATACTATATATTACAACATTATAACATTATATAATTTTAAATTTTATTGTTACATATCACATCATTATTGCATATAATTATAATCTGTATTCATGACATATTCATGATGAATGGACCAATAGAAATGCTCCAAAATCACTTGGAAAAAATTCTGGTTCCACTGACTCTGAAAGTAAAGATATTATAACATTATATATAATCATTTGTATATTATATATCTTCGCTGTCTAATGTAAAACAAGTATCTCCAAAATTGCAACTTTATAGGAGAGATCAAAAACATACTTTACTTTCAATGTAAGTCAATGGAACCAGCATTCTTTCCAAGCTGTTTTGGAGCACTTCTATTGGTCCATTCATCATTAAGTGTTCACACAATGTACACAACCATTGGGGTGTTCAAATGATGTAGAAAAAAATTGTTTTTCATTGGACAGCAATGATATATTACATTTTTATTATATTATACAATTATAATCTAGATTATTACATGATTATTACATTTTTTTAATTTATTGAATGTGTGCATATTTGGACCAAAATAAAATCTACATTTCTTAAAAAAACATGAAGAGGAGAAGAATGAAGAGAAGTGAAAAATGAAGAGAAGAGGAGAAAAATAAAGAAGAATGAAGAGAAGAAAATAAAGAGAAGTGAAAATTAAGAAAAGAGGAATGCAGAGAAAGAAAACAAGAGAAGGAAAAAAGGAGAAGATGGAATAGAAAAAGAATGAACAGAAGAAGTGAATGAAGGAAAGAGAAGAGAAGAGAAGAAAAAGAAGAGAGCAATAAAGAGAAGAGAAGAAGGAAAAGTTCACACAATGTAAATGACCATGGGGGTGTTCAAATAATGTAGAAAACTTAAAATCGACAAAAATGTTGTTTTTCATTGGACAGTAATGATATATAACATCAATATTATATTATATAATTATAATATATATTACTACAGGATTATTGCATTTTTTATTTATTAAATTGAATTTATTGAATGTGCATATTTGGGCCGAAATTAAATCTGCATTTCATTAAAAAACATAAATAACATAATTATACATAATTTAGTCAAACGCTGTGATAAACTAATAAACATCAAACTTCTGTCCAAAGAAAACATTTTATTTTTTCATGTAATTGAGACACGACATCTGCTGTTTATACTGTGTGAACATTTCATGATGAATGGACCATAAGAAATGCTCCTAAATTCTGGTTCCATTGATTTACATTGAAAGTAAATACATTATAACATTATATATTGTCATTTGTATTGTTATATATTACATTATTATTATATAATATTATTAAAATCTGGATTATTATAGGATTATTGTTGAAATCTGCATCTTTTAACAATTTATTGAGTGTGTGCATATTTGGGCCAAAATAAAATCAGCATTTTTTAAAAACATAAATAACATAATTATACATAATTAAGTCAAATGTTGTGATAAACTTATAAACATAAAATTCTGTCCAAAGAAAAACATGTATCCCCATTTTATTTTTTTATGTCAACATCTGCTGTTTATACTGTGTGAACATTTCATGATGAATGGACCAATAGAAATGCTCACTTGGATCACATTCTGGTTCCATTGACTTACATTGAAAGTAAAGGCAGTTTTTGTTCTCTCCTGTAAAGCTGTGATTTTGGAGATAGTTGTTTTTCTTTGGATAACCATGATATGATGATGCTGAAGATGAACGGCTGTCTTGTTTTCCCGGTTGTGAGTAACTGGCCTTGGGCTCGCAACCCAACACAAGATCACCAGAGATTAAATCATTATCATTCAGATTTATTTCTATATCATCCCGAGTCTCCTGCTGAGTTATGGACAAATCAGAGATTTCATGCTACCCTGAATCGTCTCCTTAACACTCAGAGTCATTAGAGGTCTGAGATCTACTTCCCTCCATCAGGCCAATGTGTGTACGTGCTGAATGCCAGTGCAAGTGTGGAGCTGTGTGAGATGAGAGGTCATCGCGGGCAGGTTTTCTACTGAGACAGAGCTAAATGCAGAAAATCAGTCAGTAAAGCTCTATTAGAGACAGAGCTGAGAGCAGTGAAGGCCGGCGCGCTCTCCATTACACCGAATGGGCTGTTAAAGCAGACGAGCCGCGGTGAGGCCGGGACTCAGCACAATCTTTCAATCTGCACTTCACGCAAACACAACGGCCCGAGATGATGACTGCAATCTGCTCAGCCTCAGAGAGAGAGAGAGAGAGAGAGAGAGAGAGAGAGAGAGAGAGAGTTAGAGAGTGAGAGAGAGAGAGAAGAGAGAGTGGTAAAGCATGTTTATAATGATCTACTGGATAAAAAAGAAATTTGCATGTTATTTATAGCAACAACACATAAACACAAATAGAGTACTGACAATCTCACTCCACACACCCAAAAGTCTCACTCCACACACCTGACAATCTCACTCCACACGCCTGACCTTCTCACACCACACACTGTGACCACTCTTCTCAATACCCCAGTAAGACAAGGCACCTGTGCGAGGCTTTCAGAGGAATTACCACCAGGACCACCGTGAACAACTGAACTTGTGGGACTACTGAAGGTCTGTGAGATTCCTCTTTAATAAACTGCCCAATCAGGGACTTTCTAATAACATTAAAGCATGAAGAGAAGTGAAGAAAAATAATGAAGAGGAGAAGAATGAAGAGGAGAAGAATGAAGAGGAGGGAAAAAGCAAGAGAAGTGAAGAAAAATGAAGAAGAATGAAGAGAAGAAAATAAAGAGAAGTGAAAATATAGAGAAGAGGAGTAAGGAGAAAGAAAAGAAGAGAAGAAGGAATAAAAGAGAAGATGGAATAGAAAATGAATGAAGAGAACAAATGACTGAAGAGAAAACAAGAAGAAAAAGAAGAGAAGAGAAGAGAAGAAAAGAGAAGAGAAGACGAAAGAAAAGAAAACAATGAAGAGAAGAAGAAAAAGAAAAGAGGGAAAAGAAAAAGAAGGAAGAGAAGTGAAAAAGAATGAAGAGAAAAGAAGGAAGAGAATAGAAAAAGATTGAAAAGAAGAAGAATTAAGAGAATAAAGATGAAGAGAAAAAAGGAAGAGAAGAATGGAAAGAAGAGAAGAAGAAAGTAAAAAAGAATGAAAAGAAACAGAATAAAGAGAAGAAGAATGAAAAGAAAAGAAGAGATAAGAAGAAGAGAGAGAAGTAAAAAATAATGAAAAGAAACAGAATAACGGGAAGAAGAATGAAAAGAAGAGAGGAAGAATGGAGAGAAGAGAGGATGAGAAGAATAATAAAGAAGCTGATAGTGTGAAAGTGTGAGGTTGTAGAGCAACAGTGTACAGTACAGTAACTCTGCTGATGGTGTGAAGGTGTGAGGTTGTAGAGCAACAGTGTACAGTACAGTAACTCTGCTGATGGTGTGAAGGTGTGAGGTTGTAGAGCAGCAGTGTACAGTACAGTAACTCTGCTGATAGTGTGAAGGTGTGAGGTTGTAGAGCAGCAGTGTACAGTACAGTAACTCTGCTGATAGTGTGAAGGTGTGAGGTTGTAGAGCAGCAGTGTACAGTACAGTAACTCTGCTGATAATGTGAAGGTGTGAGGTTGTAGAGCAACAGTGTACAGTACAGTAACTCTGCTGATAATGTGAAGGTGTGAGGTTGTAGAGCAACAGTGTATAGTACAGTAACTCTGCTGATGGTGTGAAGGTGTGAGGTTGTAGAGCAGCAGTGTACAGTACAGTAACTCTGCTGATGATGTGAAGGTGTGAGGTTGTAGAGCAGCAGTGTACAGTACAGTAACTCTGCTGATAGTGTGAACGTGTGATGTTGTAGAGCAGCAGTGTACAGTACAGTAACTCTGCTGATGCTGTGAAGGTGTGAGGTTGTAGAGCAGCAGTGTATAGTACAATAACTCTGCTGATAGTGTGAAGGTGTGAGGTTGTAGAGCAGCAGTGTACAGTACAGTAACTCTGCTGATAGTGTGGAGTTGTGAGGTTGTAGAGCAGCAGTGTATAGTACAGTAACTCTGCTGATAGTGTGAAGGTGTGAGGTTGTAGAGCAGCAGTGTACAGTACAGTAACTCTGCTGATAGTGTGAAGGTGTGAGGTTGTAGAGCAGCAGTGTATAGTACAGTAACTCTGCTGATAATGTGAAGGTGTGAGGTTGTAGAGCAGCAGTGTACAGTACAGTAACTCTGCTGATAGTGTGATGCTTCTCATCCACTGTATTACTCCAAACCTGAACTAACCTTGTTTTTCTTTCTCCTTCTTTCTGAGGTAATAACTGCCCACCTGTCCTGCCGAATACTGTTGGAGGACTGACCACCAGTACCCCCTTGTTACCTTGTAACCTCTTCATCTGTCATCTGCTGCACCTTGATTGCATTACTGTATCATCCAAATGTAGCACGTGTGCAGCTTCTCTCCTTTTAGTTCATTCTGTTTATAATCAGATCTGTCAGAGTCACCAGCTGCACTCTAAACACTCCATATCCTCTATACTAACCCAGACCAGAACTAACTCAGACTCTGTACTAACACAAACCAGAACTAACTCAGTCTCTGTACTAACCCAGACCAGAACTAACTCAGTCTCTGTACTAACCCAGACCAGAACTAACTCAGACTCTGTACTAACACAAACCAGAACTAAGTCTGTTTTTCTCTCTCTGAGGTAATAACCGCCCACCGGTCCCGTCGAATGCTGTTGGAGGTCCGACTGCCAGGGCCTCCTCATCACCTGGCACCAAACAGCTCTCCTCTCTCTGCTACACCTCGACTCCTCTGTACTAACCCAAACCAGAACTAACTTTGTTTTTCGTTTTTCTCTCTCTCTCTCTCTCTCTCTCTCTCTCTCTGAGGTAATAACCACCCACCTGTCCCGCCGAAAACTGTAAAAGACAGACCACCAGGGCCCCCCGTCACCTGGCTCCAACCAACAGCCCTCTCCATTTGTGCCATTTGCTCCACCTTGACTGCATCACAGTATCACCCACCTGATGTAGCACCTGTACAGCTTTTAAAGCTTTTACCTTCAAACTCAGCTTTAGTTATACCTCAAGTACTGTTCGACCAGAGGAGGATGGGTCTGCCCTTGTGAGTCTGGTTCCTCCCAAGGTTTCTTCCTCCAGTTGAGGGAGGTGTTGTTGCCACCGTTGCCTCTGGGTCGCTCACAAGGGATAAAGTGTGTGATTTTATGTTTTTCATGCTTTAAAATTCCTGTAAAGCTGCTTTGTGACAACACTGTTGTAAAAAGCGCTATACAAATAAACTTGACTTGACTTGACTTGTGAACGTGTGAGGTTGTAGAGCAGCAGTGTATAGTACAGTAACTCTGCTGATGGTGTGAAGGTGTGAGGTTGTAGAGCAGCAGTGTACAGTACAGTAACTCTGCTGATGGTGTGAAGGTGTGAGGTTGTAGAGCAGCAGTGTACAGTACAGTAACTCTGCTGATGGTGTGAAGGTGTGAGGTTGTAGAGCAGCAGTGTACAGTACAGTAACTCTGCTGATGGTGTGAAGGTGTGAGGTTGTAGAGCAGCAGTGTACAGTACAGTAACTCTGCTGATGGTGTGAAGGTGTGAGGTTGTAGAGCAGCAGTGTACAGTACAGTAACTCTGCTGATGGTGTGAAGGTGTGAGGTTGTAGAGCAGCAGTGTATAGTACAGTAACTCTGCTGATGGTGTGAAGGTGTGAGGTTGTAAAGCAGCAGTGTACAGTACAGTAACTCTGCTGATAGTGTGAACGTGTGAGGTTGTAGAGCAGCAGTGTACAGTACAGTAACTCTGCTGATGGTGTGAAGGTGTGAGGTTGTAGAGCAGCAGTGTATAGTACAGTAACTCTGCTGATAATGTGAAGGTGTGAGGTTGTAGAGCAACAGTGTATAGTACAGTAACTCTGCTGATAGTGTGAAGGTGTGAGGTTGTAGAGCAGCAGTGTACAGTACAGTAACTCTGCTGATAGTGTGAAGGTGTGAGGTTGTAGAGCAGCAGTGTATAGTACAGTAACTCTGCTGATAGTGTGGTGTGAGGTTGTAGAGCAGCAGTGTACAGTACAGTAACTCTGCTGATAGTGTGAAGGTGTGAGGTTGTAGAGCAGCAGTGTACAGTACAGTAACTCTGCTGATAGTGTGAACGTGTGAGGTTGTAGAGCAGCAGTGTACAGTACAGTAACTCTGCTGATAGTGTGAAGGTGTGAGGTTGTAGAGCAACAGTGTATAGTACAGTAACTCTGCTGATAGTGTGGAGTTGTGAGGTTGTAGAGCAGCAGTGTACAGTACAGTAACTCTGCTGATAGTGTGAAGGCGTGAGGTTGTAGAGCAACAGTGTATAGTACAGTAACTCTGCTGATAGTGTGGAGTTGTGAGGTTGTAGAGCAGCAGTGTACAGTACAGTAACTCTGCTGATGTATCTGCAGATAAACAGGTGGTAAAGAACTGACTGTACGCTCTGCGTCTCCGAGGCTGCAGTGAATGAAGTGGGAACTCAGTTTACAGTAATTGTGGGATTTTCTTTCTCTCCTCAGCGGCAGCACTGTTGACAGCCGGTCATCAATTAACCAGCAGGAGGCGCTGCTGACACCAGCGTAATGAGGAGAAAAATGAATGAGAACGCTTTAGAGGCACAACTACTGAGAGAGAGAGAGAGAGAAAGAGAGCGAGAGAGAGAAAGAGAGAGAAAAAAGAGAGAGAAAAGGAAAAAGAGAAAGAGAAAGAGAGAGAGAGATGCTAAAAACACCCAGAGTAGAAGGGAATAAAAGAGTGAGAGAAAAAGCAGCAAAAAGAAGATGAAAAGAAGACCAGAAGAGAAATGAAGGAGGAGAAAAATAAAGAGAAAAAAAGAAGAGAGGAAAAGAATGGAGAGAAGAATGAAGTAAAATTAGAAATGTAATAGTGTTACAGTGTAACAGTCTAATAGTGTTATAGTGTTACAATGTAATAGTGTTACAGTGTAACAGTCTAATAGTGTTATAGTGTTACAATGTAATAGTGTTACAGTGTAACAGTCTAATGGTGTTATAGTGTTACATTGCAATAGTGTTACAGTGTAACAGTCTAATGGTGTTATAGTGTTACAATGCAATAGTGTAATAATGCAATATTGTAATAGTGTAACAGTGTAATAGTGTAACAGTCTAACAGTGTTGTAGTGTTAGGATGTAATAATGCAATATTGTAATAGTGTAACAGTGTAATAGTGTAACAGTCTAACAGTGTTGTGTTACAATGTAATAGTGTAATAATGCAATATTGTAATAGTGTAACAGTGTAATAGTGTTGTAGTGTTACAATGTAATAGTGTTACAGTGTAACAGTCTAATGGTGTTATAGTGTTACAATGCAATAGTGTTACAGTGTAACAGTCTAATGGTGTTATAGTGTTACAATGCAATAGTGTAATAATGCAATATTGTAATAGTGTAACAGTGTAATAGTGTAACAGTCTAACAGTGTTGTAGTGTTACAATGTAATAGTGTAATAATGCAATATTGTAATAGTGTAACAGTGTAATAGTGTAACAGTCTAATAGTGTTGTGTTACAATGTAATAGTGTAATAATGCAATATTGTAATAGTGTAACAGTGTAATAGTGTAACAATCTAACAGTGTTGTAGTGTTACAATGTAATAGTGTAATAATGCAATATTGTAATAGTGTAACAGTGTAATAGTGTAACAATCTAACAGTGTTGTAGTGTTACAATGTAATAGTGTAATAATGCAATATTGTAATAGTGTAACAGTGTAATAGTGTAACAGTCTAACAGTGTTGTAGTGTTACAATGTAATAGTGTAATAATGCAATATTGTAATAGTGTAACAGTGTAATAGTGTAACAGTCTAATAGTGTTGTGTTACAATGTAATAGTGTAATAATGCAATATTGTAATGGTGTAACAGTCTAATAGTGTTGTGTTACAATGTAATAGTGTAATAATGCAATATTGTAATGGTGTAACAGTCTAATAGTGTTGTGTTACAATGTAATAGTGTAATAATGCAATATTGTAATGGTGTAACAGTGTAATAGTGTTGTAGTGTTACAATGTAATAGTGTAATAATGCAATATTGTAATAGTGTAACTGTGTGACAGCATTAAAGTGGTACAATGTAATAGTGTAACAGTGTTAAAGTGGTACAATGTAATAGTGTAACAGTGTGATAGTGTTATTGTGTAACAGTGTGATAGTGTTAGTGGTACAATGTAATAGTGTTACAGTGCAATAAGGTAATTGTGTAACAATAATAGTGTTAGTGTTACAATGTAATAGTGTAACTGTGACAGTGTTATTGTGTAACTGTGATAATGTAATAGTCTTACAATGCAATAAGGTAATTGTGTAACCGTGTAATAGTGTGATAGTGTAATAACAATTAGTGTGTATGTAATAAATGAGACCTAATGTGGGTTATCAGTGCAGGCATTCACTCCTTCAATGGACACAGTGTTTAAAATCTGATCCACTCACACCAGCACAACATACACTACCACACCACCATCACATCCGTGTCACTGCAGTGCTGAGAATGACCCACCACCCAAATAATATCTGCTCTGTGGTGGTCCGATGGGGTTCCAATTTGGTAAGTGGAGCTGATAAAATGGACAATGAGTGTAGATACAAGCAGGAGTTAGTAAACAGTGCTTGGTGAGTGTGTGTAGTCACGTATTTACTAATGGTGTGTATGTACTCAGCTTATTACTTACTTACTGATACCCTGTTTTTTTATAAATCATAACATAATGAAAATAGAACGGTCCACAAATTAGAATACAACATGTATGATGTGGATGGGGTACAGGGTGGGTTGCCCCTGCAGGGGTGCCCAGGCGCCAGATTAAATTAACCTGTCCCTTACACACACACACACACACGCACACACACAACAACAACCAACACTGATTTCCTTTCATTTCCTTTGTATCAGCTTGTTGTGAAGAGTGGCTCACTCATATATAATATCCTCTCAGTCTGTCACCCCTGACCCCTCCTATCTACTGCCCACCACTTCATCTACACACTGCGCCCATCTGTCTTCAGGCCACGCAACACCTCCCTTATCTCTTTCTCTCTCTTTCTCCTCGCCCTCTCACTTTCCCCCACTGTTGTTCAGTTCCTCTCTCTTCCTCTCCTCCGTCTAGACTCCCCCCCCGTCCGCAGTCTAGTCCTGAAACACTTCCTGCCCCAGTTCAATAGAGATTCTCAATTAAACCTGCTTCTTAATATTTAAAGGAGTTGCATGTGAGATTAAACACGTTGGGATGGGGGGCTTTTTTGCTTCTGGTCTTCTGCCTGTAATGAAATTCAAGCTTCTTTTCACAAACCTGCTTAATTCTGTATACTCATTCAGTCTGCGTTGTTGTTTGCAATCCATCCATCCATCAGTTATCTTCCGCTTTATCCCGCTGGTCAGGGTCATGGGGCGGCTGGAGCCAATCCCAGCGTCACTGGGAAACACCATGTACAGGTCGCCAATCCATTGCATGGCCAAGACACATTCATGCACTCACACCTACAGGTAATTCAGAGTGAGTGACATGCACACATGCAACCTAACATGCATGTGTTTGGACTGTGGGAGGAAACCGGAGAACCCAGAGGAAACCCACTCAAACACAGAGAGAACATACACACTCCACACAGAACCACCCGGACCAGGAATCCAACCCAGATCATCTTACTGTGAGGAGACAGTGCTGAACACTACACCACCATACTAACCACTACACCACCACACTAACCACTACACCACCATACTGACCACTACACCTCCATACTAACCACTACACCACCATACTAACCACTACACCACCATACTAACCACTACACCACAGTACTAACCACTACACCACCATACTAACCACTACACCACCATACTAACCACTACACCACCATACTAACCACTACACCACCATACTAACCACTACACCACCACACTAACCACTACACCACCATACTAACCACTACACCACCATACTAACCACTACACCACCACACTAACCACTACACCACCATACTGACCACTACACCACCATACTAACCACTACACCACCATACTAACCACTACACCACAGTACTAACCACTACACCACCATACTAACCACTACACCACTGTACTAACCACTACACCACCATACTAACCACTACACCACCATACTAACCACTACACCACCATACTGACCACTACACCACCATACTAACCACTACACCACCATACTAACCACTACACCACCGTACTAACCACTACACCACCATACTAACCACTACACCACTGTACTAACCACTACACCACCTTACTAACCACTACACCACCATACTAACCACTACACCACCATACTAACCACTACACCACCATACTGACCACTACAGCACCATACTAACCACTACACCACCATACTGACCACTACAGCACCATACTAACCACTACACCACCATACTAACCACTACACCACCGTACTAACCACTACACCACCGTACTAACCACTACACCACCATACTAACCACTACACCACCGTACTAACCACTACACCACCATACTAACCACTACACCACCGTACTAACCACTACACCACCATACTAACCACTACACCACCACACTAACCACTACACCACCATACTAACCACTACACCACCATACTAACCACTACACCACCATACTAACCACTACACCACCACACTAACCACTACACCTATAACTGGCAACCACATCCATGTGGAAGACACTCTCAACCGATCCTCGTACACTCATACATGCTGATTGTCTTTACTGGGGCGGATGCAATCTTCCAGCAAGACAATGCGACACGGTTAGAAATGGTTGGAAGCGGACCGAGACTTCCAAGTACTACCCTGAACCCCTAATTCCCCAGACACAAGCATCTGTGGGACCACCTGGATGGTGGTGTTGGCTCTAGGGATCCTCTTCCACGTTTCCTACAGCAGCTGTGGGATGCACTGCAGTCAGCATGACTCCAGATACCTGTGACCACCTACCAGGACCTTATTGAGTCTCCCAGTTCGTCTAGCTGCTGTCCGCGCTGCACACGGCGGTTACTCTTGATATTAGTTACTTATGTAACTGGACCACGTATAAGCTTCCATTGCTTCTTAGTTACACTAGCCCTGTAGTTTCAGTGCTGAACTACAGGGTGAAATATGATGTGGCTTGAAATAATGATCCACAAATCAGAATATCAAAACTGACTGAAATGATCATCCCTCGTTCAGTCCCGCACGCCAGGTGAACGAACTGTACGGCAACCATACTGTATGTGTAAGATTACATACTATGGCTTTACCTCAGCCCTGCATTCCTGAACTCTTATTAAAACTTTATTTCCCAACTGAAAATTGCTGCTAATTTGTTCAGCACTTAAAAAAAACATCAGAGAGTCGTGGCTATTAATTGTCAAACAATTACCCACTTAAAATCACCATGGAAACTGAGTACACTGATGGCATCTGGCCATTTTTGGCACTAATGCCTCGGAACATCTCTGGCTCAGTGACTCAACAGCAGTTCCCAAAGTTTGTGAGTTAAGAGAAGAACTTGTACATCAGTGTAGTTCAGGTACGTTTTCATTATTATAATGTTAGCAGTTTTACTGGCTCCTGCTCTGCAGCCTCCACTCCTGATAGACGTGATCATTTGCAGGTGAGTGGAATTAAGGGGCAGGACAAACACTTAACTGTGCACTGAGAGAAAGTGCCTACAATTAATAACATTCTTTAAACTAGTTTTAAATAGGGCTGGTTATTACCTACACATTGGCCTACAGGTGCGTATCAATCAAAGTAATCTGTGCAATTGAACTGTATTTTTACTGAGTTTAATTTCGACATAAACATTAAAACGCAAAATGGCACTGTGTTCTAAGATGTGGATTTAATTTTAATTTAAAAAGTAAAAAATAAAAAAGTAACATGTAAAATGTAACTGTGTTCTTACATTTAATTTAAATTTAAACATAACATTTTTAATTAATATGTAAAATAGCACTATATTCCTATGTGTGAATTTAATTAACATTTCGATTTTAAAATTAAATAGTAATATGTACTATGTCAGTGTATATTTATGAGTGAATGAGATATTTAAATTTTAACATAAAAATGAAAAAGTATGCAAACTGGCACAATTTTTACATGTGTATTCAATTTTGATTTCAAAATTATAAATTAAAATGTAATATGTAAATGGCACTGTACTCTTTCTTGTGAGGTTAATTTTTATTTTAACTTTAAAATTAAAACGAAAATTAAAAAGTACTGTATTCTTACATGTGAATTCTATTTAACTTTAAATTAAAATGACATGGTAATATGTAAAATGGCACTACCAGGACCTTATACTGCTATCCGTGTAACAAATTGCAAATTTAGTTCATCTGATTCTCTATATACTTT
The DNA here is from genome assembly GCA_021613375.1 of Megaleporinus macrocephalus. Taxonomy (NCBI): domain Eukaryota; kingdom Metazoa; phylum Chordata; class Actinopteri; order Characiformes; family Anostomidae; genus Megaleporinus; species Megaleporinus macrocephalus. Next base: position 7,562,429 of record CM038712.1, on the reverse strand, counting down.
ATTACTGGTGGTGGTGTGTTGGTGTGTGTTGTGCTGGTGTGAGTGGATCAGACACAGCAGTGCTGCTGGATTCTTTAAACACCTTAGTGTCACTGCTGGACTGAGAATCGTCCACCAACCAAAACTATCCAGACAACAGTGTCCTGTGGGCGGCGTCCTGTAACCATTGATAATGAAGAACTAGTGAACACAAACTGTGACATTGACTCTGAAATCTAACTACATCTACAAGGTGGACCAGCAACGAAGGAGTGTCTAGAGTAGACAGTGAGTGAACACAGTGTTTAAACACTGATCCACTCACACCAGCCCAACACACACTAGCACACCACCACATCAGTGTCACTGCAGTGCTGAGAATGACCCACCTCCCTAATAGTACCTATCTCTCTCTCTCTCTCTCTCTCTCTCTCTCTCTCTCTCTATATATATATATATATATATATATATATATATATATATATATATATATATATGACTGAAGGTGGATGTTACAACAGGGCCTAAACGGCAGATACTGATCCAGGAACTGGCCACCTTGTCTGTACCTTCCATTTATCTCAATGACAAGAAGCCCATCCAGGCTAACGGAGACGAATGCTCCCTTATTTACATCATAAACAAGCCCAACAACGAAGCTGCTAATTGCAGAGCTGTTACAGCAGCGTTCCTCCATCGTTGCCCCTGCACCACGTCCTCCTGCAGGGAGAGCAGGGAGGCTTTGAAAGGATGGAAGTTTCTCTGAGAGACTGCAGAGGAGAAAAGAAAGAGAAGGAAAAAAAACTCCTGCAGCTTGTTCGCTTACAATCAATTTAACGTCACCCGTGGAGAACAGAAAAATAGAGACGGAGAGAGAGAGCGGGAGAGCATCACTCACTCATTCCTGCACGCTTCAGCAGGCACGGTAGCGAGCGGGCGATTATAAGAGAGAGAGAGAGAGAGAGAGAGAGAGAGAGTCTATAAAAAAGAGAAAGAGCAACTATAAACAACTCTTAAAGGTGTAGATTGAAGATAACCCTGTACAACAGCACAAAGGGCATCTCTCTCTCTCTCTCTCTCTCTCTCTCTCTCTCTCTCTCAGCTGGAGCCGGTGTCAGACTCTGGATGCTCTCAGCAGCTCCTCTGTGATGATAGTGTGAGTGTTCTCGTGGTTGCACGGCAGCAGCGAGACTTCCCTTACACTTGGCTAATGATGCAGCCTCTAATTAAAGTCGTTATCAGCTCCACTGATGATTACACCACCTGTCCATCAGCTTCAGGCTTCAGGAACCACCAAACCCCCCAGAAACACCGGAGGAAAGTGTTTTACTTATTCTGTTCGAAAGTACAAAGCATGTATTTCTAATAAAGTGGCCAGTGAGTGCACATACAAGGTACGTGTTTCTAATAAAGTGGCCAGAAAGTGGACGTACAAGGTGGGTTTTTTTTCAATAAAGTGGCCGGTGAGTGCACATACAAGGTACGTGTTTCTAATAAAGTGGCCAGTTAGTGGACGTACAAGGTGGATGTTTCTAATAAAGTGGCCAGTTAGTGGACGTACAAGGTGGATGTTTCTAATAAAGTGGCCAGTGAGTGCACATACAAGGTAGGTGTTTCTAATAAAGTGGCCAGGTAGTGGAAGTACAAGGTAGGTGTTTCTAATAAAGTGGCCAGGTAGTGGAAGTACAAGGTCGGTGTTTCTAATAAAGTGGCCAGTTAGTGGAAGTACAAGGTCAGCGTTTCTAATAAAGTGGCCAGTTAGTGGAAGTACAAGGTCGGTGTTTCTAATAAAGTGGCCAGTTAGTGGAAGTACAAGGTCAGCATTTCTAATAAAGTGGCCAGTTAGTGGAAGTACAAGGTAGGTGTTTCTAATAAAGTGGCCAGTTAGTGGAAGTACAAGGTGGGTGTTTCTAATAAAGTGGCCAGGTAGTGGAAGTACAAGGTAGGTGTTTCTAATAAAGTGGCCAGGTAGTGGAAGTACAAGGTCGGTGTTTCTAATAAAGTGGCCAGTTAGTGGAAGTACAAGGTCAGCGTTTCTAATAAAGTGGCCAGTTAGTGGAAGTACAAGGTAGGTGTTTCTAATAAAGTGGCCAGTTAGTGGACGTACAAGGTGGGTGTTTCTAATAAAGTGGCCAGTTAGTGGCCATACAAGGTGGGTGTTTCTAATAATGTGACCGCAAGTGGACATACAAGGTGGGTGTTTCTAATAAAGTGGCCAGTTAATGGAAGTACAAGGTAGGTGTTTCTAATAAAGTGGCCAGTTAATGGAAGTACAAGGTAGATGTTTCTAATAAAGTGGCCTGCTAGTGGACATATAAGATGAGTGTTTTTAATAAAGTGGCCAGTTAGTGGACATGTAAGGTGGGTGTTCCTAATAAAGTGGCCAGGTATTGGGTGTTAAAGTCAGGTGTTTCTAATATTGTGGCCAGAGAGTAAACATGCAAGGTTGATGTTTCTAATAATGTGGTCAGATAGTGGGCATAAAAAGCTGGGTTTTCTAATAAAGTGGCCAGTTAGTGGATGTATAAGGTAGGTGTTTCTAATAAAGAGGTCAGTGAGTAGAAGCACAAGGTGGGTGTTTCTAGTAAAGTGGCCAGTGAGTGGTTGTACAATGTTGGTGTTTCCAATAAACTGGTCACTTAGTAAACATAGTAAAGGCATGATATTTCTAATAAAGTGGCCAGTTAATGGGCGTTAAAGGCAGGTGTTACTAATAATGTGGCCAGATGGTGGGCGTTAAAAGCAGGGGTTTCTAATAAAGTGGCCAGTTAGTGGACTTATAAAGTCAGTGTTTTTAATAAAGTGGCCAGGTAAGCTGGTCAAGACTTCAATAACTACTTTAGTTCACGTGACTAAAGCGATTTATAATCCCACAACAACTGAACTGGGCCACAAAACAGTCCTAGTCCAGTCCTAGTCCAGTCCGTACTCCAGCTCTCACCACTCTCCCATCAGGCAGTCGAGGCAGTAGGACACCAATTACCTGGCTCATGTGTGGAGCTGTGTCACTGAGTTTAAATAGTCTTGGCCTGATATCAAAGTCTTCTTGTGACTGGACTTTCAAGGTGGTTTTACATCCACACAAACTTTTTAAGCTAATTTAATTAAATGCTAACTGGGCAGAGGTCCAGTTAGTCCAATCATATTAGCTCACCTGAATTAGAAAAGTGTGACACGGGACAAAACCCGAAAATACACTGCAGTCCCACAGGAACCGAGCTGGCCAGCGCTGGCCTTACCGTGATGACCAAAAGTAGATCTGCTTTCAGCAGCTGGAGCTGGTCAGCCAAGACATGTTGATGTATGAAGTTCTGCACTGAGATCTGAGCTCAGATCTGAGCATGGACAGAACAGCAGGAGCACCTCGAAGCCTGGACTCTGTTCTGGTCAGCATGTCGCATAGGACGAATCAGAGCTGTGTGAGCTGTAATCAATGGAATCAATGGAACTACCATTTAAGGTGGAATGGGAATATTCGAACAAGAAGTTGGACAGGTAGACATTTAAGGTGGAATGGGAAAGTTCATAGAAGGAGCTGAACAGGTAGACTAAGAGGCCAGCCAGCATGATACTGCTGCACCATTTAAGGTGGAATGGAAAAGTTCAAAGAAAGAGCTGGACAAGTAGACTGAGTTGCCAGCGTGGAACTGCTGCACCATTTAAGGTGGAATGGAAAAAATCATAGAAGGAGCTGGACAGGTAGACTAAGAGGCCAAAAAGGAAGATACGGCTGCACCATTTAAGACGGAATGGAACAATTAAAAGAAGGAGCTGAACAGGTAGACTAAGATGCCTGCATGATACTGATGCACCATTTAAGGTGGAATGGGAAAGTTCAAACAAGGAGCTGGAAAGGTAGACTGAGGTGCCAGCGTGGAACTCCTGCACCATTTAAGGTGGAATTAGAATTAGAACAAGAAGCTAAACAGGTAGACTTAGGTTCCAGCATGGTACTGATGCACCATTTAAGGTGGAATTGGAACATTAGAACAAGGAGCTGGACAGGTAGATGAGGTGCCAGCATGGAACTGCTGCATTTAAAGGGATGACGCTCTGGTTCGGCCAGACATTAACTTATTTCTGCTTTTTCACAGAACCAATAGCTCAGTACTGTTTTGTCATGCTTGTGATAGTAACTGGTTAGCATAGTAGCAGCTATAATAGCAACAGTTTGCCAACCTATGGTCTAACTAGAGTTAGTATCTTACTCGCTTGGTCATTTGTCAGTACAATGGATGAAAGAATGCATCTCTACTAATTTCAAATTATCAACAATCAATCTCCAGAATTGTATACTGCACCTTTAATTTGTTTTACAAATAAGTTTTAAACTGAGTGTTTAGAAAATGTATGGACACAAGGATCATCTGGTGTCTTTTGCTTAGAGAAAAAGCACTGAAATAAAAAAATTAACAATCCATTTCCAGAATTGTATACTGCACCTTTAATAGGCTGTACGAATTAGTTTTAAATTAAGTGTTCTGAAAATGTTGCATTGGTTATGATTTTGTTATGTCATAACAAACCATTGTAATGTAAAGCACCAAACTAGACTAATTAGCTACCTCGCTATCCAGAAATGAAACAATATATTGAAGCCCTCTTCACACACACTCACTCACAAACATCTACACTTACACACACTCACGAGTAGAATCAAACGAAGCTTTTACTTCTCAGTCGAGTGTGAACATACAAGCAAACCTTCGTAGAGAAGCAAACTTCAGACACCAGACGTGTCTGACTGACTAAATTCTCTGTAAGGAGGAAAACTTGCAAATTTGATGTCTGGCCAAAGCGTCGCCTTCAAGCTGCAAGCTGGCAAAGCCGAAGGAGCTGGGAGACAAAGCCAGGGATGTGGCCAGATGGTGTGGCCACAGGTGCCCTTGTTTACTCGCTGCGGAGAGCTGATACGAAGCCAGAAGATGGAGTGCTAGCAGCGAACCGGATTCTGGAGGCGGTCAGGCGTCTAAGCGGAGCAGATGTTACAGAGCAAGAGGAAACTTCCGGGGCATGAGGAACGATGGACAAGATCCGAAGGACTGAGAGAAGAAGTGGAGAGCACTTCACACTCAAGCTGGTGAACGACTTCATGCCAAATGGGTCTCGCGCAAGCTGCCCAAACATGAGCGCGTCTCCGCGGGGGGTCATTTAAGCACAGAATGGACCACTTGAATGAGGCGGAACAAAATGGTATTGTGGGAAATCGGGTGGCAGCGCCGACTGACCCACCCACAGATCTGACAGCAATGGCTGCTGGGTCGCTTCCTAAGGCCTCAGGTCTTTTTGACACCCACAATAATGATTATATTATTATTATATTATATTATATTATATTATATTATATTATATTATATTATATTATATTATATATTGTGCTGTTGTTCAGAGTAATATATATCTCAATTTTTTGCAATTTTTATTATTTTTTACACCATTTAAAAACAACAACAGACCTTTCTATCCTTTCTATATGTACATTTCATGATGAATGGACCAATAGAAATGCTCCAAAATAGATTGGAAAGAATTCTGGTCTAATTGACATTAAATTTAAACACTGATTTTGGTCTCTCCTACGAAATTGGAGAATTTCAATGCATACAATTTTCATGCAATTCACAAACAATATTGTCCATTTCACAATTAATGTAAGTGTATCAGATGATTTCTAAAGAATAAAAATGTTTGTATTAAAGTATATTTTTGTATAGAGGCTTATTTTGCATATAGTCCTATTATCAGCAATTCTCAGTCCTCTGTCTAAATCTCCTGGTACGACCACCAATCCAAGTTAAGGATGTTATTGGACTAATTGGTTGTTAGGACACTCTTGCTCAATTGTGATCACAGCTGAAAAACATTCTACTAATAAGTGAGTATAAAAGGGAACAACATTCTAGGTTAGTTTAGTATCTGAAGATCAGCAGTTGATGACTTGCTGACCGACTCGCAATGACCAGAAAGAAACAACTTTCTTTAGAGACCCGTCAGTCCATTGTTGTGTTAAGGAAGAAGATACTCCATTGAAAACAAGAACATTTCACTGTGATCCCAAACTTTTGAGCGGTAGTGTATGTATATATATATATATGCGCAAAAGATAATGATTAATGAGTATATATTGTCACCATCAAAAGAAATATATGTATCCATAGTTTTTATTTAAATTTTTCTACATTGTTTGAAGACAGCTGCCGTTTACATAAAGCGATAATTCACAAAAGCATTGGACCAATAGTAATGCTCCAAAATAGCTTCAATTTAATTGACTTGGTCACACTCTGTTTTTCCTTCTGTCTGTTTCTGATTGTTGTCACGCTTTTGTCATGTTCCATGTGCTTCTGTTTGTTTTGGTTGTATGCTCTTCCATGTCTCCGCCCTCTACTCACATCCCTTACCTGCCCCTAGTTTGTGGCTCCTCTGTGTCCCAGGTGTTTGTTGTTTTCCTGTGTGCTTGTATACCCTCTGTTTGCTACCTGTCCTCGTCCAGCATTGTGGTTATTTTGTGCTTTTGTGATGTTGATGTTCTTATGTCTCCATATTACTGTGTCCCTTTGTTTGTATTGTACTGGTTGCTTTGTTCTTTTGTTATATTGTTTGTCTGCTTTTGTTCCCACTACAGACTCCATTAAATAATAATAATAATAATAATAATAATAAGAGGTTGCACTTTTACAGCGCCTTTCACAAACCCAAGGATGCTGAACAAACGAGAAAAAAAAAGTTAAAGAGAGTGTGACAGTGACAGTGACAGTGACTATATATATATATATATATATATATATATATATATATATATATATATATATATATATATATATATATATATATATATTATAATACAATACAACTTATACCAGCTCCTCATTATGTTAAAGGGAACTCATCCAAGGACTTCCTTGTTAGCAGAGTTTCATTTGAGCATTTCTCAAGAACGCATGATCATCATGGACGAATGCATCTTGAGTCCAGGTAAGGTAATTAGACTTGGCTCAATGTCCCGCTGGCCAATTTACAGACAACAAAGCTCTTACAGACACCCTAAAAAACCTCCAGCCACGAGGAAGCTTCAGAACAGCGTGAAGAAACGGCTGTACTGCTCAGTTCTGTGTTTTCTCTGGTCTAACAGATCACATCTATCTTGATTACTATCTGCTGAGCTGAATCAGCCGTGTTAGAACAGGGAAAACACCGGGCTCTGCAGAGCTGCCGCCTTATGAGAAGCACACGTTACAATAGAACCAAGACTGTTAGACTATTTATTTCATAAACTTAGTTAAAACCCAGTAGCCATGGTGATACTGAGCAGTCTCCTTGGTCCCATAAAGAGAACTGAGCTGTTAATCCTTTGAAGCTGTGGTATAAATTTGAATAAATTTGATTGATATCATCAATCTATTGAAATTTTTAACAAATGTGGATATTTATGTGAGCCATTACAAAGTGAGCCCTGGCAACAAATCACATTAACATTAATTTCATATTTTTTTACTCAGAGACCTCCTCACTGATGTTAACACGTCTCTATAAACTTCTGACTGCATATTTGGTCTTCAGATCTTTGGCTGTTTCTTGACCATCTTTCCTTCTGGACAATGCGTGGAGTTCAGGGCCGTCGTTAAGGGGACCGGAGGGCTAAATTACCTCTAGGTGTGAGTGTGTGCGAGAGTCTGTCCAGTGTGTTTCCTGTCTGTCTTACGCCCAATAAGCCCTGGCATAGTCTCCAGCACCTCCCTAAACCACCAACCCTGAGACTCGGAAGGATAAGAAGGATAAGAAGCTTAGAAGATGAATGAATGAGTGAATGAGTGAGAACTTCTGTTTCTGGATAAATGGTGCTTACATGCTTTTATTTCTGCTATACAATCAAATATTCCTGAACGTATACCATATGCTGTATTTCCCAGTGAACTACTACTACAGCTATCCCTAAATCTCTTTATTTGAATATTTATTTTCATGTGTTACATATTATATAATATATTGTTGTTAATCCAGTCATTTACTATAAATGCACACTAGGCCTTAACTTCATATCTATTTTTTACTATTTTTTAATTATTATTTATAATGTATATACTATACTGTTTATTTATCTATTTTTTGTACTGAGTGCATTGCTATCAGGCAATAAAGGAGAAGAAAAAGAGGAGAGAGAAAAATGAAAAAAGAAGAAACAGAGAAATATATATATATATATTTATATATAATTAATAGTAATAAAAATATAAATAAATAAACAAACAACTAAATAAACAAACAAATTAATTAAAAGAGTAAAAAATAAGAAAAAAATAAGAAAAAAATATACATATAGATATATACAAACACATATTTACATATTTATACATATGCATATACATATATACACCCACACACAATTCTATTATATGCAGCAGTGTGTGTATGTGCCTCTGTCATGGAATGTACTCAATAATGAGGGCAAGAAACCGCAACCATGCCCCCATGATCCAGAGCCAGATAGGGAAGGACCCAGACAATTCACAGCCCCTTAGGAACTCAGAAAACCTGAGGCCACACATCCCGATGGCCACCACGTGCATACCACAGAGGAGGAAGGAGGGAGACCCCAGACGAAGCCCCCACGGACAAAGGGCAAGAATCCAGAGAGCCAGAATATTAATTTTAATATTTAATGCAAACCTATAATGATAATCACACATTAAGTACTATAATACTGCATTTGGAAAATGTATTGTCATTTGTTTTCTATAAATGATGCACATAAAAGTGAGTAGCTCCCCCTGCTGGAGAAACATCAGACTGCCACATGTGCACAGTAAATAGGTGAGTTCCAGGCTCAGGAGTGGCGTAACTGTCCATGTGTTGGCCCTTTCATCAGGAAATCAAGAGTCCCTGGTAAACCAGCAGCAGTCCAAGAGCACAGCCAGCCTCATTCTTTCTGGGTGGGTATGATGACACTCCCTCTCTCTCCTCCATCACTCAGCGCAATGCAAGCCAGCACAGGCATCGGTTAACTCATGCAGCAAAGTAGAACTCCCTCTTTTCAAACTGCCACCCTTCACAGGACCTGGGGGAAGCATGTGCTGGCCATTTACCATTCTACTGCTGGTAGTACTGTGTTTGTGCAAGACTTAGCTAGTGGGTGAAACTGGGCTTGACTTAGTTGGGACAGAAATCAAGCGAACGATAGAAAACTTGGCATGTATGTATGTGCGTCTATGGTTTTCAACTTGAAGAGTAGTTTATTTTACTGTGCATACATCTACATAACTACTTAACTGGCCCTTTCAGGGTAAACTTTTCAGCCATGCTAACTTCAAAACCAATCAAAACCATGAGCTAACAACAGTCAAGTGCACCATCTACTAATACTTTGAGCTCCGCCTTGTTGGATAGGTGGGTGATTCTTCAATTGCGGGCTCTATTGCCATCTTAACTTTTTTAATTTTTAGTTTTATAAAGTAATGCATTTCCCTTGAATTTCATTATAAAATCACACTGTTAGACTTAATTCTATTTAATTTCTAAATAATTTAAAAGATACTGATGGTGAAATTGAAAACCTGTCATTACCATCAACAAATGTCATTATCATCTCAACAGGTTATGTGTTGGTAATGACGTGTTGCGATAATGACAATTTTCACCTTTTAAGAAAAAAGCTAGCTAGGCCATGGATTTGCTAAAGCTAGTTAACAACTAGTACAAGATGCACTTTAAATCCACATAAATAAATAAATAAATAATGTGTAAATGTAATGTTTAGTTATAAATAAATAAATTATGTCTAAATGCAATGTTTATTTGTAAATAAATAAATAATATGTAAATATAATGTTTAGTTATAAATAAATAAATAAATAATGTGTAAATGTAATGTTTAGTTATAAATAAAAAAATAAATAATGTGTAAATGTAATGTTTAGTTATAAATAAATAAATAATGTGTAAATGTAATGTTTAGTTATAAAAAATAAAAAAATAATGTGTAAATGTAATGTTTAGTTATAAATAAATAAATACATAATGTGTAAATGTAATGTTTAGTTGTAAATAAATAAATAATGTGTGAATGTAATGTTTTATTGTAAATAAATAAATAATGTGTAAATGTAATGTTTAGTTGTAAATAAATAAATAATGTGTGAATGTAATGTTTTATTGTAAATAAATAAATAATGTGTAAATGTAATGTTTAGTTATAAATAAATAAATAAATAATGTGTAAATGTAATGTTTTGTTGTAAATAAATCAATAATGTGTAAATGTAATGTTTAGTTATAAATAAATAAATAAATAATGTGTAAATGTAATGTTTTGTTGTAAATAAATAAATAATGTGTAAATGTAATGTTTAGTTATAAATAAATAAATAATGTGTAAATGTAATGTTTTGTTGTAAATAAATAAATAATGTGTAAATGTAATGTTTAGTTATAAATAAATAAATAATGTGTAAATGTAATGTTTTGTTGTAAATAAATAAATAATGTGTAAATGTAATGTTTAGTTATAAATAAATAAATAATGTGTAAATGTAATGTTTTGTTGTAAATAAATAAATAATGTGTAAATGTAATGTTTAGTTATAAATAAATAAATAATGTGTAAATGTAATGTTTAGTTATAAATAAATAAATAATGTGTAAATGTAATGTTTAGTTATAAATAAATAAATAATATGTAAATGTAATGTTTAGTTGTAAAGTACTGCCGTACTGATGTAAACGGTAATGACTCTGAATGAATGTTCTCTATGATCAGGAGCAATACACGATTCAGTTACACCCATTTACACACATTAACATGTCACTCCTCACTCATGGCTGTCATGTGCTCCTTTGTGAGTCTTTGTTTCCATGGTTACAACATAAACAAGTGCTACCTTTAAATAGTTCCCTGCAGAAGTCATACACTGTTGCGGTAATGATGATAATGTTGGAGATGATAATATATTGCTCAAAAATATGCATAGGTACAAATATGAAAGTAAACAGTACATTTAGTTTCTTTTTACGTTTTTATGAAACTCATATTGTGATCTTTTTCATAAATTGATCACTTTTTAGCATTTTATTGGGGCCCAGATGTTTTAAAGTCTGGGGACAAGGCCAAAGAAGCAAAATATTGATGTTTAAATCATTATAAAAAATGGAAATCATAATTTCTTTGGTGTGTATTTTTCTTTTTTTTGGTGATGCAATGAATGATCTTTTTAATACCTAAAATGTTTGTTTTGTAATAAAGTAATTTTAACACAGATTTATAACCTAGGGACGTAAAAGTTAAAGAATCACCCAGGTATAGAAACGTCACTCTTAGTTTCTCTCCAGTCTAATAATTTAACATATACACCCGAATCTAGCCCAATATTTTTCATGGTTATCTCCAGATGCTCTAATTACGAAAACGCATCTGACTAGCTATAGCATGACAGTAAAGAGTTTTGTATGAAGAAGCTAGATTAAGCTAACACAGGGTCGGGAAAATCTCTCAATTAGCCAACCAAAGAGCTGGTAAGACTTGCAATGTCTGGTTCTACTGAAACAGAGCACCTGAGTCAACTACTTAAACAGTAACTGCCATCAAACAAGACTTTAATTAATTGAATCAGGTGCGTAAACACAAGCACAGACACAGCCTCTGTGAATAAGTCTGGGGACTAAAACAGCTTTCAGGACGTTTACAGATGAACAACCCTGTAAAGAGAGAGAGGGGTTGTGAATCCACCTTGTCCTGATATACAAACAAGATGCTTTGAGGCAATTAAAAAATAATAATAATAAATACTGAAACTAGCCTGGACAAAAATGATGGTACCCCATAGGGACATGTTAAACTAAGGTGTGTCCTGTAATTAGCGTCACAGCTGTCTTGTAACTAGTCAGTCGGCCTATTTAAAGGCTATAAGCACCAACTAATATGAAAATGTCCAACACATAAATATAGCAGAGTTTGAGTTTCTAACTTGTGATTATTAAAAGACAGAAAACGTTTTATTGTTTACAAAGTCAAGAAATACGGCTTAAAAAACTGTTTAGCTTCGCCCACTGTTCAGAAACTGTAGCTGTAGCTGTAGGTGTTAAGCGTGTGGCGTAGATGGTGAACAACAACGCTAGAAGATGTACTTATGGTAATGCACAATGACAGAAAGGTGGTGTTGTTTTTGGCTGCAGTAATTGGATGTAAAGTGGGACCCCCGAGCACAAACGGTTCAAAGACCCCCAAATATCCAGAAAGTGGACTAAACCTGTCAACTTCAAACAGGCACATTGGAAAGGAGCGTCCTCTCACTCCGTCATCTGTAGATCATTTCACGTCTGAAGATTATCACAGCTATGGGACGTAGGTTTACACGACGACTGGATCTTAAGTCTGATGCTGTTTAACAATATGGGCGTGTAGGAAACCAGCGAGAGGAGTTCAAGAGCCTCCGTGTACGTGGAGGTAAACCAGGTAAGCTCAGTTACTGAGCCTGCTTTAGCTGATAATAGCTAACGTTAGCTTCACTTGCTAAGTTCGGTGGTTCAGGTTATGCTAAGCTAACGTAGTTGAGTTATGAAGATTTATAGAGTCGTATGAGAGAGAGTTCCACTTTGATCATATCTACTACAATAACTGTACCTCTATATCTGAGTGTAGCTGGTTGCTAGGCTGTTGTCGTGAATACTGTTGGTTATTTAGCTAGATACTGTATACACTCAGGATGAGCTGCTGTTGTGAGACTAAAAGTCTCAGGACTAAGTGATATGGTGGTCTATTTCAACATTACAGCTCTTTCAGATTCAAATTCAGAAATATCATCAGAATCTGAAGAAGCAGCTCTGGAACGTTCTCAGTCCCAGTCAGTCATAGTGCTGTTGTACCGCGCCGCTGTTCACTGTTGTCCACCAGGGTTTTTCCATCAATATGATTAAAATTGTCTATTTTAAAGCAAATTAAGAAGCGAATTTCATTTTAAGTCATGTTTATATATTTTCTGCATAAACAATTAACCGCAGACCACCACGAACACCCCAAACCTATAGGCCCTCAGGAAAGCTATACCTCTATTCAGATCCTGCAGGCCATCACTGGATAAGACAGAAAGAAAGGAGAGAGAAGGAGAGCCTGTACCGATTTACATTCTTGTCCTGTTTCTCCTCTTTGACCGTGAGGATTCATCCCTCTTTCCTTTTTCTTGTGGTCTTCAGCTGATAAAATTAGTTCTATCCACCATTTGTCACAATCTGGGTTCTCAAACTTCCCACAACACCAAATGGTTACGACTATGTACAGCTAGTAAGCGTTGATTCACTCCAGATACAACTTAACAGTCAGTACCTCCCCCCTGATACGCTGATTTAGACCCCCAGAACATCCTAATTATTCTTTTAATGCTGGAAACATTTTCAGATTAGCACATTCACCCATCACTTGTTCCAATTTTCCATCTTAAATTGTGCTGCGGCTAAATTCTGGCTGCAAGGTGGAACCGGAAAATACAAATAAGAAGCTGGCGAACAGGAAGCTGAATGTCAGCACTATAGCTTTGATACTGGTGGTTTTTTGATGTGGACATCTATATTATTATCAAAATATCCTAAATAGAGTTTTATGCATGGAGCTACTGATAAATATGAGCTACTGTAGGATATTTAATCAAGGATTCTGCTTCTTTCTATGTCTAACCAGTGCTATTGCTAATATGTCTGCTGGGCTACTGTAGAAGCATGGCGGTGGTAGTCTCAGTTGAAAGACTATAAAAAAGCTCATTCTAAGAGAAGGGCACAATTTGTAGTTACATGTAATTATACAAAAAAGAAAAAACATAGTCATGTATATTATATTCCATTACTGCTAATCAAGCCCCGCTAATTTTTACACACTGCTCATGTAACCCTGTAAAGCCTCAACCTTCAAATAACTGATAGAAAGTTCATTGAAATTAGTGTTTAATTGTTTAAGTGTTTATTTCTTCTAGTCAGTAACTATTTATCTGTCACAAAGTACATCCAATGATACCGCCAGTTACATATATAAAAATATTATAAGCTATATACTACTATACTAGTGTTGTAATATACTACATACCAGGAGTATTTAATTAGAATTCAGTAAGGTCCAGTTAAAGGAGATTTCCTCAGGCCAAGATCCAGACCGTCATCATTTCTAACTTGTATTATGTTGCCATATCCTTCATATTTAAGTTAGCTAGTATCAGCTTCTTATACCATCAGCAACTGAAAGACAAACTTATTACAAATACCGTTCAGTATATTTTAGTATATTTACTGTTTAAATGCTGAACTGAAACAAGAGCTACATTAAAAAAGTGCATCTTAAAGTATTTATTTATAGAGAAAGTAAATGAAAAGTGCATCTCCTTGTTGACATAGTTAATAGGGATAACCGGGCCCCAGCACGGAATGAGCAAACCGGGCCTAGTGTGAGTACGCTCTTAGTCTCCGGCTGCTGCTCCTCGCTTTGTACCTCGCCTGCATGTGCGCGCCGCACGCCCCAATGTGCACAGATCTGATTGGCTGAGGAGCGCCTTCGGTGATTGTGACCTTGAGTTCACTGCGGTGGTAAACCCGTATAACGTAAAGACAAGAAAAGCTCCGCCGCTTAAAATAAATACAGTCAAAATTAAGTCATTCTCAATAGATTATCAGTTTGGGTCCACATCAGTTTGGGACAACATCTGGGGATTATCAGTTTGGGACAACATCTGGGTCTGGACCAGGACTGCGGTCCGCCTACTAGTGATCCCTGCTATATACTATATTATCTCGGTTTTTGCTCTTTAAAACTTATTTAAACTTTTAAAATTACTTTGCTGAATTAACAAAGTGTATATCGCTTTATGGAATGCATAATGCACATAATGCAATACAGACTACCAATCTACCTACAAGTCTGAGTGACCCTAACAACTAACTGGAGGCAGTCTGAGAGAAGTTCTGGGGATGTATCTAGAGGGCTAGGTTTGGGTGACTATTGGTTTCTATTGTCTGTTAGCAACGTTAAACTCCATTGCTCAACTAAATCAGCAAAAGTTGGACACAAAACACATCTGAGTGACTATATTTATTTAAAGTAGCTGAATTAAAGAGATGGTCTCACTGGATACAGAGTTGGTTTAGCAGAATTAGTTTTGGTTTAACATAGTAACCCGGTATTTGGTCATTTGTTCATTTGCTCTTGTGTTCTCTCTACTCAACAGTTCTCTCTGTATCCCACTCAGTATCATCGGTCTGCTCTGAGCTCGTCTCTGTGCCAAGTGTACCAGACACGGCTGGGTCAGTTGGCAATTAACACTGTGGAGGAAATGGGCTGAGCCTAACAGAGATAATTCAGTACTGTGTATATGAGGCAACGTGTGTGCTAACAAGACTGTCGCGCCTAACAGTGCAGTATCATTTCCAAAACACGCCCAGTCCAGACACGGACACTGTGCAGCAGACTGGGCATACACAGCCAGAACAGTAGTGGACACTGATGTGTGTGGTGGCTACTCACATGATACTGATAACAACAATGTTCTCACAAGAGACCATTAACCAAAAACTATGTCATGAATGATGGCGATAGCAAGAAGAGAGCGAACCACTGATGGCCTGCTGATGTTTCGCTTCTTTATTTCTACAGTTTAATTATTATAGTGTAATTAATAATAATAATAATAATAATAATAATAATTGTCAATTCAAGCAAATAATTTATATCAGCTAGTAAACTGAACTGAACGTAGCTACAGCTAGAGAACTGAACTGAACGTAGCTACAGCTAGAGAACTGAACTGAACGAAACTACAGCTAGAGAACTGAACTGAACGTAGCTACAGCTAGAGAACTGAACTGAACGTAGCTACAGCTAGAGAACTGAACTGAACATAGCTATGGCTAGAGAACTGAACTGAACGTAGCTACAGCTAGAGAACTGAACTGAACGTAGCTACAGCTAGAGAACTGAACTGAACGTAGCTACAGCTAGAGAACTGAACTGAACGAAACTACAGCTAGAGAACTGAACTGAACGTAGCTACAGCTAGAGAACTGAACTGAACGAAACTACAGCTAGAGAACTGAACTGAACGTAGCTACAGCTAGAGAACTGAACTGAACTGAACGTAGCTACAGCTAGAGAACTGAACTGAACGTAGCTACAGCTAGAGAACTGAACTGAACGAAACTACAGCTAGAGAACTGAACTGAACGTAGCTACAGCTAGAGAACTGAACTGAACGAAACTATAGCTAGAGAACTGAACTGAACGTAGCTACAGCTAGAGAACTGAACTGAACTGAACGTAGCTACAGCTAGAGAACTGAACTGAACGTAGCTACAGCTAGAGAACTGAACTGAACGTAGCTACAGCTAGAGAACTGAACTGAACTGAACGTAGCTACAGCTAGAGAACTGAACTGAACGTAGCTACAGCTAGAGAACTGAACTGAACGTAGCTACAGCTAGAGAACTGAACTGAACTGAACGTAGCTACAGCTAGAGAACTGAACTGAACGTAGCTACAGCTAGAGAACTGAACTGAACTGAACGTAGCTACAGCTAGAGAAATGAACTGAACGTAGCTACAGCTAGAGAACTGAACTGAACGTAGCTACCGCTATTGAACTGAACTGAACTGAACGTAGCTATAGCTAGTGAACTGAACGTAGCTACAGCTAGAGAACTGAACTGAACTGAACGTAGCTATAGCTAGTGAACTGAACTGAACTGAATGTAGCTACAGCTAGAGAACTGAACTGAACTTAACGTAGATACAGCTAGAGAACTGAACTTAACGTAGCTACGGCTAGAGAACTGAACTTAACATAGATACGGCTAGCGAACTGAACTTAACGTAGCTACAGCTAGAGAACTGAACTGAATGTAGCTACAGCTAGAGAACTGAACAGAATGTAGCTACAGCTAGAGAACTGAACTGAACGTAGCTACAGCTAGAGAACTGAACTGAATGTAGCTACAGCTAGAGAACTGAACAGAATGTAGCTACAGCTAGAGAACTGAACTTAACATAGCTACAGCTAGAGAACTGAACTTAATGTAGCTACAGCTAGAGAACTGAACAGAATGTAGCTACAGCTAGAGAACTGAACTGAATGTAGCTACAGCTAGAGAACTGAACTTAATGTAGCTACAGCTAGAGAACTGAACTGAACGTAGCTACAGCTAGAGAACTGAACTTAACGTAGCTACAGCTAGTGAACTGAACTGAACGTAGCTACGGCTAGAGAACTGAACTGAACGTAGCTACGGCTAGAGAACTGAACTGAATGTAGCTACAGCTAGAGAACTGAACTGAACGTAGCTATAGCTAGAGAACTGAACTGAACTTAGCTACGGCTAGAGAACTGAACTTAACGTAGCTACAGCTAGAGAACTGAACTGAACGTAACTACAGCTAGAGAACTGAACTTAACGTAGCTACAGCTAGTGAACTGAACTGAACGTAGCTACGGCTAGAGAACTGAACTGAACGTAGCTACGGCTAGAGAACTGAACTGAATGTAGCTACAGCTAGAGAACTGAACTGAACGTAGCTACGGCTAGAGAACTGAACTGAACGTAGCTACAGCTAGTAAACTGAACTGAACGTAGCTACGGCTAGTGAACTAACCTGGACGTGGCTACGGCTAGTGAAATGAACTGAACGTAGCTACAGCTAGGGAACTGAACTGAACGTAGCTACAGCTAGTGAACTGAACTGGACGTAGCTACAGCTAGAGAACTGAACTGAACGTAGTTACAGCTAGAGAACTGAAGTGAATGTAGCTACAGCTAGAGAACTGAACTGAATGTAGCTACAGCTAGAGAACTGAACTGAATGTAGCTACAGCTAGAGAACTGAACTTAACGTAGCTACAGCTAGGGAACAGAACAGAACGTAGCTATAGCTAGAAAACTGAACTTAACCTAGCTACAGCTAGAGAACTGAACTGAACGTAGCTACGGCTAGTGAACTAACCTGGACGTGGCTACGGCTAGTGAAATGAACTGAACGTGGCTACGGCTAGAGAACTGAACTGAACATGGCTACGGCTAGAGAACTGAACTGAACGTAGCTACAGCTAGAGAACTGAACTTAACGTAGCTATAGCTAGTGAACTGAACTGAACGTAGCTACAGCTAGAGAACTGAACTTAACGTAGCTACAGCTAGAGAACTGAACTGAACGTAGCTACAGCTAGAGAACTGAACTGAACGTAACTACAGCTAGAGAACTGAACTTAATGTAGCTACAGCTAGTGAACTGAACTGAACGTAGCTACAGCTAGAGAACTGAACTGAACGTAACTACAGCTAGAGAACTGAACTTAACGTAGCTACAGCTAGTGAACTGAACTGAATGTAGCTACAGGTAGAGAACTGAACTGAACGTAGCTACAGCTAGAGAACTGAACTGAACGTAGCTACAGCTAGAGAACTGAACTTAACGTAGCTACAGCTAGGGAACTGAACAGAACGTAGCTACAGCTAGAAAACTGAACTTAACCTAGCTACAGCTAGAGAACTGAACTGAACGTAGCTACGGCTAGTGAACTAACCTGGACGTGGCTACGGCTAGAGAACTGAACTTAATGTAGCTACAGCTAGTGAACTGAACTGAATGTAGCTACAGCTAGAGAACTGAACTGAACTTAGCTACGGCTAGAGAACTGAACTGAACTGAACGTAGCTACAGCTAGAGAACTGAACTGAACGTAACTACAGCTAGAGAACTGAACTTAGCGTAGCTACAGCTAGTGAACTGAACTGAACGTAGCTACAGCTAGAGAACTGAACTGAACGTAGCTACGGCTAGAGAACTGAACTGAATGTAGCTACAGCTAGAGAACTGAACTGAACGTAGCTACGGCTAGAGAACTGAACTGAACGTAGCTACAGCTAGAGAACTGAACTTAACATAGCTACAGCTAGAGAACTGAACTTAACGTAGCTACAGCTAGTGAACTGAACTGAACGTAGCTACGGCTAGTGAACTAACCTGGACATGGCTACGGCTAGTGAAATGAACTGAACGTAGCTACAGCTAGGGAACTGAACTGAACGTAGCTACAGCTAGTGAACTGAACTGGACGTAGCTACAGCTAGAGAACTGAACTGAACGTAGCTACAGCTAGAGAACTGAACTTAACGTAGCTACAGCTAGTGAACTGAACTGGACGTAGCTACAGCTAGAGAACTGAACTTAACGTAGCTACAGCTAGAGAACTGAACTGAACGTAGCTACAGCTAGAGAACTGAACTTGACATAGCTACAGCTAGAGAACTGAACTTAACATAGCTACAGCTAGAGAACTGAACTGAACATAGCTACGGCTAGTGAACTTAACTGGTTGTGGCTACGGCTAGTGAAATGAATTGAACGTAGCTACGGCTAGTGAACTGAACTGAATGTAGCTACAGCTAGAGAACTGAACTAACTGAACTGAACAAAGCTACGGCTAGTGAACTACACTGAACTGAACGTAGCTATGGCTAGTCAACTTAACTGAACGTAGCTACAGCTAGTGAACTGAACTGAACATAGCTACGGGTAGTGAACCGAACGTAGCTACGGGTAGTGAACCGAACGTAGCTACGGCTATTGAACTGAACTGAATGTACCTACGGCTAATAAACTGAACTGAACTGAACGTAGCTACAGCTAGTAAACTGTCGCTACAGGCGTTAGCGCTACTTCTGAGGTAAAAAATAACTAAATTCCTCCTCACTCGTCTTCTCCGAGCTACAGCTCGACACCATCTGAGTATATTCAGACAAAAATGCAGAACAGTGTCACAAATCTGTCAGTAATCGGGGCTTTTAAATGAATAGCGGTACATTTATGGTGGTGGTCTGACATCTTGCGTCACAGGATGTTGGTAAAATAGCGGACGTAGCACATCTGAGATTGTGTGGCTATTAAAACTCGCCTACTGAAATTACCTACTAGTCTGCCGCTCAAGCAGTACGTACTGACTCTAATCTAATACCTACTGACTAGTAGGCCGTTTTAGACACACCATAAGTCTGCTCTGCTGCAGGCCTTTCTCAGGTGCGTCTGGTCACCGTAAACTATTCTGCAAGTTTTATTTTCAGCTTCTATGCAGTGATGTAGTCTTAAAATTGTCTTTTTAACTTCAGTGCGAGATTTTTATTCCAAGTAATGTTTATATAATTTCCATTCATGCTGAAATCTTCACATAATCTACAGAGTCATGTTTTTTTTTTCAAACCATGTAAAGTAAACAGGAATAATGGAGCTTTTGATGTGAGAGTAATGATATAAACAGTGTTTTGGTGAGCCAGGCTGTCATATCATATCTAAATATCTAGATCTTCACTTGACTATTACATAATGGCCTGTTAGAGGGATTAAAACAGTATGTGCCGTCGCTACATCAGCAGACGAGTGAAATTAAATGACAGCAGGCACAATAGCAGGTTAACCTACGCTGACACTGCCCGCATTGTCTCCATAGAAACAGGATGAAACCATGGTCACTACTTTCTCCTCCGATTACTGAGCTCAGCATGAACAGGAAGGAAGGAGGGACTTATTCTTTCCCAAATCAGCCTTCCACATGACTTTCTCACACATGTAGAGCAGCTGTGCACCTAAAACCCACTCAGCGACTCTCACTGACCAAGTACAGCCCCCCCATATACACCGACCAACTAATAAAGTGACCAGTGAGTGGACGTACAAAGCAGCTGTTTCTAATAATATGGTCAGTGTGTGGAAGTATAAGGTGTGTTTCTAATAAAGTAGCCAGTTAATGGCAGTATAAGGTAGTTGTTTCTAATAAAGTGGCCAGAGAGTGGAAGTACAAGGTAGGTATTTCTGATAAAGTGGCCAGTGACTGGACGTACAAGGTAGGTGTTTCTAATAAAGTGGCCAGTTATTGGAAGTACAAGATAGGTGCTTCTAATAAAGTGGCCATTTAGTGGAAGTACAAGGTAGGTGTTTCTAATAAAGTAGCCAGTGAGTGCACGTACAACGTAGGTGTTTCTAATAAAGTGGCCGGGTAGTGGAAGTACAAGGTTGGTGTTTCTCATAAAGTGGCCATTTAGTGGAAGTACAAGGTAGGTTTTTCTAATAAAGTGGCCATTGAGTTGACATACAAAGTACGGCAGTACATATGGCAGTACAAGGTACGTGTTTCTAATAAAGTGGCCAGTAAGTGCATGTACAAGATTGGTGTTTCCGATAAAGTGGCCAATTTGTGGAAGTACAAGGTAGATGTTTCTGATAAAGTGGCCAGTTAGTGGAAGTACGAGGTAGGTGTTTCTAATAAAGTGGCCATTTAGTGGAAGTACAAGGTAGGTGTTTCTAATAAAGTGGCCAGTCAGTGGACATACAAATTAGGTGTTTCCACTAAAGTGGCCAGTTATTGGCAGTACAAGGCAGGTGTTTCTACTAAAGTGGCCAGTGAGTGCACGTACAATGTAGGTATTTCTAATAAAGTGGCTAGTTAGTTGAAGTACAGAGCAGCTGTTTCTAATAAAGTGGCCAGTGAGTGGAGGTACAAGGTTATTGTTTGTAATAATGTGGTCACTCAGTGGACGTACAGCGTAGGCGTTGCTGTTAAACGGGATTGTGATTGTATACTGTAAATCTTCATCTGCCTCCGTGTATCTGAGACTCAGTCAGTGAAAGCCAAGCCCCCGCGGCCCACTCTCCTGTGGCCCCTTTGGCAATGCTTGGCATAATGCATAACAATTACACATGCATATTTATAAAGCTCTGTTTGGATAAATGCCCTTACTGTCACAACAAGTCTTCGGCAAGCGGACGGCAGGAAGGCAGAGGAACAAATATTCAAATCGGAACTCTGTGAACGTCACGCTACTCCGAGCAGCAGCGCAGTCAGGTAACGCATTAAAGTCTAATCACTTAGCGCTCCTGCATCGAGGCGCTGGGAATAGGGCTTTTTCTCTGTGAATCAGTGTTTGCTGTACAAAAGCGGGCTCTCTCGGCAGCTTCTTCCTGTGCAGGGTGAGAGAGAATGGATTTAATTATGAGATAAATCATGCAGCTGTAGCTCTGTAGTGATTTGGAATGACATTACGTGACATTAAAGCTCGACTATGTGACTTTATGCAAATGTTTGCCTAGCATGACACTGACAGTAAGACCCCTGCTGGATCGCTTTCTTCTCTTTTTCATCTCTTTCTTGTCCCTAATACCACACAAGGTGGCTGTGTCCTCTCGGTGACATCAAACTGTTCTTTACACTGTTAAGCCTCAAAGCCTAAAGACTAAAGACTCGACTCAGACGTCAGATACTGGAGGTTGACTTGAACTTATGAGAAAGTTGAGACTATATACATAATTACACTCAAAATTTGACTTTAATTCACCAGAGACTTGACTTGACTCTGACTTGCCCCTCATAACTCCACTCATACTAGCACCTCACAGAGTCACCAGTAAAACTTGAGACTGGACCTAATCTCCCACATCAAAAACTCAAGACTCAACTCAGAATCGCATTTCAGAGACTTGAGACTCCTCTTGAACTCAAACACCAAACAGTCGACTTGGACTTACACCTTAAAGACTTGAGACCCGAGTCGGTCTTGCATTGCAACTCAGACTTAGAACCCAATAATTCAACTTGGACCCATACCCAAAAGACTCAAGACTTGGACTCAAACCCTAGAGACTTCAGATTCTGACCCACACTTCAGACACAACAGAAGACTCAAGACTCAGACTCACACCTCAGAGACTGAAGACTTCAGACTTAGACTTACACACCATAAACTTAAGACTCAACTCAGACTCGCATTTCAGAGACTTGAGACTCCTCTTGGACTCACACACCAGACAGCCCAGAGATTAGAGATTCTGACCCACTAGCCAAAGACTTGACTCAGACTGGCACTTCAGACACTTAACTCAGACTTGCACCCCAGAGACTTAACTCCAACCCACACACCGGAGACTCGAGACTCTGACCCACACCCCAGAGATAACGAGACCGGGACTCACGCCCCAGAGACTAAAGACTTCAGACTTACACACCATAAACTTAAGACTCAACTTAGACTCACATTTCAGAGACTTGAGACCCCTCTTGGACTCACACTCCAGACAGTCGACTTGGACTCACACCTTAAAGACTCAAGACCCAAGTCGGTCTTGCATATTAGACACCCAAGACTCAACTCAGACTTGCACTTTAGAGACTTATCTCAGAGCCACACCCCAGAGACTTAAGACTTCAACCCACAACCCAATAACCCAACTCAGACCCAGAACCCAATGACTCAACTCAGACCCACACCTATAACCAAGAAACTTAAGACTTGGACTCAAACCCTAGAGACTTCAGACTCTGACCCACAGCCCAGAGACTTGATTCAGACTGGCACTTCAGAGACTAAACTCAGACTTGCACCCCAGAGACTTAACTCCAACCCGCACACCAGAGACTCGAGACTCTGACCCATACCTCAGAGACAACAAGACTCAGACTCACACCCCAGAGACTGAAGACTTTAACCCACACCACAATGACTCAACTTGGATCCACGCCCCAGAGAATCAAAACTCTGCCCCACACCCCAGAGACTTGAGACTTGGACTCACTACCCAGAGACTTGAGACTCTGACCCACTATCCAGAGAATTGACACAGACTGACACTTTAGTGACTTGACTCTGACTCACACCTCAGAGACTTAAGACTCAACTTAATGAGACTCAACTCAAACTCTCATCCTAGAGACTCATCTCAGACTTGCATATTAGAGACTCAAGAGTCACAGTTCAGAGGCTTAATACTTAGCTTAAGACTCGCTCCTCAAAAACAGGAGACTTGAATTGAGACTAAGACTCAAGACTCAACTTGGTCTTGCATTCTGCACTCCTTGCACTAAAGCGACGAGAGATTTAAACTTAAGATTACATCCCAGAGACTTAAGACTTGACTCAAACTTGCACCTCAGTGACAACTTAATTTTAGTGACTTAAGACTTGATCCAGACTCTACACTCATAGTTAGTGACTAAAAGGTAATGTAGGGCGTTTTCACACCAGCACTAATTAGTCCGGTTAAAACGGACTCTGGTTTGTTTGGGGTGGTTCATTTTGGCAGGTGTGAAAACAGTAATCGCACTCGGGTGCGGACCAAAACAACCACACTGAGACCCTTGAGAGGAGGTGGTCTCGGTCCGGTTCCAAATGAACTCTGGACCAGTTTGTTTGTGGTGAGAACATGAACCAACCTCGATCCGACTCAAGTATTAGGTGTACTCCACAAGTTTGATCTGAACATCTCCTGCAGCCAGGTGTGCTTTGCATTATGGGATGCGGCGGATGGCGTAAACAGAGAACTGGAGAACTGGAGCAGCTAACAGGGCGAGGACAATGAAGCGAGGTCTCTCTTGGACTAGCAGTGAGGGACGTTGTCTACTTGATGTTTGGAGTGAGCTGGGTGTTCTGCAGGTGGACTGTAGTGCAGGTATATTATCAGATTATTATTACAGCTATGAACAGATGCTGTCTCTGCCACTGCTCCGTGATACGCTCTACAAGAAATGTGCAGTAGTTTAGAAAAACCGGATCTTCTCCCCGTGATTACTTTTTTATTGCTCGCACGCCAGATAGCTCTGACCAATCAGAGGAGACAATGTGCTCACTTGGTTTGTTGGGGCGCATTTTGGTGCGTTTCAGTTTTTGCCTGTGTAAAAACAAACTTAACCAAGGTTCAAGTAAACAAACTCATTAACTGATCCGGACCAGTGAAACGAACTACAGGTGTGAAAACGCCCGTAGATACAAATATAGCTGGTGCTCCAAAACACAATGCCAAATAGACTCTTTGTTTTGCTTGAAGTGCATACCTTCAATCACTCAGACACCTTTTAGCTTATTTGCCTAGTAGAATTTATGAAAAAGCCTTCATAATAAGTTCAAAATATAGATTTTTGTACTTCACAGTCATCCCCCAAACCCTACAAGTCTGTTCCACGATGCCATGAGCCCCATTGTAACACCTGGAGTTAGTTATGTATAAGATGCAGGTAGAAAACATTGCCTTATCACTCGTGACTCGCTTTCTCTCGGCAATGCTGCTGCACTGTTCTCCACTACAGAACGATTTTGAGATGAAATGGCCTCTTTTCCCCAAGCAGCAAAGTAAAATAGTCCCCTAATATTGGATATGTCAGTGCAATCTAGATCTTCATACGCAGAGATGCTAGGAAATAGACAACATCCCCTATTACTGTCCACTCTGAATGGAATAAATAATGTGCAGTGTGTGCATTTTCAATATTCTGAGCTCAAAAGGAAAACATGTACACTGCAATGCGTCTTCAGTTTGCTTCAATTTTGTGGCTAACACAGCTGAACATGGCGTGTTGCGTTGTTGAGAAACATAATGGGTGATCTATCGCCCGTCTGACCCACTTAGACCTGAACTATTTGGGTTTTTTCCATGCTTTAATACTCCAAAACCTTTTCACACCAGGACCCTGATCCTGACACTCACCAAATAATCTCTCCAGACAAATTTTTGGGTCTGGTTGAATAGTTTTTTATTATTACCCACTAGTTGGCAATTGCATAATTTTTGTTACATTTTTCAAATACTTACAGCATCAAAACTCACAAGCTCAAATACAGAAACAATATATACCACAAAATAATACTTTTGTTAAAAATAAATAAATACATAAGCAAATTAAATAAATAATAATAATAATAAAAATAATAATACTAGTAGAATAGTAGAGTAGACATATCTGCAATCCTTCAGTGTTATTAATAAACTGAAGATAGGGGTGACCATATATCAATAAATGATTCTGTTGATGAACATAGCATGTAAGTCATAAACTCCATAGGTATACAATTTTATGCCAATTCTTCACACAAGGGACCTCATCAGTTATCCAGGACAATAGGATATTCTTCCTAGCAGCATAAGTCAAAATACAATATAATTTTTTATTAGAGAGACTGCATCACGGCTTGTTCCCGCCCACTGCAGCACGCTACCGGTGGTTTAGCTGGTTGCTAAGCTACCGGCCGGCATCCAAAACAATAGCCTGGCGCTTAAAAATCTGCTAGCATAAATGCTAATGGCTCGAGTATAAAACTGCTAAATGGTGAAGGACTCATTACAGAGTTGATAATAAAATACTGTTTTGTGTGATTATATGACCAGAAACACATTAAAACTCCAGAGAGAATCAAAATAACTCACTTTTTAAAACCACTTCACTACTCGTAGATTGTCTTAGCGGCGGAGGAAGCGTTCAATGCTTCCTTAAAATCAGGCCAAAATAAAGTTCCTCAGTAGACAGAATGTTTAAGGTACGTAAGAATTGGGCCAGTCTACATGTCGGGAGTGCATACTATGTCGTAACCTGCTGTCTACGTAGACCCTCACTAGGTTTTGAGACAGACCATTAATGTCTTCTTTGATTATTTAGCTATTTCTCCGTGTTGACAACAGTTATTGTTGTTGTTGGCATGGTACACCTGTTGACCAAGTTCACAGCTGGTCAATAAAGCAGTGCTACTCGTCCAGGGGGGCAACGCTCTAGTCTTTCATGCCATCTGATGTCACATCCATTATCAACAACCTGAGTGGGTTAATAAAAGATGCTGGGCTTAATTCTCCCAGTCTGCCAGCATGAAACGTAGATGGTGGTTAAAATTGGCAATGACTAATGTGGGGAGGAAATTGGGCAAAATTAACTTTAAAAAAAAAGCAATATGCATTTATGCAGCTTCCTGTAACAACACTGCTCTAACACATCTGACTCAACTCGTGAAGGGTTGGATAACGGGGATTGAACGCCAGCTGATGAGCTGACTAGTGAGTCACAGCAGGAAAGACATTACTAACGTCTCGGCACTGATCAAATCAGAGAGCTAGAACATCTTTCAAAGCATGCAAAAGCTTATATGAAGATTTATCATATAAACAGAGAAACCCAGCTGATACCCAACTCAGCTCATCCAACCCAGCTCATCTGAATTCAACCACATGGCTAACAAACAACTAAATACAAGAGTAACAATTGGTGCCACCTTCCACCACCGGAGAGTCTCATGGTAAATAAGGGGATGGAATTTGATGCTTTTTTTCTTTTAGACTGGTAAGGAGTGAAGAGGGAGGAGAAGGGACTGTGTTTTTCCTTGGTCGTACATCACATAGGGTGGTGATACACTATATTGCTAAAAGTATTCACTTTAAATTCTGGTGTTCCAATCACTTCCATGGTCACAGGTGTATAAAACCAAGCAGCTAGTCATGCAGACTGCTTTTACACACATTAATGAAAGAATGGGTTGCTCTCAGGAGCTCAGTGAATTCCAGCGTGGTACCGTGATAGGACGCCACCTGTGCAGCAAGTCCACTCATGAAGTTTCCTCACTACTAAATAATCCACAGTCGAATGTCAGTGGTGTTCTAACACAGTGGAAGTGATTGGGAACAACAGCAACTCAGCCACCAAGAACAAATGCTAAGAAGCATAGTGCACAGAGGTCACCAACTTTCTGCAGAGTCAATCACTACAGACCTCCAAAGTTCATGCGGCCTTCAGATCAGCTCAAGAACAGAGTGTGGAGAGCTTCATGGAATGGGTTTCCATGGCTGAGCAGCTGCATCCAAGCCTTACTTCACCAAGTGCAATGCAAATGCAGTGGTGCAAAGCAGTCCGCCACTGGACTTTGTGGGAACAGTTTGGGGACGGCCCCTTCCTGTTCCAACATGACTTCCCACCAGTGCACAATGCAGCTCCATAAAGACATGGAGGAGCGAGTTTGGTGTGGAAGAACTTGACTGGCCTGCACAGAGTCCTGACCTCAACCCTATAGAACACCTCTGGGATGAATTGGAGCGGAGACTGCGAGTCAGGCCTTCTCGTCCAACATCAGCGTTGCATCATCTTACATGCTACTATTTTTTGTTATGGATATGAATAAGATGTCACATAAACACATTTCAAGTAGGTTAATTAATTAATTTATTAACACTCATCCATCAGCAAACAGTTAAAAGCTACTTTACAGAAGACCACATTAACACACTTAACAACACATTTCAAATCAAATCAAGTTTATTTGTATGGTGCTTTTAACAACTGATGTCATCACAAAGCAGCTTTACAGGAATTTAGTGATAAGAAAAGTTCAATAGAGCATAAATAAGCCTCAGAAGCAAATAACAACACAGAAGGAAATCATAGAAATCATAGAAAAACATAGAAAACCTCCTGGTGAGCAAGCCATAGGCCACAGTGGCGGGGAAAAACTCCCTCAGAGCTGGAGGAAGAAACCTTGGGAGGAACCCAATCAGACTACTCAAACAGTACTGATATAATGACTGTACCACCTTCTGTACTTCTGTTCAGCTGTGATATATGATATAACTAAGATGAACTATAGTACAGATGAAGAACAGTGAGAGTGATGGTGACAGTTAATGAAGGTAGAAGGTTAGTGGAAACTAGTTGGAGTCCATAGTAATTTCAGTAGAATCTATAATGGAGGTTAGGCAGCTAACAGACTTACGGACAATCCGTTTCTATGTACTCGGGCACTGTTAGTAGTTAATTCATTGCTCAGAAGCTGATCTAATAATAAAACTCTACCAACTTTTGAAACCAAGTACTAAGTATTAAGAGAGTAAGCATTGCTTTTACATACATCAGTGTGTTTATTCAATCCTTTCCAAGCTTCTCCTTGCCGAAACTACCCAGTATTGTTTAGAGTTCTCATCTAATACCTGCATAACTGAGGTTTCGGGGTGAAGAACATACCTGAAACCTCTCCTTCTTCCAGTCTAACGCTGCATATCCCCACCGCCACCCCATCTCCTTCCTGTTCCTCAGTCCTATATCAGTCCTACCACAGTCATGAAGCTCAAGGCAGAGGCCACCAAGGAATTCCAGAGCTCTGAGTTCTCCTCCTCCCTCCTTCAGTTTTCCCTGTACTGTGACCAAATGTTGAATGTAGGGTCGGAACTTATGAATAAATACATACCGAGCTTCACTGAAGGTAGAAGCCAACTGGAACAAAAACTCCAGACCCAATACCGTATCTGCAATACATGATATCCTACAGATACAGCAGCAGCACTCAAATACAGAATGTGGTTACCTGCCTTACATTACTCACCTCATTCAGTTGCATCAGTCGCAAAATAGATTGGTCTATAGTGTGTCTGCAGTAAAAACCTGTGAATTCCTCCTCAATTCCAAACTTACTGCATGTTAGCAAGAAGTTATGAGCGGTGAAAGCCACGCCGACAGCAGAACCAGATCCACCTTATCACAACCGATTCCATTTCCCTGCCTGTTAAGTAGAAAAGAACATCACGTACAAAAGCTGTTTGTGAATGGCGCGTACGCCTCCGATTCCTGAAAGGCCAGCTAAGTATACGTCAGTCAGGAATAATTCAGGACCTCTTAGCAAAGCAATTACACCTCTGACTGGCTCTGTGTGTGTGATGACAAGCTTGCCAATTTCCGCGCTTTTAAAACTCTCCGACTAATGTCAAGGGGCCACGGCTACCTGAGATGAGAGCAGGGCCTCCTGGAACATTGCAGGAGGCGCGAGGTTTTTCATCATCGTGCTGTACCTTTAATTACGGCACAAGCGAGCAATCTCGACACGGAACGAGATACGGTCAAGTATGGATCGCACCTGCGCCATCAGACCCTACAATTTAGAGCTCCAAGAAAGAACCGGCAAAACAGAACCAGGACGTCACTGCTGCTGTAGCCAAAACTTAAAATATCATAGCCGAAGGAAACACCATTCTTTGATAACCTGTATGCTAATACACAGTCAAATCACATTATTATGACCACCAGCTAATATCCAGAGTGGCCGCCGTGTGCGGCACGGACAGCAGCTAGATGGACTGGGAGACTCAGTAAGGTGCTGGTAGGTGGTCACAGGTATCTAGAGCCATGCTGACTGCAGTGCATCCCACAGCTGCTGGAGGGAGCGTAGGGGAAGGTCCATAGAGCCATCACCAACATCAAGGTGGTCCCACAGATGCTCAGTTGGGTTCAAGTCTGGGGACTTAGGGGTCCAAGGCAGTACTTGGGAGTTTTGGTCAGCTCTTCCAACCAATGTGGGCCATTTCTAGTTTTGTGATGTGTTGCATTGTCTTGCTGGAAGATCCCCTTCACCCCAGGGAAGACAATCAGCATGTATGGTATACGTAATCTACAAGGATGGATTCAGACCCAAATTGGTTGAGAGTGGAAGAGTGGGTCCAGAGAATGCCACAAAAACGTTCCCTAGACCAGAACGCTGTCCCAGACTTGCCCAAGGACTCTTATTGGTATAGTGTAAGGTGGTTACCCAGGTGGGGAATCGAACCCCACAGGTACAGCTTGGAAGGCAGCAGTGTAACTCACTACACTACATTTAGCATTCCATTTCTGAACCATATCGGAAGAACTGCTTTAGCAAGGCTCCTTAACTCCGGTCATAGGGGCCCATTTCAATGGTTTCCCTGCTTCAATTTACTTCAGTATACCCACAGTTCCACTACAAATTTATAAAAACAGCAAAACAGGCACATCCCAAGATCCCAAGGTCGGAGCAGAAGATGAAAAAAATAAAGAAACACTTTTCAAAGCGCAAAAACATCACTTTGTATCACTTTGTAAAACTGTATCACTTTATTACATCCAACACAACTTGAAAAAATGTCCATCCTTAGTTTCATGAAATGGGTTTCCATGGGTGGGTTATCAAGCAGCAGTTTGGGGAATAGCTTTCCCCATTCCAGCCTGACTGACTCCCTGTGCACAAAGGCGGCAGCTGGTGTAGAGGATCTCCAATGGCCTCCACCTCAAACCCAATGCGATGGAATTGGAAGGTTGACTGAAAGCCAGACCTCCCTGTTCAACATCAGTGTCTGACTGATCTCCCTCACTTCTATCCAAGTACAATAAACTCATTGCTGAATCCAAGTATCCAAACATACATACAGGTCGAGCAGGTCGCTGGTTGGATGATAGCAATTGGTTTGCATAGCAGATTGGTTGTCAACATAGGGAATCCATTAAAATGAAGACTGCACATGTTTCAAACGCTGCATGTGTGAGTAATAAGACTCACTTTGTTGTTGGGAGTTTCTTGGCTGGCTGGAACACTTAATGCTGCAGAGGAGGTAATGAATGAGGTAATGTC
Organism: Megaleporinus macrocephalus; assembly: GCA_021613375.1. Lineage (NCBI taxonomy): Eukaryota > Metazoa > Chordata > Actinopteri > Characiformes > Anostomidae > Megaleporinus > Megaleporinus macrocephalus. Next base: position 7,531,295 of record CM038712.1, on the reverse strand, counting down.
CACATACCTCAGTCCACAGATCTGTAGGCCACTGTTTTTTGTTTAAAGTGATGTTCCTTATGGGGTTAACTCTGGGGAATCACTGCCAACAAAAAGCTAATTTAATAGCATAGTTTAAAGGATAACAGCTTCATGATGTATCCCAGCCTAGCCCTGATCATTTAATTTACCAAAAAAGTGGACAGCAGCTGTGAAAGTCTAAAAAAGAAGTGTCAGAGTGCATTAGCCTGTCAACATGCTGCTAATTTTGCCAACTTTTTAGTAACAAACATTGCATTTAGCTAAACGGTTAAACACTGCATAAAAAGTACAAGTCAGAATGCCTGGGATGAGGAACAGCTGTCAGATATCTGAAACTTGGTTTTTGGTATGCTGTGTGTTTAGTAGCCCCCTGTGCGAGACAACTAACCAGCAATGTAGCATGTGTTTGTTAGCCACAGAGCTAATTCACCTGTGCTAAGTAGTCCACTGGCGGTTACTGGTGAAGAATCCTGATGAAGAATCCTGACAGAATGAACCACATGACACCCCTACTCGCTAACCACGAACAACAAAAACTAAAATGTAATGATAGTAATACCTCCTAATCCAGCCTCCTGACCGACTGAGTACCATTATATATTATAGCCAACATGTCCATTTGAGCCCACAAGGGATAGAGATGGGCTACCAATAGGATCCCCTTTAGGCAACCTGGTTGGGACCCAAAAAGATTAGTCAATTGGCTCCATATAGGCCCCATGTGTGCTTTGCCACTAATGGAGCCAAAGTGGGCTGTAAGTTGGGCACATCAGCCACTGGCCCCACAGTCAAAACAGAACTAACAGTAATCCTGCTGGGCCCCAAAAATGTAGCCTAATTGGGCCCCACAACAGTGACCCAAATGGTGCCCACAACTGTAGCTTAACTGGGGCTTACAACAGCGGCCCAATGTTAACCCACCTTGCAGCCACACCTGAGTCCTATAACAGTAACCCAGCTGGGTCCTCAGTTGGAAGCCTAAATTGGGTCCACAACTGTAACCCTAATAGGGCACACAAACTAACCCATGACTATAGCCCAACTTGGGCCCAAAGTTAAAACCCAACTGGGGTCCATGTATCACCAATCAAAAAGCCACTACAAGCCTAAATAAAACCCACATAGTCCAGATAAAACCCACCCGGGGCCCAAGGGGACATGTTGGCTGGGTATAAAATGCTCTGACACTGTTCAAATTAGCATGTTTAAGAATTTTAGTTAACTGTTGCTGCTATTTGAGGAAAAACTCAAAAATCACCACCATTCTTTTTCCACGTTGTGACACAAAACCATTTCTTATGGTGAACTCCACTGAAATAAGTGACAAAAAGCCAGCAATACTGGGCGTTAAGACAGCTTTTAAAAGGTTCTGAATCAGGTAAATCATGCACTACTAGGGTCATCCAACGCTGAAGCTGAAGAACTCCATGAGCAAGAAGCAAAAAGATGAAGAGGTAAAGACTGGAGCAGGTACCTGAATAAATCTCCCTGCTCTTCAACCTCATCAGCCACCTCTTCACACCTGCAACAACGTGAACAAGCCCGTCAAAACTCTGGGCACCCAGCTGTTTGACCCTACCGCAGGTCAACTGTTTGACCCTACCGCAGCTCCTGCCTCAGAACATGAGCTTCAATTGCAGTGGTACTGTACATTACATTACATTACATAGATTCATGCTTGTTGACCATAATTAAGACTATAATATTAAATAAAATGTAATAAAATTTGACGAGAGCGCTGCAGGCTTGGTAAAAGTTTCCATATTCCTTCCTGAACTCAAACCTATGTGTATCTATGCAAAAATCCCATCCAGCAGTTTTCCACCTGGAGTCTTCCTCTCTGGGTTAACAAGTAGTTAAAACAACATTATGCTTAACAAAGAGACACATAGGGTACATACTATTTCGTACATACAGTATTTAATTGTGATGACTGCCAGTTACAGTAATTCCTGACTGGGCCTTAAAGACCTGTACGAACAACTGTAACATTAGCTAGGCTAACAGCAGTTTACTGGCATCTAGCACAACAGACTACTGGCATTTTTAAATGTCAACGGCACTAATGTCAACTAAGTTACAAATAAGGGAGAACTAGTAAGTTGGCTAGCTAAGCCAATAAGCTACAATCCTTGGCTAGAAGAAGAAGCCACTGTCTAGCCAGCATTGGCAAGATGGCTAATGCTAACTTGCTGATGTTAGTTAAGTTACCAAGAACATAGTAGACATTAGGGCGAGCCAGTTAGCTAGCTAGCTTAGTAATTAAGCTACAGTCCTTACAGTTAGAAGAACAAGCCATAGCATTAGCAAGTTAGCTAACGTGAACTAATCTAATGGCTAAAAACCGGTATTATCAAGCTGCTCGGTTGGGTTTTATGAAGGTTCATCAGTATTCTAACAAACAGTTACACCACATTATGCTTAAAATATTCAATAAAATCATAGATTTTGATTTAAAACGTGGCACTAATGAACTTTACTAATCATACATAATATCATGAGGTATCAATATTTCTGTCATATTGCCCACCCGTACTCACTGCAAGTGAAAGGGGACTTCCACAAATTCCACGAAAGGGTTTCAGATGTAAGCAAAGTCACTTAGAGTGTTGTTTTTGTTTTTTTTGTTTTTTACAGATTTACATATTCAACATTGTTTACAGTGGTGGTGATGGGAACCAAACATCTGAAACTCTCATAAAGAAAGTTTTTACATGACATGGTTCTGAACATATATAAATATACATTCGTGATGGGGGATACAGGGCAGCGTGGTGGTGCTGTGCAGGAAGGGTCTAGGTTCGATTCCCTGGTCAGGCTACCAGAGTCCTTTCTGTTTTAAATTTGTATCTTCTCTCGGTGTCAGTCTGGTTTTCCTGCCACAGTCCAAACACCTGTGGTCAAGTGAGGTGGAGTTACTAAATTGTGCCCCCCTTGTGTGTCTGTCATGTAATGGACTGGCATTCTGTCCATGGTATTTCCTGCCTTTAGCCAAATGAGCACTGGGATAGGCTTCAGCAAACCCCGTGACCCAGAATGACAAGCTGCTTAGAAGGTGAAGATGCTGTTCTTTATATGCTATTAAAGTTTCATGATGAATGGACCAATAGAAATGCCCCACATGGAATAAAACCTCTTTTACATGAACTTACATTGACTGAAAAGAACATTATTGTTCTCTTCTGTAAAGTTAATTGACTGTATACATGACTGTTTGGGATAGTAAATCAAAAGCTGTCGACATGGTGACTCCTGTTTCCCATCATCACCACTGTAAAGAAGCCGGTAACCTAGAAAAACAGTTTTGGGCCGATGATGTCTTTCCTACTGGTCAGATATTGGGAGTGCATGCCAGATCCTGGACCATTTCATGTTTTTGCCTCGTGTCTGTATTTGTGGACCAATTCTGGCATGAATCTCATAGATTAACAACGTAGCTATCCATGTCTATTACTCACGTTACAGTACAAGAGCCAGATAAGGGCCAAGATCTAGGGCTGTGTTAGAAAATATCGAAATATCGGATATCGGGATATTATGTTTGGTGATACTGTATCGATTCTCAAAAACACAGTATCGATACACAGATTCCTGGCAGACAGTGAATCATAGTGTGTTGTGTTTAAACCTCAGACCACTAGATGGCAGTGTTGTAAGTCATTTTCAGCTCCACTCTAACATTAACAAACAGCACAAGGGTGCAATGCTATTGTAACCACTGGCAAACCTGTTCATACAGTGGTGTGTTTTAATAGTAGGATTTGAAAAATCACGAGATATATATATATTTGCTTGCAGTATCGCAATATATTAAATTGTGACCGCTGTATCAGTATACGTATTGTATCACCAGGTTCTTGCCAATACACAGCCCTACCAAGAACCCAGACGTATACTGGGCCAGTGCGAACGAATGTATGTGGCCAGCAACTAGGCCAGACATAAAACTGGGAACCACTCGGAATGACTTTGTTTACATCCTAAGAAAAGAATTCTGGAGAAATTCCCAAACAATAGACCAAATGATGAAGTCGTACAGCTAAACTGGTGTCGCTGCAGATGGACTGACTATAAAGCAGCACAAGACATCTCAGCGATCGTTTAAAGATCGAGACAAACACGTCCTGGTTCGTGTACCGTCTTGTCTCTGCCTGTCTTCCCCTGAGCGACGCTCTGCGAGCCTCGTTCTCCTGAAAAGCCGAGTCGTGCGTCTTCCTCAAGTCAGTGAGTGGCGTTTCGAGAGCAGCTGTCGGTGATGCGGCCTGGTTCTCTCTCGGCCTGTTCACACCGGTGTGTGTGCGCGCGAGTGTGTGTGTGTGAGTAACAGACAGCTGTGTTTACCTGTGTTCCTATCTGGTAGGATACAGCAATGCTTCTGCAGTATGTCCGGCAACACCTGTTGAAAGGGGGACACAGAGAGAGAGAGAGAGAGAGAGAGCATGAATACAGTGAGCATGACTGGAGTCTAAATGACAACTAATTAGAGTACGGGGGGCTTTTTTTTATTCATGTCATTGAGGTATTTCTGTGTAGCGTTATTCAGTTTAGGCCTCCGTGTGTGAAGCAGCGAGGATGCTGGCTGCTCTGCATGGGTGAAGCGCTTAATAGCATAAGTGTCTTTATGCGGATTCCAGTGGGGACTCGAGCCAAAGAGGCAGATTACAACTCTGATCCGCAGCTGCGGCTTCAAAACGAAGCTCCTCCCACACGCCAGCGCCGGCCCGCGGCTTAGAGAACACACTTTAAAGGGGAATTCCACCGATTTTGCTTAATTCTGTAAGCGTTCATAAATAATCAAAGTCTTCCACACTTCCGAACTGTCAGTAGGTTTCTCTAGAACGGAGCACTTCACTTTGAACTCGTCAGACGTCTGGAAAAGAAAAGAGTGAGAAGAGAGAGACGAGGCAGGGGTGGGGGCAGGTAGAGAGTGAGAGAGAGAGAGAAAAAAGGAGATATTGAGAGGCAAAAAACAATGACACAAAAAGAGAAATGAAGGAGAGGCAGGGTAAAGAAAGAAAAGAGAGAATAGAAAGAGAAAGAAAGAAATGAGAGAGAGAAGACAAAGAGATAGATAGAGAGAGAAAATGGAAAAAACTATATTGAGATAAGAGAGAACTCATATTTAGAAAAAGAGAGAAAAGCCAGACACAAAAAGAAACAGAGAGAGAGACGGAAAGAGAGAAAGAGAAATAGGAAAAAATGATATTGAGAGAAAAAGAGAAATGAGAGAAAAAAAAGAGAAATGAGAGAAAAAAAGAGAAAAGAAAGAGAGAGACACAGGAGGAGAGAATGAAAAAAGAGAAAAAAATGAGACAGGACGAGAGAGGTATATATATATATATATATTTATATATATATTTATATATATATATATATATATATATATATATATATATATATATATGTATGTGTATATATGTGTGCCTGTATGCGTGTGATGTATATAATATTTTATATCATTGTCAGTATGAAAGGCTTCCTTTGTGACATAATGATTAAGATGCATTTCAGTAACATGTACAAATTCATAACTAATAAAATCACGGCTTTGAGATTTTGGATGATTCTGTGAATCAAATTAGGATTTTTGCTTGAATTTGTTACAGAAATCTGTGACATTACCGGACGGGCCACAGGTGACATTCCAGCAGAGTGAACTCACTTCAGCTCCATATGAACACTGCAGAAATTATATCAGAACGTAAATATAATGTACAACAGCAATCAATTACTATTGGTCATCGTAACTAATGGAGAGAATAAGAAGTGCATTCTAACTTAGTTTACTGATGCTACAGATGGAGCACCTGAAACATGCAGTGTCTTTATACAATGCTTTATTATGAGTTAATATTTTAATGTAGTGTGAAATAGAGGGACATCATTTACATCCAATCAAACCACAATCGCTTCAAAGCACCTGCAGTCGACGGCTCAGAGTGAAGCCTGCGTGAACTTTCCTGCACAGATTTAAAACCCTAAACTCCACCAGAACCTCGTCGGCATCGTATGATCCACCTAAAGCTCTTCAATCCTCTCCCAATCATCGACTTTCAGACTTGTGGATGTGAGCATATGGAAGCTTCTGGAAGCTGCTGAATATGACGGAACGTAAACAGCTGAGACCCAAGAAAGAGATCAAATTATGCGCCTGCCATTCATGCTTTTCATCTCTCCAGTGCGAGTCTTCCTGTCAGCCCGCCCACCACAATGTCAACGTCTGAAACGGGGCTTCCACCGAAATGAACGTTGGGGAAGTGAGGAAACAGGCCCAGTGCAGCAGAGGCTGGAGAAGATGGGCTGTAAAAGCAAGAGGCCCAGTCCACCACCAGTCAAAAGTGTGGAGACATGCACCTGAATCAATATGTTTATAATTATAAAGACGTTTTGAAGGATAAGTGTAAATAGTAAGGTTGAAGCCCATGTACACAAATATTTCTAAAACAAACATTTTACTGTATTTAAATATGAAACACGATAATGTAAATTTTTTTAGAGCTATAAAACCCCCAAAACCTGTTCATCAGAACAAGATCTCAGCATGTCCACTATCTTCTTCAGTCCTGTTAGAGAAGCAGCTCATGTGGATCCTCATGAAGCTGCTGGTCAGAATGTTCAAAGTATGTAAACCTGCATCAGAGCAAATGAGCTCATTTCTAAAAGACACTCTAAACATTCTTTAAACACAACCAGATGTTTTATTCTCTGTCTTATTTCATAGTTTTGATCTCTTCACAATTATTCACTAATATTATTACAATTAAAATAGTACAAATAAGAAAACCCTGGGGAGGTGTGTCCAAACTTTTGACTCATAGTGTGGTTGTATACAGTACATGAGCTGCGAAAACTGGCTTTTCTTTAGAACTGACCAAAAACTGACCAGTGACTAGAGCAGAGGAGCCATTCTGTCCTGTTCAACCAAAATTCAACACCCTTGGGAGCCACATCATTACATCATTTTACTGGTGTAACGTTTTAACATCTTGGCTGTGAATATGTCTCAGTATGTGCTAATTAGGCAGCATAATATAATATAATATAATATAATATAATATAATATAATATAATATAATATAATATAATGAGATTTAATAAGAGAGAGAAAAAACGAAATACAGGACTAGAGAGAATGAGAGAGACAGGATGGGAGAGAATAAGAGACACGGGACAAGAGAGAATATGAAATACAGAATGAGAGAGAATGAAAAAGACAGGATGAGAGAGAATAAGAGAGACAGAATGAGAGAGAATGAAAAAGACAGGATGAGAGAGAATAAGAGAGACAGAGTGAGAGAGAATGAAAAAGACAGGACGAGAAACATGAGAGAGACAGGATGAGAGAGAAAGAGAGAGAATGAGAGAAACGGACGAGAGAGAACAAAAGAGACAGATGAGAGAGAATAAGAGGGACAGGACAAGCGAGAATGAGAGAGACAGGGCGAGAGAGAATGAGAGAGAAGTGTTTGTATGTCTCTGACTACATTAATCATTCGGATTGCTGTTCTGAATGTGATGAAGCTCAGTGCAGTTTATGTAAAGCAGTAACAGGTAACAAACACAGAGATATAAAACAGGTGGACTGGGAAATGTATATAAGAGGCAACCTACTGTTATCATTTGTCTCATATCAGCATCACTGTGGCTGCGTTGACAGGGTAAGGATAAGTTTCCCAAATCTGATTTTGACATAAGTCATTATTGAGACATATTAAGCTTATATCTTGAAAAAATAAGTCATTGCTTTGACATAAGTTGTTACTGTGACATAATAAGTCTATATTTTGACACAATAAGTCTATACTTTGACACAATAAATCTATATTTTGACATACTAAGTCTATATTTTGGCATAATAAATCTATATTTTGATATAATACGTCTATATTTTGGCATAATAAATCTATATTTTGACATAATAAATCTATATTTTGGCATAATAAGTCTATATTTTGGCATCATAAATCTATATTTTGACACAATATGTCTATATTTTCACATAATAAGTCTATATTTTGGCATCATAAATCTATATTTTGACACAATACGTCTATATTTTGACATAATAAGTATATTTTGGCATAATAAATCTATATTTTGACATAATAAATCTATATTTTGGTATAATAAGTCTATATTTTGGCATCATAAATCTATATTTTGACACAATACGTCTATATTTTGACATAATAAGTCTATATTTTGGCATCATAAATCTATATTTTGGTATAATAAGTCTATATTTTGGCATCATAAATCTATATTTTGACACAATACGTCTATATTTTGACATAATAAGTATATTTTGGCATAATAAATCTATATTTTGACACAATACGTCTATATTTTGACATAATAAGTATATTTTGGCATAATAAATCTATATTTTGACACAATAAGTATATTTTGGCATAGTAAGTATATAGTTTGAGACAATACGTCTATATTTTAGCATAATAAGCCTATATTTTGACACAATAAGTCTATATTTTGACACAATACGTCTATATTTTGACATAATAAGTCTATATTTTGGCATAATACGTAATTGATTTGACATAATAAGTCATTACTGTGACATAATAAGTCTATATTTTGGCATAATACATAATTGCTTTAACATAATTAATGTTTATTTTGACATAATAAGTCATATTTTTGACATACCAAGTCATTATTGTAACACTGAGACAAACTAGACATAATTTTTAGACAAACTCAGCCAAAACCAAACAAATCAGACAAACAGTCATCATTACATTATTACATAAATTATGGGATAACTCTATATTCTATCTGGCTAACACAAAACAGTGACTTAAAACAAACAAATATGTTTAGAAATTCTCTGTAGACCATCAGGAATTACTGCCCCTATTAGTAAATCTACCCCATACGCTGGGACAATGGGACAAACTGTGAGGCAACCAAGCTAAAACATCTGTAAGAACTTGGTGCTTCTGAAACGCCAGTGGCTCGCTTCCATTTAACAAGTGCCGCTGATTTAATGTGATTCAATAGCCGTAAGCTTTAAACATGGTTATATCTCCTGCAGCACTAGGCTCCTTCACAGCACAGCCGCTTCATTCTGAAATGCAGTTGACACAAAGTGGAGGTAAATGAATGAAAAGCTCGCAGTATCGATTTCCGAGCTGCTCTCCAGAATTCGGCCTCATTAAAAAAAAAGAAGGAAAGAAACTTTGGAGCAGAGCCACGGAACATTCCCTAAAACTTCAGAACACTCTCCGAATGCTAATCCGGCTACAGGCATTACAGGCAGGGCTCTGAAAGCGAGCGGTCCCAGTGCTGATGGACAGAGAGAGAGAGAGAGAGAGGGAGAGGGAGAGAGCGAGAGAGCGAGAGAGAGCGCAAGAGAGAGTAATTTCACGCAAGAGCAGTCCCACACTCCACCTGTACATGGCGGACAGTGGCAGAACGCTAACACTATCCCAGAGAAAGCTTCTCCAACACAAGCCCCATATTCCCGGGTCACGGCAAATCCAAAAGCCACTCAATAGTCCGTCCACATGTGCACAGGCCAGCAGCATTACTGCTGACCTAATGCAAGGCCACTGATCACCAGGGGACCTCAATGTTTCTAAACCCACTTGTATATACTGACGAGCTACAACATTAAGACCACTCACAGATGGAGGAAATTACACTGGCTGTCTTGTAACAACAGCAGCTCTGTGGTGCAGCACAGTAATAACAACAGCCTGGGTTCAATTCCCTGGCCGGACAGTCATGGTCTTACCCTCTGTGTTGCAGTAAAAAGAGCCCGGGTAGTCGGGGTCATACCCTCTGTGGGGCTATGGGTAGCATGATAAAAAGGGCCTAGGTTTGATTCCCTGGCCAGGCAGCAAGGGGCCTACCCACTGTGGTGCAGTGGGCAGAACAGTAAAATTAGCCTGGGTTCGATTCCCTGTCCAGACAGTCAGGGTCCTACCCAAAATTGCATGGGTTTAATTCCCCAGTCGAGCAGTTTGGGTCTTACCCACTGTGGTGCAGTGAGTAGCATAGTAATAACAGCATGGGTTCAATTCCCCAGTCAGGCATCTAGGATCCTACCCAAAAGGGCCTGGGTTCAATTTTTCTAGTAGAGCAGCCAAGGTCCTGCCCACTGTGGTGCAGTGGGTAGAACAGTAAAATGAGCCTGGGTTCGATTCCCTGTCCAGACAGCCAGGGTCCTACCCAAAATGGCCTGAGTTCAATTCCCCAGCCATGCAACCAGGGTCCCACCCAGAGTGGTGCAGAGGGTAGTACAGTAAAAAGAGCCTGGGTTCGATTCCCCGGCCAGGTTGCCAGGGTCCTACCCAAAAGGGCCTGGGTTGAATTCCCCAGCTGGGCAATTAGAGTCATGCCCACAGTGGTGCAGTGGGCAGAACAGTAAAATGAGCCTGGGTTCAATTCCCTGTCCTACCCAAAAGGGCCTGGGTTGAATTTCCAAGCCAGGCAACCAGGGTCCTACCCAGAGTGGTGCAGAGGGTAGCACAGTAAAAAGAGCCTGGATTCGATTCCCTGACCAGGTAGCCAGGGTCCTCCCCCAAAAGGGCCTTGGTCCTACCTACTGTGGTGCACACATCTTCAGTCTAGTCAATATATATCTAATGTTTATTCAGTCTGAAACTGTTGTAAGACTAACCAAAGATCTTTAAACTGATTTCAAGACATCTATACTTGTTTTCTATAATGCCAGCTTAGAAAAATCCTTTGTTCCACGTGATGTTTCTTGTCTGCCAATGGAAAAAGTTTTCACAAAATAAAATTAACCTAAAAACTAGCAAACTGACAAACAGGCCTGGCTCTAGCTTTGGTCCTAGACGCCTGATAAAGAAGATTGCTGGACATCATGGGTCCAGAACTGAACTAACCAACGGTTTGACAGGTTGTTAATATAAACATTTTTTTATTATGGGCCAAAATTCTGAATTAGATTCCAGGCAGTCCTGGTGAACTTGTCCTGTGGGTTCATTGCTGGAGTGCGCTGCTAAATGCTCGCAGCTTCCTGAATCTTCAACTCGCCCTGCCAAAACGAGCATTCTGCCAAGACCCCGCTGAATGAGATATTCTGGAGAAGAAGCGTATGGCGGTCTTGCTTTCTTCAGAATGCTTCCCTCGTTCACGAGAAAAGAGAGAACTGGCTTCCCCTCCGGGTCACCGTGCCCTTTCGGAAGCCGTTAGCTGGTTTTCAGCTCCAGTCATTGCCGGCCAGCTTCTTCTGAACAGGAAGCGTATCGATGTCTGATGTTTGAGTGAAAAGAGGCCAGCGGGATAAATCTCTGTCTAACAGAGGCTGCACTACTATCTGCGATCGTTCTCACAGTCACGCTGCCGGACCGGCCCAAGAGTCACAGACACTGTCCAGCAGCTTTCCATCAATACGGCCTTCGGTGCGTCACCGCGCTACAATGGCCACATCAATGGAGAGCGATACAGCTGACGCTCTGAATGCGACACAGAGCCCCAGCAGGTACCTTCTGTTACAAAGTGGAAGTGTGGAACACGAACAGCTAGAGGACAGACATTAAGAGCCCATATCAGAGAAAAACAGTCCTCCTGGTTTGATTTCATAAGCAACCATTGTCAGAGCTTCATTCTGTAAACTTGTGAAATCAACACAGTGAAAACAGCAATGTGACAAGTGCTACTATTTATATATATATATATATATATATATATATATATATATATATATATATATATATATATATATATATATATATATATATATATACACACAGTGTGTAGAGCCTTCCTTCCTTAACACAACAATTGACTGACGGGTCTCTAAAGAAAGTTGTTTCTTTCTGGTCATTGTGAGTCGGTCAGCAAGTCATCAACTGCTGATGCTTCAGATACTAAACTAACCTAGAATGTTGTTCCCTTTTATACTCACTTATTAGTAGAATGTTTTTCAGCTGTGCATCACAATTGAGCAAGAGTGTCCTAACAACCAATTAGTCCAATAACATCCTTAACTTGGATTGGTGGTTGTACCAGGAGATTTAGACAGAGGACTGAGAATTGCTGATAATAGAACTATATGCAAAATAAGCCTCTATACAAAAATAGACTTTAATACAAACATTTTTATTCTTTAAAAATCATCTGATACACTAACATTAATTGTGAAATGGACAATATTGTTTGTGAATTGAATGAAGATTGCATGAAATGAAATTCTAAAGTGATCCAAAACTTTTGAGTGTGTATATATATATATATATATATATATATATATATATATATATATATATATATATATATATATATATATATATATATATATATATACACAGTCCAAGGAATTATCTGGAATTATCATTTTTGTCTATTTTCATTTTTCTACATCATTTGAATGAAGCAATCGCCGCTTACATTGTGTAAAAAATTCATGATGTATGGACCAATAGATATGCTTCGAAATAGCTTGTAAAGTATTCTGGTTCCATTGACCTGCATTAAAAGAAAAGACAGTTTTTGGCCTCTCCTGTAAAGTTACAAAGTTCAAAATAGCATAAATATCTTATTGCAAAGAAGTAGAAAATATCTAGCTCCAGTTTACTTCCAGATTTCTCCTGGACGCCCCAGACATTGTATCAGTGTGTTCAGTTCCTTTCATCTTGATTTAGCTTAATGAAGTACTGAGCAGTCAAAGCAGGTATTAGATGAGAACTGTAAATAATACTGGGTTGTTTCCACAAGGAGAAGCTTGGAAACTTGGGTTAAATAAACACACTGACGTATATAAAATCACTACTTACTGTACTAATGCTGTTTAATATTTAAATAATAAAGTGTTTTGTTGAGTTAATAAAAGCTTCCTGTCTGGAGAAATAGCTTTTTTAAATATTAGAATGTCCCTGAGTTTTAAAAAATGAATATGTAAGGACTGATGAAGATAGCGAGGCTAAGATAGTTCCCTCAGGCTGGTTATCTTCCCTCTTAAGGTGGGCAGCACAGAAAAAGGGTTTTACAGCCAAAACACAGAGATGTGAGTTTATAGCAGGAAACATCCTATAAAATCCATAGTCTGTATTCCAGGTATCAGCCTGTGGGGCTTTTTTCCAGTGAGTGTTAAAGCTAAAGCTGGAGGCCACTGGGGCCAAACCGTGTTTCTCTTTATTAATAAATGCCGCTCCAAATACCTCGCCTGGCCTACTGTTTCAGTCCTGTACAGGCTTTCCGAAGCTTTTCAAGGGTTTCCGTGGCCAATTTCCCCGAGTTTGACATCAAATTTGAGGTCCGCGGTGAAATGGTAAATGCGCACCTGCAAGTGCTCACAAAGACACAACAGGTCCTGATGTTAATTGCACCAGGTAACGTAGAAAACTGACTCATGAAAGGTACTGCACACACCTGCTGCAACTGCATTATCCTGCCAAGCTCCATTCGTAACTATTGTTAGTACATCATATACACGGATCAGCCATAACATTAAAACCACCTCCTTATATCTACACACATTGTCTATTATATCAGCTCCACTGATCATACAGGAGCTACACCTACAGACTGTAGTTCATCTGATTCTCTGTATACTTTATTACCCTGATCTTCAATGATCAGGACACCCACAGGACCCCCACAGAGCAGGTACTATTAAGGAGGTGGATCATTCTCACCACTGCAGTGATACTGACATGGTGGTGGTGTGTTAGTGTGTGTTGCACTTAGGGGTGGGCAATATGGACCTACAATTGTATCACGATATTTTATGGTATTTTTGTGATAACGATACTCTTGGCGATATGACAAAACATTGAATTAAAAAAAATATTTAAAGAATACACTACTGCAACAAAATAAAAATTACAGTTTATTATTGCATTTGATATGATATGGCACACTCCTAACTGAGATATTAAAAAATACAAGAATTTTCATCAGATTGTAACAGAAGTCAATGATCCAGAATGTCACGATACTAAATAATACACTCCAAATATCTCCATATATCCAGGATTGAAGTAAAGTTAATGATACTGGACAGATAAAATCTGTCTCTAGTAGATTTATAATGGGAAATGAGGAAAAGTGTGAATTTTTATTTTGCTAAAAACAGTAAAAGTAGTACCTGATGTGATAATTAGGGTGATATGGTATATGATATTTCAGGGTATAATATTGTTCACAATATTCAAAAATGTTGGCGATATTATTGTGTACGATACGATATGGCACACCTCTAGTTGCGCTGGTGTGAGCGGATTAGACACAGCAGTGCTGCTGCTGATTAAACACCTCAGTGTCACTGCTGGACTGAGAATCGTCCACCAACCAAAACTATCCAGACAACAATGTTCTGTGGGTGGCGTCCTGTGAGCACTGATGATGAAGGACTAGAGGAACACAAGCTGTGCAGCAGCAGATGAGCTACTGTCTCTGACGTTACATCTACAAGGTGGACCAGCAAGTAGTTGGAGTGTCTAATAGAGTGGACAGTGAGTGGACACTGCTGTGTTTGATCCATCTGTACTAGCACAACACACACTAACACCCCACCACCATGTCAGTGTTACTGCAGTGCTGAGAATGACCCAAATAGTACCTGCTCTATGGTGGTCCTGTGGGGGTCCTGATCATTAAAGGTTAATAAACAGGGTAATAGAGTATATAGAGAATCAGATGAACTACAGTCTGAAAGTCTAGCTCCTGTATGGTCAGTGGAGCTGATAACATGGACAGTGTGTGTAGATACAAGGAGGTGGTTTTAATGGTATGGCTGATCTGTGTACTTTGTATTGGATTTGATTTATAGTCTCGTTTGAGCTTTAACAGTGAAATGAACCAAACTGACCAGTGAAGCTTCAGCCAGAACTCTGGTAACAATAAGAGAACAGAGTGCGATTAAGACTCCATGAATGTAGTAAATCCATAAACACCAGACAACAATCGATGAAGCAGACGCAGTTGGCTTTTCATTCCTTGAGTGCGTCATTACATTCAGGCACTGTGGTGGAAATTGATCTGCCTGGTTTAATATTTTACTAGCGTACACCAAAAATCTGTATTTACACATCTGTGGCATGTAGCGTCGCCATGTTCTAGTCGGACGTAAACTCTGATGACAAGTTCATCATCCATGCAGCATTCTTGTCCTCCTTTCACCTCCTTGTATCTACACACATTGTCCAGTGTATCAGCTCCACTGACCATATAGGAGCTACACTTACAGACTGTAGTTCATCTGATTCTCTGTATACTTTATTACCCTGTTATTTAGTGATCAGGACCCCCACAGGACCACCACAGAGCAGGTATTATTTGGGTGGTGGACCATCAGTGACATCAGTGCTGGAGTTTTGGAGTAAACACTGTGTCCACTCACTGTCCACTCTATTACACACTCCTACCTTGCTGGTCCACAGTGTAGATGTAAAGTCAGAGATGATAGAGTGCTGCACAGTTTGTGATCCTCTATTCCATCATCATCAGTGCTCACAGGACGGCGCCCACAGGACACGATAGATTTGGTTGGTGGACTGTTCTCAGTCCAGCAGTGACACTGAGGTGTTTAGACACTCCAGCAGCAGCACTGCTGTGTCTGATCCACTCACACCAGCGCAACACACTGTGGGGGGGGGATCTTGACTTTTGCAAGCGTACTTGAAAGAGTATTCAAAGAGAACTCAAGTCAAAACTTGGTGAAGGATGTTTCTTCTGAGATCATGAGAGAACGATCTACCACTGTCGTCGTATCTCCTTCAGTATGATGTTGATTTTGCATATTGGCGCTGTCCAAAGAAAACCATGTGTCTTCATGTCTGGCCATTTTTAGTTCCATGATGAATGGACCAATAGAAACGCTCCAAAATAGCTTGGTATAACTTCTGGTTCCATTGACTTACATTGAAAGTAAAGACGATGTTTGTGTCCTCCTGTAAAGTTGGCATTTTGGACAGCAGGGATTTGAGAACATTAAGCTGGACCTGTTTTTTGAGGCTCCAACCACCCTGTCCGGGTACCTCAGACCCTTAAATGATGATGTCAGGCTTCACATGGAGACTCACAATGTTGCACATACACTATATGTTAATATGTTCTTTCTTCTCCATACTCAGTATTCAGTATTTACATAGTGGGGCTTCAAGTGGTCACACGGAATTGAATCTGAGTGCACTGAAGTGAACCCAGCACTCGATGTGTGTGCGGTAACGGAGCTCTGTGTAAAATGATTCCGACATGTTTTCGTTCCACCTAACTATCCACGGCTGCCCTGAACCTCAAAGGAGATGGATCTGGCGGAGAGGAGCTTGCAACCCAAACTGTTTTTCATTTATGGTGTTTCTCCCCCTCCGGAATAAAGCACGCTGTCACGTTTGGGGTTCCACTCGGTTGCCTGTTATCTGCTATGTGTAAAAACACTAGAACGCTGCAAATAAAGACAAATACAGTAAAACAAGTTACTTTCTAGCTTTCTTCTACTCAGCTATTGCACAGATTCTGTCTGAAGCACATCTGATTTCATTTACAATAAATAATGTTAACCTAATACGCTTATGGGCACTTCTATACACTTCTATGTGCTCCAGAGCCAAACAGAGCCAGGCAACACTATTCCAGCCAATCAGTAACACATCACATCACTGCTCGTCCACAGGAGGGGCTATGTGCTGAACATGCATAGTCAAGAAGGAGAGATGGTCGAAAAACAGCCAACGAGGAGAAGATCTGAACACACACTCTTACTTTGTTGGTCCACTGTGTAGATGTAACTGCACAGTTTGTGTTCCTCTAGTCCAGGGGTGTTTCATTAAGTTCAGTAAGGTCCAGTTGGTGGAAATGTCTTCAGGCCATTTCTAACGTATGTTATGATTCAGTGGTGTATCCTGTTTACTGAAGTAGCCTAGTATCAAGCGTAGTTCCTGTAGTTCCTCACATCTCTTCATGGATGACAGCTCATCACCTGAAGCTCAATCCCAGCAAGACTGAGCTGCTGTTCATCCCTGGAACTACAGGTCCTCAGCAGGATCTTGCCATCTCATTCGAGAACTCTTTGATTGTTTCGTCTAAAGATGCAAGAAACCTTGGGGTGACTCTGGATGACCAGTTATCGTTCTCAGCCCATATTACGAACCTGACTCGGTCATGCAGATACATTCTCCACAACATCAGACGCATCCGACCCTTCCTCTCTCAGGAGGCCTCCCAGGTGCTCGTCCAGTCTCTTGTCATTTCAAGGCTTGACTACTGCAACTCGCTCCTGGTTGGTCTTCCTCTGCAGACCATCAGGCCCTTACAGCTGATCCAGAATGCAGCAGCACGGCTCGTCTTCAATCTTTCCAAGTCCACTCATGTCACTCCACTGCTGCGCTCCCTTCACTGGCTTCCTGTAGCTGCTCGCATTCAGTTTAAAATTCTGATGCCTACAAAGCCAAGAATGGACCAGCTCCTCCTGACCTTATGGCAATGGTCAAAAGTCGAACCGCACCTCAAGCCCTTCGTGCTTCAAGTACGGCTCGGCTTGACCCACCATCACTCAAGATTCATGGAAGACACACGACAAGACGCTTCTCTGTACTGGCACCCAGATGGTGGAACGAACTTCCACTGGCTGTCCAAACAGCGAACTCTCTCGCGGTCTTCAAACGCAGACTGAAGACCCATCTCTTTGTAAAGCACTTATAAATACTAATATACTAAAGTACTGGTATAAACTGTAATTGCACTTTATCTTCTAGGAGCACTGGCTAAGTATTGCACTTGTACTGTATGTAGTCTTGTATTTGTTCTCTTCTCTGTAGGTGTTCCAGTCTTGCTAGGTATTGCTTTGTCTTTTTTCTAGGTATCAGCACTGGCCCTGTGTTTATGGCAGTGTTTGAGTATAAGAGTAGTTTGGACTTAAACCTGTTTGTTCTAGATAGAGATTCATACTCTAACCAACACTAAGCACTTTTGTAAGTCGATCTGGATAAGAGCGTCTGCTAAATGCCATAAATGTAAATGTAAATGTATCAGCATCTTATACCATCAACTACTGAAACACCAACACATCACACATACCGTTTAGTATATTTCAGTATATTTACTGTTCAAATGCTGAACTGAATTAATTATTTATAAACTTCTAATAAATGTTTTTTTCCGTCACTTGAAGTAAACACAAGGGCTGTATTAAAAAAAACAGAATGCTTTTTTAAAAAAAGTGAGAAAAAGTAAATAAAATATGTGTCTTCTTGTTAACTGAGTTTAACATCTTAACAGTTTATCTCTCTCTTGTATTCTTCTCTCACACTTTCTCTTGTTCAGTGAGAGAAGTGAGCTCTTAGTTGTCCAGCCAGGACTTTAAACCTGGGCTGAAATGGTGTCAGGGCCATTCTCACACATATAAGAGAGATACGCAGCTATGTTTAATTCTCCACGCTCTCAGAACATATGAGATGTTGGTTTGGAGCTGTCTGTGGGAAGAATAAACATGTCTCGGTTCATTTCTGGTTGAAAAGTCGTTTTTTGCTGCCGAGTTTCCTTTTTTCATAGCACACTGTCTGAATGAGCACTTCTCCAATTGCTGCTTCCCACTTCAAATAAACACTGTTTGGGTCCGGACCCGGACCGCAGTCCGTCTATTAGTGACCGCTGCTCTAGTCCTTCATCATCAGTGGTCACAGGACGTTGCCCACAGGACACTGTTGTCTGGATAGTTTTGGTTGGTGGACGATTCTCAGTCCAGCAGTGACGCTGAGGTGTTCAAACACTCCAGCAGCAGCACTGCTGTGTCTGATCCATTCACACCAGCACAACACACACTATAACACACCACCACCATGTCAGTGTCAGGTACCTGGTACCTGCTCTGTGGTGGTCCTGTGGGGGGCCTGGCCATTAAAGAACAGTGTACAAGGGGATAAACAGCGTATACAAAGAAACAGATGAACTACTACAGTCTGTAAGTGTAGAATTACACTTGACAGTAACAGTAAAACAAGAACTGACATTGACAGTAACAGTAAAACAAGAGTTACATTAACTAAACTACAATAACTTAGTCTAAACTAAGGGCGTACTCACACTAGGCTCTGTGATCCAAGTCCGGTTCCCTGCCGAAGCACCCCGGCCCGGCCCCGGCCCAGTTAACCGTGCCCGGGCCTGCATGAAGAGGTGGGCCAGGGCACGATTCGCTTGGACTCGGGCTCGGTTCGCTTCTGGTGTGAGCGCTATCCGTGCCCGGGGCCCGCTTGGAGCCTCGTGTGATTGGTTCATTTTGCTGGAACTCAAACATGACGTCAGTGATGCGACGCTCATGTTAAACAATCATGAACTCCATCGTGTTGTGCAAGCGTGCTTTTCTTCAAGACCTTAGCGTGCTCAGGCACGGATTGATAAAGGCAGTGTGAGTGCAGGCCAGCGGGGGAGTGGAGAGGGGGGATAACCGGGCCCCAGCACGGAATGAGCAAACCGGGCCTAGTGTGAGTACGCTCTGAGTGCGCTTAAGGAATTGAAAAAGGGTTGGTCCTTCACAGTATGCTAAAAGTCTGAGGTAGTTGTATGGGTAGTGCAAGGCGTCCAATGAATGTATTGGTAGTAGTAGTGCATATAGTACATACAGTATTGGCAGGTGTTGGGGGGGGTAGGGTTGTTTGGAGTCCCTGGCTTCTTGTCAGTCCTGGTGGAGCTGAGGGAAGAGGGTTCAGCACTCCTCACAGCCTGGTGGATGAAGATGTTGGAGAGTCTGTTGAAGAGTCTCCTGTACCTCTTCCCAGAAGGCAGGACCCTGAACATGTTGTGAGCAGGATGGCTGGCATCGCCCACAATTGGGATCGCTTTGATATATATGTCTTGCAGGGAGGCCCCAATGATCCTTGCTGCTGTTTTCACTATGCGCTGCAGGGCTTTCCTGTGATCACAGATAATTGATTTGCAGAGTCTAGAAAATAATCGCTAAACCGTTACGTAGATATAACACCGCAGTATCGCCAAGACTCTACAGCAGAGGGAGCATTAATCAAGTCCAGGACTCCTTTTTGGCTGCGAGGATCCACAAAGGCCTCCGAAATGAAAGCGCTCTCGACAGTCACAGGCTGCCGAACGGGCCGACCGAGATGAGGCTGTCACACGGTCACGCCGCTTGAGTACGAGCCCATTCTCGTCACAATAGAGAGCCATTAAACCGCCGTGAGTCACTTGACTTTATAATACCTCGTCCGCCGGCCGCTCGCTTTGTCCTGCAGTAATTACGGCGGCGAGCGAGTCGCCATTGCGCTCATTTACAAATTCATTTCACCTTGCCAAATGGTGCAATTGCCCTTTTGAAAAAAAAAAAGAAATAAATAAATAATAATAAAAAAAAAGTTGGAGCAGTGGAGGGCCAAATGCAGTTGGACGTCTATCAGAGTTATTAACCAAACCGGCGCGCGTATTAATAACGCGAATATGAGCCAAATGAATCATCAGAGTCCGCAGCAGAAGAGCGCCCACAGCACCCTGCGCTTCAGCGGACTTCCTGCTTTAACATTCACCTCATGAATGCGTTGAGAGCTCGCACGACTTTGGGTCTGAACTCTGAAAACCACAACCCTGGCTCGTCATTCAGTCATTAATCTTAATACTTATTATCCAGTAACCTGCTAGGAGTGGTTCTGTACCTACTGTAAAACTAACTGAGGTGAGTATTTAATAGTCCCTGGAATTACTACAATAATATATACTGTGATACTTGTACTGTGAAATATGCCATAATGGTGAGCTCATGAATAATTTAATGAGCTCTGCTCTGATTGGCACCTTTATCTGATTAGTAAGTGTGTATTCACCAGTAAGAACAGCAGATCTGATTAGAACAGATGTGAATAATCATACATACAATACAAAGTAACATGAATATGTTATTGTGAGAGAAGTAGATCAGATCTTGATCCAGTTTGAAGAAGTGTAGTTCCAGATTTCTCCTGGACGCCCCAGACATTGTATGAATGTGTTCAGTTCCTTCAGCAGCAATCTTGATTTAGCTTAATGAAGTACTGAGCAGTCAAAGCAGGTATTAGATGAGAACTGTAAATAATACTGGGTTGTTTGTAGAAGGAGAAGCTTGGAAAGGGTTAAATAAACACACTGACGTATGTAAAAGCACTATCTGCTGTACTAATACTGCTTTAATATTTAAAATAAAAAGTGTTTTGCTATATATATCTCAAAAATAACAACTGTCTTTACTTTCTATGTAAGTCAATGGAACTAGAATGTTTTCCATGTGATGTTGGAGCATATCTATTGGTCCATTCGTCATGACATTTTTCCGCAGTGGAAACGGCAGCTTGCGTGTCCAAACGATGTAGAATAATAAAAATTGACAAAAATTAAGATGCATGTTTTTCTAGGGATATATATACATATATAGTTGCTGTCCAAAGAAAAAAAACAGATCTCCGTTATTTGATGATGTTTATTATATAATTAAAAAAAGTTCATAATCTTTGAGAATAGCTTGGAAAACTGAAAGTAAATAATAAAGTAAATAATATTATTGTCCTGTTTTTGGCAGCAATGATACCTATATACATATTTAGGATGTGACAAGGTAATATTGTGGACACATACTGTAATGCGTAAAGTTTGCTTCTTTGAACTTTGTCACTGTCCAATGAAAAGCATGTACTTCAATTTTTGTCAATTTTCATTTTTCTACATAATTTGAACACAACAGCCACCATTGACATTGTCTACAATTTTCTATGATAAATGGACCAAAAGACAAAAATCATTGGGGTAAAAATCTGGTTCAATTGACTTACATTGAAAGTAAAGACTTACAGAAAGTTTTTGGCCTCTCCTATAAACTTCCTATTTTGGAGATACTTGTTTTCCATTGGACAGCGACGATTAGCACTGTAGCTAACAGAAAAAGCTTATACCTGTTGTAATTTCTTCTTTTGGTGTCAAATGAACAGAGGGAATGTTAAGTATTCGGTTCCAGAACACATTCTTGATACTAGTCGGGCCTTACACATGGGTTAACACTACTGGGCGTAAGATAGGATCCTGAGCAAACTGAGCTGTTATAAAACAGAGGATATGCCATAAACATCACTGACCATGTTTATAACTGGCCATTTGTGGTGTACCAGACCCAAATCATCAGATGTGGCCTCTGTGTGTGTGTGTTTGTGATTCCCCAAACCCAAACTCTCTTAACCTTAAATGTAAGGAGACGAGGTGTAATTCACCAACAGTATGTAAAACATTTCCACCAACAAGCATCAGGTAAACTGTATGGCTAAATCCATGCACTGTAGACCACAACTAGCAGACCATACTATTGTCCACTGAACACTATTTTGGGCAAGTGTGAGGATTTAGAGCCTTTTACTGCATTAGTTCTTAATCAAGCAATTATTCAATCATTTACTTCCTTTCGTTCACTAATCTCTTAAATGACTTCCACCTTTTTATGCTGATGAACACGGCGGTTTCCCTCGCTGCTCTGAATGGCAGTGCAGTTAAAGGTGGGCTAACTGTTATGGATGGCTGTGGTGCGAAAGTGGCCGGATAATGAGCTGGCACTGACCTCAGGCCAAACGAGAAAGCACTTAGCGCAGACTGTGAGGACCACAGCAAGCTTCTGATACACACACACACACACAAGTAGGGCTGTGTATTGGCAAGAACCTGGTGATACAATAAGTATCGTGATACAGCGCTCACGATTCAATATATCACAATATACTGCAATACTACTATTAAAACACACCACTGTATGAACAGGTTTGCCAATGCTTACAACAGCATTGCACCCTTGTGCTGCTTGTTAATGTTGGAGTGGCGCTGAAAATGGATTACAACACTGCCATCTAGTGGTCAGAGGTTTAAACACAACACACAATGATTCACTGTCTGCCAGGAATCTGTGTATCGATACTGTGTTTTTGAGAATCGATACAGTATCACCAAACATAATATCCCGATATTCGATATTTTCGATATTTTCTTACATCCCTACACACAAGAATGTGGCTGCACCTTCAGACACATGCATGGACACATGTAAAAACATGGAACCTTGCGCTTATTCAGTTTCAAGGATTTTTTAGCTGTTCTAGAAGCCACATCAAGCAAAGAAGCTGTTGGTGTCCTCAGAACAATGGACTGACCACCCCAGAGTCCAAGCCTCGCTGCAGTTGGGATTACTTGGATGGTGAAAAGCTGGAAATGCAGAACCAACTTCGGCTGCCTTATATGTCCGGTACAACACCAAACAAGCAAACTTCAGCGGTTTGTCCGATCGACTGGGTTTCAGGTAAACGACAGTCACGTAAATTAGCTTTGGCTTTTTCCGCACACAGCCGACTGCATCCTCTCTGTCTCTGTAGGATAAACAGTGGGAGAAAAGCTGCAAGGCACTGCAGCTAGTATGTGTGTGTGTGTGAGACAGAAAGAGTGAGACAGGTAGAGTGAGTGAGAGAGAGAGAGAGAGAGAGAGAGAGAGAGAGAGAGAGAAGGCTGCTTAAACGATTTCTGCAAACAGGACAGCACATGATCAGCATGCAGAGCACTCAAACTGCAAACAGCACCTTCCATCTCCCTTAGAGCTATACTTCAGTAAAAAAATTTAATCTTCAGTTCCCTGTCACCGCAAACCCTGCTGATCAACCAAGACTTCGGCTGGTTTCCGAAGTTTGCTTCTTTGGTTTTGAACTGGAGCTCCAGGCTAATGTAATGGATGCTAATATACACCAAAAAGCAACATGAAAACAGCATTGAGGTGATCTTAGCTAGACTTGATTGTGTGATCATGTGATCCTGTGGCTTAATTATGTGATCATGTGGCTAGTTTGCTTCTTTGGAGCTCTAAGCTAATGTAATTGATGCTAATATACACCAAAAATCATCAGGAAAACACCATTTACATAACCTTAGACTTGATCATGTGATCATGTGGCTAGTTGGCTTCTTTGGTTTTGAACTGGAGCTGTAGGTTAATGTAAAGGATGCTAATATACACCAAAAACACAATGAAAACATCATTTTGGTCACCTTTGGTCATGATATGTCATCATGAAGAATACTTGGTCATTTGATCATGTGATCCTGTGGCTTGACTATGTGATCATGTGGCTAGTTTGCTTCTTTGGAGCTCTAAGCTAATGTAATTGATGCTAATATACACCAAATATCATCATGAAAACAGCTTTTGGGTGATCTTAGATAGACTTGATCATGTGATCCTGTGGCTTGATCATGTGATTATGTGGCTAGTTTGCTTCTTTGGAGCTCTAGGTTAATGTAATTGATGCTAATATAAACCAACAATCATCATGAAAACAACATTTTGGTCATCTTTGGTCATGATATGTCATGATGAAGAACACTTGATCATTTGATCATGTGATCCTGTGGCTTAATCATGTGATCACGTAGCTAGTTTGCTTCTTTGGAACTCTGGGCTAATGTAATAGATGCTAATATACATCAAAAAGCACCATGACAACAACATTTAGGTCATCTAAGATAGACCTGATCATGTGATCATGTGATCCTGTGGCTTAATCATGTGATCATGTGGGTAGTTTGCTTCTTTGGAGCTCTAGGCTAATGTAATTGATGCTAATATAGACAAAAAATAATCATGAAAACAGCTTTTAGGTGATCTCAGATAGACTTGATCATGTGATCCTGTGGCTTGATCATGTGATCCTGTAGGCTAATCATGTGATCATGTGATCCTGTGGCTTGATCATGTGATCCTGTAGACTAATCATGTGATCATGTGATCCTGTGGCTTGATCATGTGATCCTGTGGCTAGTTTGCTTCTTTGGAGCTCTAGGCTAATGTAATTGATGCTAATGTACACGAAAAATCATCATGAAAACAGCTTTTAGGTGATCTCAGATAGACTTGATCATGTGATCCTGTGGCTTGATCATGTGATCCTGTAGACTAATCATGTGATCATGTGATCCTGTGGCTTGATCATGTGATCCTGTAGACTAATCATGTGATCATGTGATCCTGTGGCTTGATCATGTGATCCTGTGTCTAGTTTGCTTCTTTGGAGCTCTAGGCTAATGTAATGGATGCTAATATACACCAAAAATCACCATGAAAACAACATTTTGGTCATCTTTGATCATGATATGTCATCATGAAGAGTACTTGATCATTTGATCATGTGATCCTGTGGCTTAATCATGTGATCATGTGGCTAGTTTGCTTCTTTGGAGCTCTAGGTTAATGTAATTGATGCTAATATACACCAAAAATCACCATGAAAACAGCATTTAGGTGATCTTAGCTAGACTTGGTCAATTGGTTTTTGACACTATGAAAGCTATTAAAACGGTACTTAGGTTTGGACTTAGGCCTGGGAAAAGCCCTTAAAGTCCCAGTGAACCTTAACTTAATACTATGGGCCACAATATACATAGAAGTATTACAAATAGCTTCCCAAAGTCTTATAAATGTTGGCTGTAGTTCCATGTAAGCTAGGTGGTCCCAATCTTGGAAAAGTATTTCCTAACCAATCATAAGTCTTGCCTTTATCTTGTTAGGGTTAAAAATCAATACTGACATCATTGCTAATTTCTGTTTATACTTTTTTACTCAATAAAACTAGATTCGTTTCACTTCTAAGAGAATAATATGCCATTGTTTATCAACAAAATAAAATCAGTCATTTAATTGTACAGTGCTAGAAGTATTTGCCTGTTTCAAACACTGTCACACCATCTCAACATTCGCAATGTAGCTGTATCTATGGTTGGCTTTCTGTTCGTCCAGTGAACGTAGGTAGTTCTTGGCCACAGTCAGCAACAGAACTGTCTTGCTGTAGCTTTAGGGGCGAAATCAACAGTGAGTGTGTTTACATGCACTTAATAATTGGATAAATGCAGAAAATCAGATTTCCTCAGTAATTCGATGCACTTGGGCAATCAGATAACATGGAACCTCTAGGTCTGCATGAGTCTGGCAGTAATCAGATTCCTGTCTTGCAACCGGTCAGTAATAAGATGAATATGAATCAGATAAAGATCCCTGAAAATATTAAAATACGTCATCATGAGGAACATTTCAATTATTTGTTTTATGAAGCATGTATTAAATTTCAGTGTATTTGCATTCTCGCGCTAGCTGTGTTAAGCATTGCTTATTTCCAGGTCTGTTTTCATGCATTCCCAGACTGAGAACTCTGAAAGAAGTCAGAGTAAGGATCTACAGCCACTAAGAAACTCAGTGGACCACCACTGAGCTATCAGATTTCATAATCGGAATTCTAAATCATGATCCAATCAATGAAATCGGGGTATGCTGTTCACATGACCACTTATATAATCCGATAACTGCCGAAATCCAATTATAAGCGAATTATTCAATGAGTTTCAGGCAAGTGTGTAATGGTTGCATGCAATTTGAACAATGCTAATTGGGCTATAAGCTTCTATTACTGGTTAGCAAGCTCCAGTAAAAAACTAAAGAAGCCAACGTTAGACACCAGATGCGTCTGAGCTGAATTACATTTGTAGGTAAGAAGAAAACAGCGAAAATTAGAGTTTGGGCCCAAATATTCCTGCACTCGCACAATCACGGCTGGACTCCATGGTCACCCGCAGCTGTTCACGTCCCTTCAGCCAATGAAGGGAGAAAAACAGTGAGGCGGCTGCATTTCACAGCAGTCAGACTGCAACCTTTAATTAGAGTGTTTTTTTTTTTCCTCCGGTGTGAATTGAGTCCGAGCCTGCCAAACCCAGAACGAGAGAAGATTAAAGAAATAAAGAAAAGTGACGCAGTCCCTCAGGAGCGGCTGTAACAGGGATCCGTCCCGCAGGCCGGAAATGAGAGGGATAAGTGCTCATTGATGGAGTAGTGTAGCTAAAGTGGAATACGCCTTTCGTGCTATTTACCGCGTTGCAGGTGCAAACCAAACACCAAAAGCCTGGACCTGGACATGCTGACCCAATCTAGAACTACATGCATGAGCACATGGTACACATAGATTTTAATTAAAAAGCTACTTTTCCAGACAGGAAGCTTTTATTTACTTAGCAAAACACACATTATACTAAATATTCATATAATATTAATACAGTAAGTAGTGGTTTTCCATACATCAGTGTGTTTATTTAACCCTTTCCAAGCTTCTCCTTGTGGAAACAACCCAGTATTGTTTACAGTTCTCATCTAATACCTGCTTTGACTGCTCAGTACTTCATTAAGCTAAATCAAGATTACTGCTGAAGGAACTGAATACATTCATACAATGTCTGGGGCGTCCAGGAGAAATCTGGAACTACACTTTGTTCTTCAAATTGGAGCTCAAGATATGATCTACTTCTTTCACAATAAGATATTCATGTTACTTTGTATTGTATGAATGATTATTTAAATCTGTTCTAATCAGATCTGTTGTTCTTACTGGTGAACACACACTTACTGATCAGATAAAGACTTTTAAACTATC
Source organism: Megaleporinus macrocephalus (assembly GCA_021613375.1). Lineage (NCBI taxonomy): Eukaryota > Metazoa > Chordata > Actinopteri > Characiformes > Anostomidae > Megaleporinus > Megaleporinus macrocephalus. The sequence continues at coordinate 7,503,879 of CM038712.1, read as the reverse complement.
AGCTTAGGTGCTTTGTGAATCTTGCCCTACTGTCAGTTCCAGGCGCTTCTCATGCTCCTCACCTGTGCCCAGTTTGTGGCTCCTCCCCTTTCTAGGTGTTCCATGTATGTCCTTGTGTCTTGGTTTCCTTCTAGTCTTGGTCTGTCATTGTGGATTGTGGATTGTTGAACGTATTTGTGAACATCTGTTGTAGGTAGCCACTTCGAGTTTGATCATGGACTCTGTAAGCTGACCTCTAATAAACAGACTCTGCATATGTATCCGCAGCCCTTGCCCCGCTCCATCATCATGAGAGGTTTAAGTTTGTGTAAGTTTTAGAATTGTTCTTGTGTTTTGCACACAGCAAAATTGGACCTCCTTGCAGTGAAATACCCACACACTAGGGGGCAATAAGCACACCTGCCCGGAGCGGTGGGCAATCCTGGGGAGCAGGTGGGGGTTGGGGTTTAGGTGCCTTTGCCAAGGGCACTTCAGTCATACCCTGCTGGTCCCAGGGATCGAATCGGCGACCTTCCAGTCACAATACCAGATCTCTAACCTTCAGGCCATGACTGCCCACAATCTCATATCTCTATTGTTTAGTTTTTACTATGATGCACAACAAAAACTTTAGTTGTTACATTTTTTTATTATCTTATTACATGTGAAGTGACGACTCTGAACAATAAGCCTCTGATAATTTACGAAAACAGATTCACTTAATTTGCTTCCAAAATGGTTTTACTGGAAAACATACACAGACCAGCTTTAACCACCACACTGCCCATTCTATCAGCTCCACTAACCATATAGGAGCTACACTTGCATTAGCTACTTTGTCACCCTGTTCTTCAATGATCAGGACCACCACAGGGAGGTGGGTCATTCTCAGCACTGCAGTGACACTGGTGGTGGTGTGTTAGTGTGTGTTGCACTGGTGTGAGTGGATCAGACACAGCAGTGCTGCCGCTGGAGTGTTTAAACACCTCAGTGTCACTGCTGGACTGAGAATCGTCCACCAACCAAAACTATCCAGCCAACAGTGTCCTGTGACCACTGATGAAGAACTAGAGGAACGCAAACTGTGCAGCAACAGTTGAGCTACTGTCTCTGACTTTATAACCATTATAGCGGACGGTGAGTGGACACAGTGAGTGTATATGCCATGTAACCATCAGAAACATTCATCTTCCCGTTACGGACCACACTGCCCGCTGCTCATTTGCATCTGTAATAAAAGGAATGAGATGAAAATGAGAAAAACGATGTCGAGGCTTTTCAACAGCTGAAGTTCTTTCTCTCCGTCCATTCACTCGCTCTGCGCCGTGCAGAACTTGGCTGGGTGATAAGCTCTCTGGCTCCTCGCTCACACTCTCGCGTCTCCGTGCAATCCTTTCATTCCGCTCAGCGCCGCTTGGCTCCGGCTACACGCTTCCCAGCAGAGACACAGTAACACACACTCACTCACGCTCGCCTTGGCTCCTACTCATCCGCTCGGTGCTGCCTCGCTCGGCTCAGCGAGGGCACTTTCACGCGCCTGCATTATGAATGAGAAGGACACTTCAATGTGGCACAGATGTGGCTGAATGTTCCAGCTGTGGAGGACATCCCTGAGTCGCAGCCAGCGCCTCTCGGCAGGTCAGGACAGTGCCAGCGCGGGGCTTTTGCTTGTTTATTTAGGGACGCACCACAAATTTACAGCCAAAGCAGTGCGTTTGGTGTCCCAAAGTCTAGAGGCCTAAAAGTAAAAGATTAAACACGTTTAGAAGGAGGTTTGGTAAATGAAGCTAATTTACACTACTTTCCACAGATCCCAGATGTAATCGACCAATCAGGAGACGTCTGGCTTCCAAATATTCCTTCTTAAGTCTAGAACTAGAGATGCGATGCTGCTAACAAACACTAAAACTCAATACACACCCAATATATTATATCTACACACACTGTCCATTATATCAGCTCCACTGACCATATAGGAGCTACACCTACAGACTGTAGTTCATCTGATTCTCTGTATACTTTATTACCCTGTTCTTTAATGATCAGGACCCCCACAGGACCACCACAGAGCAGTTACTATTGGGGAGGTGGATCATTCCCAGCACTGAAATGATACTGATGTGGTGGTGGTGGGTTAGGGCGTTTTCAAAACAGTAATCGGACCAAAACAACCACACCAAGACACTCGAGAGGAGGTGGTCTCGGTCCGGTTCCAAACGAACTCCGGAGCGGTTTGTTTATGGTGAGAACATGAACCGACCTCGATCAAACCCAAGTATTAGGTGTCCTCCACAAGTTTGATCTGAACATCTCCTGCAGCCAGGTGTGCTTTGCATTATGGGATGCGGCAGATGGCGTAAACAGAGAACTGGAGAACTGGAGCAGCTAACAGGGCGAGGACAATGAAGCGAGGTCTCTCTTGGACTAGCAGTGAGGGACGTTGTCTACTTGATGTTTGGAGTGAGCTGGGTGGTCTGCAGGTGGACTGTAGTTTGGTATATTATCAGATTATTATTACAGCTATGAACAGATGCTGTCTCTGCCGCTGCTCCGTGATACGCTCTACAAGAAATGTGCAGTAGTTTGGGAAAACCGGATCTTCTCCTTGTGTTTACTTACTCGCTCGCACGCCAGACAGCTCTGACCAATCAGAGGAGACAACGTGCTCACGTGGTTTGGTGGGGCGCATTTGGTATTTGCCTGTGTGAAAACAAACTTAACTGAGGTTCAAGTAAACAAACTCATTAACTGATCCGGACCAGTGAAACAACTACAGGTGTGAAACGCCCTTAGTGTGTGTTGTGCTGGTACAAGTGGATCAGACACAGCAGTGCTGCTGCTAGACTGAGAATCGTCCACTAGCCAAAACTATCCAGACAACAGTGTCCTGTGGGCAGCGTCCTGTGAGCACTGATGATGAAGGACTAGAGGACCACAGACTGTGCAGCAGCAGATGAGCTACTGTCTTTGACTTTACATCTACAAGGTGGACCAGCAAGGTATACGTGTGTCTAACAGTAATAATTTTACTGTACTCAGATCAGAATCAGACAGAATTTTACTGTGGTCAGATCAGTTTTTAATAGAATTTTACTGTACTCAGATCAATTCCAGACAGAATTTTACTGTGGTCAGATCAGTTTTTAAAAGAATTTTACTGTACTCAGATCAATTCCAGACAGAATTTTACTGTGGTCAGATCAGTTTTTAATAGAATTTTACTGTACTCAGATCAATTCCAGACAGAATTTTACTGTGGTCAGATCAGTTTTTAATAGAATTTTACAGTACTCAGATCAATTCCAGACAGAATTTTACTGTACTCAGATCAGTTTCAGACACAATTTTACTGTGGTCAGATCAGTTTTTAATAGAATTTTACTGTACTCAGATCAGTTTCAGACAGAATTTTACTGTGGTCAGATCAGTTTTTAATAGAATTTTACTGTACTCAGATCAATTCCAGACAGAATTTTACTGTGGTCAGATCAGTTTTTAATAGAATTTTACTGTACTCAGATCAATTCCAGACAGAATTTTACTGTGGTCAGATCAGTTTTTAATAGAATTTTACTGTACTCAGATCAATTCCAGACAGAATTTTACTGTGGTCAGATCAGTTTTTAATAGAATTTTACTGTACTCAGATCAATTCCAGACAGAATTTTACTGTACTCAGATCAGTTTCAGACACAATTTTACTGTGGTCAGATCAGTTTTTAATAGAATTTTACTGTACTCAGATCAGTTTCAGACAGAATTTTACTGTATTCAGATCAGAATCAGACAGAATTTTACTGTGGTCAGATCAGTTTTTAATAGAATTTTACAGTACTCAGATCAATTCCAGACAGAATTTTACTGTACTCAGATCAGTTTCAGACAGAATTTTACTGTGGTCAGATCAGTTTTTAATAGAATTTTACTGTACTCAGATCAATTCCAGACAGAATTTTACTGTACTCAGATCAGTTTCAGACAGAATTTTACTGTACTCAGATCAGAATCAGACAGAATTTTACTGTGGTCAGATCAGTTTTTAATAGAATTTTACTGTACTCAGATCAGTTTCAGACACAATTTTACTGTGGTCAGATCAGTTTTTAATAGAATTTTACTGTACTCAGATCAATTCCAGACAGAATTTTACTGTGGTCAGATCAGTTTTTAATAGAATTTTACTGTACTCAGATCAATTCCAGACAGAATTTTACTGTACTCAGATCAGAATCAGACAGAATTTTACTGTGGTCAGATCAGTTTTTAATAGAAATTTACAGTACTCAGATCAGTTTCAGACACAATTTTACTGTGGTCAGATCAGTTTTTAATAGAATTTTACTGTACTCAGATCAATTGCAGACAGAATTTTGCTGTACTCAGATCAGAATCAGACATAATTTTACTGTGGTCAGATCAGTTTTTAATAGAATTTTACTGTACTCAGATCAATTCCAGACAGAATTTTGCTGTACTCAGATCAGAATCAGACATAATTTTACTGTGGTCAGATCAGTTTTTGATAGAATTTTACTGTACTCAGATCAATTCCAGACAGAATTTTACTGTACTCAGATCAGAATCGGACAGAACTTTACTGTGGTCAGATCAGTTTTAATAGAATTTTACAGTACTCAGATCAGTTCAGACACAATTTTACTGTGGTCAGATCAGTTTTTAACAGAAACTTACTGTACTCAGATCAGAATCAGACAGAAGTTTACTGTGGTCAGATCAGTTTTTAATAGAATTTTACTGTACTCAGATCAATTCCAGACAGAATTTTACTGTACTCAGATCAGAATCAGACAGAATTTTACTGTGGTCAGATCAGTTTTTAATAGAATTTCACAGTACTCAGATCAGTTTCAGACACAATTTTACTGTACTCAGATCAGAATCAGACAGAAGTTTACTGTGGTCAGATCAGTTTTTAATAGAATTTTACTGTACTCAGATCAGTTTTAGACACAATTTTACTGTGGTCAGATCAATTTTTAACAGATATTTACTGTACTTGGATCAGCTTCAGACAGAATTTTACTGTACTCGGATCAGTTCCAGACAGAATTTTGTTGTACTCGGATCAGTTTCGGACACAATTTTACGTTTTGAACAGAATATTTCTGTACTAGGGTCAGTTCCAGACACAATTTTACTGTACTCAGATCAGTTTCCGACAAAATTTTACTGTTCTCAGATCAGTTTCAGACACAATTTTACTGTACTTGGATCAGCTTCACACACAGTTTTACTGTACTCGGGTCAGTTTTGGACACAATTTTACTAGAGAGTGTTAGCTCCTCTCTGGTTCTCCCGCTTGATCTCAAGCTACTACACCTGTTACAGCTACAGTTTGGTAGCTAGCTGTCCTTTGTCCCATATTCCCAGAATTCCGGTATTTACAGAACTGCTTTTGGCTACCAGCCTTTCCTTCACTAAACACAGGTAGACTATTATCTGCTACAGGCCACCCTTGAGCTAGGTCAGCCCCCGGTGGCTACACTGCGCTGGAAAACACAGGACTTTCCACAGAGCAGTCTCCTGTAACAGTTCCGCTAACTTAATCTATGCTGACTCGTCTTTGAGTAGCCAAGTTGACCCCGACACGAAGACCATTCGGGTGACTACTGAGTTAACATGTCTGTTAGCACTGTTAGCCTCACAGCTCCAGTTCTAAACTGAAGAGGCAAAACTTAAACAGGCTCAGCTTCATCTGGAGTAAATAATATTTTAACTGAACTATCCTTTAAATAATTAAACACCAGTTTAAACACTGATGAAACTAAAGAGGCAAAAAACATCACTGCTGAAAAAACTGTGAACTATGTAGTCCTGAACTGTGGAGCTTGACATGGCGCTAAACGTTAAGTCTGGTGAGTGTGCGCTGACACGAGTCGCCATGTGGGGCCTTAAATAATCTTTTTAAATTAAAATTTTAAACAGTCAGTTTTTTTTTATCTGATATTTAGGTCTCAAATGCAAAATCATGTCCTTCAAGGTTTTGACAGGGTTTGAATACTGTTTCATCAAAAGTCAGATTAATCGGTTTGGTGAAGCAGAAGTGGAAGACGTTACAAAATGTTCCATTGGACATTGCATGCAATTACATATTTCCACCAGAGGGGTCTCCAAATCCCCAAATGTAGCAGTTTTAACTTGCATAGTTTGTTTTTGGAGATACAAATGAATTATTAAATTAATTAATAATTATACAAATTAATTGATCATTATATGTATGTGTGTGTGTATATATATATATATATATATATATATATATATATATATATATATATATATATATATATATATATATATATACACACATACAGGGGTTGAACAATGAAACTAAAACACCTGGTTTTAAACCACAATAATTTATTAGTATGGTGTAGGGCCTTCTTTTGCAGCCAATACAGCGTCAGTTCGTTTTGGGAATGACGTATACAAATCCTGCACAGTGGTCAGACGAATTTTAAGCCACTGCACAGTGTCACATTATCTACAGCTTAAGAAATGCGCTCCATTGAAACCGACGTTTGACATTGGCACGAGTGACCAAGGGTTTGGCTTTAGCAGCCCAGCCGTGTATATTGACCCTGTGGAGCTCCTGACGGACAGTTCTGGTGGAAACAGGAGAAGCTGAGGTGCACATTTAATTGTGCCGTGATTTGGGCAGCCGTGGTTTTATATTTTTTGGATACAATCCGGGTTAGCACCGCAACATCCCTTTCAGACAGCTTCTTCTTGCGTCCACAGTTAATCCTGTTGGATGTGGTTTGTCCTTCTTGGTGGTATGCTGACATTACCCTGGATACCGTGGCTCTTGATACATCACAAAGACGTGCACCAACAATTTGTCCTCTTTTAAACTGGTATGTCCCATAATGTTGTGTTATTGCAATATTTTGCAATAATATTTTGTCCAACCCCGGTATATATATATATATATATAGCCCTATATACAAGAATGTGAAGAAGCTCCTCACTGAGAAAAGGACACACCCCAAACAAAGAAGTTGCTGGTGGTCTTAGAATGGTAAATGGTAAAATATGTTTTTACATGAACACACAGATATCTTTGCATGCATAAAGTTGCTTCTTGGGTCCGTTACCAAGCAGCGCAGCAGCCTTATGTTTTGTGATATGAACTAAAAATAAACCTTCTCGCTGTATAATTCAGACGCATGGCACATAGGAGGCATGTTAAAGACGTGGAAACCGCATGCCACGCAGCTGAATACTCAGGAGATTTTCTCCACTTGGTCTTGAAAATGGAGCAGCGCAAGTCGAACGCACCTTCCACCTTACAAGCTGTTCATTGATTTTCACTTTGTCTGATCACAATCTGGCAACTCCTCGGCCAGCGGTAACCAACGACCTTCGTACCGCAGAAGGTCAGTCACACACAGAAATGCACAAACAGTAACAGTGACTGGGGTGTGAAGGTATATGATAGAACCATCTCCAAACTCGACCTGCTTAATCTGGAATCCTTATCTGGCACAGCTACACAGACAAGTACAGCATCAGGAGTTCCCTGTTAAACACCTTCATCCTCACTTCATCATAAAAGTACAGATCAGTGACAAACATGCAGTTTAGAACAGAATTGTACTGTACTCAGATCAGTTTAACACAGAATTGTACTGTACTCAGATCAGTTTAACACAGAATTTTACTGTACTCAGATCAGTTCAACACAGAATTGTACTGTACTCAGATCAGTTTAACACAGAATTTTACTGTACTCAGATCAGTTTAACACAGAATTGTACTGTACTCAGATCAGTTTAACACAGAATTTTACCGTACTCAGATCAGTTCAACACAGAATTGTACTGTACTCAGATCAGTTTAACAGGGAATTGTACTGTACTCAGATCAGTTTAACACAGAATTGTACTGTACTTAGATCAGTTTAACAGGGAATTGTACTGTACTCAGATCAGTTCAACACAGAATTTTACTGTACTCAGATCAGTTTAGAACAGAATTTTACTGCACTCGGATCAGTTTCAGACAGAATTTTACTGTACTCAGATGAGTTTCAGACAGACTTTTACTGTACTCAGATGAGTTTCAGACAGAATTTTACTGTACCCAAATCAGTTTCAGACAGAATTTTACTGTACCCAGATCAGTTTTAAATAGAATTTTACTGTACTCAGATCAGTTCTGAATAGAATTTTACCACACTCAGATCAGTTTTGAACAAAATTTTTCTGTACTCAGAACAGTTTCAGACAGAATTTTCCTGTACTCTGATCAGTTTTGAACAGAATTTTACTGTACTCATATCAGTTTCAGACAGAATTTTACTGCACTCGGATCAGTTTTGAACAAAATTTTTCTGTACTCAGAACAGTTTCAGACAGAATTTTCCTGTACTCTGATCAGTTTTGAACAGAATTTTACTGTACTCATATCAGTTTCAGACAGAATTTTACTGCACTCGGATCAGTTTCAGACAGAATTTTACTGTACTCATATCAGTTTCAGACAGAATTTTACTGTACTCAGATCAGTTTTAAACAGAATTTTACTGTACTCATATCAGTTTCAGACAGAATTTTACTGCACTCATATCAGTTTCAGACAGAATTTTACTGTACTCAGATCAGTTTCAGACAGAATTTTACTGTACTCCGATCAGTTTTAAATAGAATTTTACTGTACTCAGATCAGTTCTGAATAGAATTTTACCACACTCAGATCAGTTTTGAACAGAATTTTCCTGTACTCATATCAGTTTCAGACAGAATTTTACTGTACTCAGATCAGTTTTAAACAGAATTTTATTGTACTCATATCAGTTTCAGACATAATTTTACTGTACTCAGATCAGTTCTGAATAGAATTTTACCGCACTCAGATCAGTTTTGAACAGAATTGTACTGTACTCAGGCCATGGTTTGGATCAGGTCAGGTTTGGATCAGGTCAGGTTTGGGTGGGGTCAGGTTTGGGTCGGCTCAGGTTTAGGTCGGCTCAGGTTTGGGATGGGTCAGGTTTGGGACGGGTCGGGATGCTGTCTGACTGGACTCTGAAGTGTTCCTGATCCGATCTGACCCCGGCGTGCACTGAAAGCTTTGGTCAGCGGCTGTCCTGCAGCGAGAGTGTTTCCTGCGGCGTCTCTGTGAATAGGCGGGTGCACTCAGAACCCCCCACCCTGCTTCACAGCACATCTTCACTGCATTATGTAATCTGTTCAGCACTGTTTAGAACAGCAGTTCAGGAAAGTGATGCTGCTCAGTCTCTCTCTCTCTCCCTCTCTCTCTCCCTCTCTCATTTTCATACATTATGTGGCAGTTCTGCACTCCTTTCACGTCTCTTTCTCTCCATCCCTTTCTCTATTCTTTACATATATCGTTTGCCTTTTTTCGCTCCTTTCACTTTGTATGCCTCTCTTATTTTTCTCTGGCAGTCCTGCATCCATCTCTCTCTCTTTCTCTCTCTCTCGCTCACTCTCATTATTGGGCATTTCTTTGCTCCTCTGTCGCTCGCGCTCTCTCTCTTTCACAGCTCCCCATCCACTTCTCTTTGTCCCCCTCTCTCGCTCTCTCTCTTCGCTTTGCAGACTAAATAGGACTCTGTCCATCATCTTCCAGCAGCAGCCCCGTCACAAAAGCGCCTCGGTACAGACGAATGCCCCTCGGCTTCAGCCATAAACGGGCTGAGCTGCTCTGTATCACTGCAGCGGAAACTTCTGTGGTACTAAGCATGAAGCCATCAAACCCATTCAGACTCAAACATATGTATATCTGGGGATGCACCATGATGCAGCCATCACTTCTGTATCTGGACTGGACTGATTATTATATATGCAACTAATATCTGAGGCTCTATTTATATCTATACTTTATCTATACTCTATACAAGATTACACTGCTTCTCATAACCCTATATTAATAAATATAATACAGGCAGGCCAAGTTCTCACATCAGTGCATCCAATATACACTAATCAGCCATAGCATTAAAACCACTTCTCCACTCAGCTCCACTTCATCAGCTCCACTGATCATATAGCACATAGTTACAGACTCAGGACCACCACAGAGCAGGTGTACCTTGGGTGGTGGATCATTCTCAGCCCTGCAGTGACACCGATGTGGTGGCGGTGTGTTAGTTTGTGCTGTGCTGGTGAGAGTGGATCAGACACAGCAGCGCTGCCAGACTGAGAATCGTCCATCAGTGATCTGTGCAACATCAGATGAGAAACTGTCTCTGATTTACATCTACAAGGTGGACCAGCAAGGTGGACAAATGAGTGAGTAGACACAGTATTTAAAAAAAAGCACCCCAGAACTCACCATGATGGACATTAAGGAATGCAGTTAAAGGCACGAATGCTGACCGTACTTGCAGCCGTGAGAACTCACTTCAAACTTCGTCCAAACTCCTCCACCACGCCTCTTTTCCACCTTTCCTAATCCCTCCATCCCACTTTTTGGCTCCTCCAAGAAGAGCCCAGAACAGCCAAGGAACCCAACCTACCCTCCTGTCAATCCGAGCCACAACACGCTTAACAACCCCCAAAAAACGCATCAAAGTAAAAGAATTAAGAGTTAACAGCAGCCCACGGCCAGAGGAGAAGAGAAGAGAGGAGAGCAGAGGAGGGGGGTTTTGTTGCCAAGCAAAGCGCAGCCCCCTTCTTCACTTTCCTCTGAGCGCAATTTAGCCGCACCAACCTTCTTCAGTGCTGACATGGTAGGAGGTCATTCCCGTCCGGAGAGCTCCTGCTTTACATGCTGAAGACCCCCTGCGAAGTTTTCCAGGGTCCCTACGAGCGCGTGTGCGTGCGCGCGCGCGTCCGCGTCCCGATGCTCATCCACCGTCTCACCACTGACATTCGCCGCTGTCCAGCGCCCGGCCTCTGCGCATGCGCAGGGAGAGGCGGCGGAGTCGGGCGGCCCGCAGTTGCCGCCATTTGTGTAAGGTCGGTTGCAGCGGCTCAGCGGGCGTTTAGGCTTGTTTCTCTTGTTTGACGCTAAAATTATTGGCACGTTTGAATCCGAGGGCTACTTCTATGTACGTTTTGTCACGTTCGCTGCATTTCTGGGCTCTCTATAATCGTATTTGGCCACATTTTCCTCGTTAAGGTGGTTAGCTTGCGGGCTAGCAGCAAACATCTACCTGCTAGCTTGCAAGCTAAACGAGAATGTTGGTTTTTGCAAAGTTTGTTCTGTAAAATAAGTGAAAGAAGACGGGCAGAGTGAGTTCAGCTGGTAGCATGTCGGTTAGAAAAGACGGTAAGAAGTTAATGTTATGAAGAATTGTCATCTTTATTATCTCGCTGTTAACCCAACTCAGATAACGTTACTCGTTCTTAAGGAATGAATTAGGTTTTTTTTGGTATTATTATGTGTTGCAGCTGTCAGTCGTGTTATCATAAAATATACTCGCTATTAGTTTGCTGAAAAAGCTCAACTGCTTATTTTCTGAAGTTAGCTTCTTATTCGAATTTCCAGTTCCACCTTAAATGGTGCAGCAGTTCCAGTATAGCTCCTCAGGCTCCAGAATAGAACTGCTGCACCGTTTAAGGTGGAACAGGGAATTGAAATGAAAAGCTAACTTCAGACACGTCTTTCTTCAGGTTTACGCCCAGTAACGGGTCCTCTGGGCGTCAAAAACATTAGTGAAACACTTTTGGCTTTCTTTTATACACACTCAGCATCTCTTTTATCTCCTCTCGCAGTTTTCCAAGCTAAAGTGCTCCAGAGACTCTACCCTGCTGCCCCGAAGAAGCAAGAAGTAGTGCAGGACTCTCCTGTCCACAGCTCTGAACCAGCTTCAGCTCCCAGAAGAGGTCAAGTGAAGCCAAATCAAGAGACTGGTACGCCCACTGTATGTCTAAAGATGAATAACATTGTGATAATTTCTCAGGCCACGTCATGGAATATCAGGGAATTTTGTGTATATCATCTTAAACTGTTTTGTTGCCATTTATCAAAATATTATATTTTCATTGGCTTTGTGTACTGAGTGAGTGGATATTTTTCCCTGCATGTTTATTCTCTTACCAACATGGACAGAATAACCCTTCACACTGGCAGTGATGGTAACCAGACATCAACCAGCTGTTTAATGCCTCTCAAAGCTTCCTCACACAATGTTATTAAAGGAAATACGGTTTTGGACTTAATGGTGAAAAGCAAAAATGTTCCTAAGAAAGAAAAACGATTTTACCATCAACGTTACATATAAAAACTCAGAAGACGTGCGTTGGTTCACGGGTGGTTTTGGATAGTGGATAAAGTGCCTATATTGCTGTTGTGCACATCACACTCTCTGGTTCCCATCACCACCACTATCAGGAAATCAGAGCCTCACACCACTTATCTTTACTCTCAATGACTGAATTATGCAATATCAAGAGCAGTGCTGCTGGACTGAGGATAGTCCACCAACCAGTAACATCCAGCCAACAGTGTCCTGTGAGCAGCGTCCTGTGAGCAGTGTCCTGTGGCAGGACTAGACTAGACAAGATTCAAGAGTTTTATTGTCATATGCACAGCAGAAACAGACAGTTACACTGTACAATAAGATTCTTACTTTGCTGTTCCTCCATTCACCAATAGATAAAGAAAACAAAAAAAAGAAATAATATATACTTAAATATATATATATATATATATATATATATATATACAATAAATATATACAAAATATTTAAAGTATAATAATATAAGTTGAAGTAAATAAAAGTTACGTGTGCTTTTATGTGCAGGTATGAAGAGCAGCAGCCATAAAGTGCAAATGTAAACAATAATGTTTGTGCGAGTAGTGAATGTAAACAGTATTGTATGTAAACAGCAGTACAGTGAGTGTGAGGTGCAGTTAAAATCAGACCAGTTAAAACCAGTTCAGATAGGAGAGGTTGGAGAGGTAGTGCATGAGGTGTTCACAAGCCTGATGGCCTGTGAGTAGAAACTGTTTGTCAGTCTTGTGGTCCTGGACTTCACACTCCTGTAACGTCTGCCTGAAGGTAAAAGTGTGAAGAGTGTGTGCTGGGGGTGTGTACTGTCCCTGATTATGTTGTGGGCCCTCCTGGTGACCCTGGTGTGGTAGATGTTCTGTAGTGAGGGGAAGGCTGCTCCTGAGATGGACTGTGCAGTTTTGATCACACGCTGGAGAGCCTTTCTGTCCTGAGCAGTAGAGTTTCCATACCAGACGATGATGGAGCTGGTAAGAACACTCTCAATCATACTCCTGTAGAAGGTGCTGAGAATTTTGGCTGGCATACCAAATTTTCTCAGCCTTCTCAGAAAGTACAGTCGCTGCTGGGACTTCCTGATGATGATCTGAGTGTTGTGGGACCAGCTGAGATCCTCACTGATGTGAATGCCAAGGAATTTGAAGGTTTTCACCCTCTCCACCCCAGTCTCCCCTATGTACAGGGGTGTGTGTAGCTCTTGCTTCCTCCTTGGATCATTTTTATGTCTTGGACCACTAGGACCACCTCTCATCTCATTTCTATCCAGTGAAAAACATCTCCATTTTTGGAGACATCTTTTGAACACGGCAATGGTCGTTTACATTGTGTGAAAATTTCATGATGAATGGACCAATAGAAGTGCTCCAGCTTGGAATAAATTCTGGTTCCATTGACTTACATTAAAAGTAAAGTATGTTTTTGGTCTCTCCTGTAAAGTAGCAATTTTGGAGATCCTTAATTTTCATTGGACAGTAACTCTATATATGTATTTTCTTGTTTTCAATGGAGTATCTACCTTCCTTAACACAATAATAGACTGACGGGTCTCTAAAGAAAGTTGTTTCTTTCTGGTCATTGTGAGTCGGTCAGCAAGCCATCAACTGCTGATCTTCAGATACTAAACTAACCTAGAATGTTGTTCCCTTTTATACTCACTTATTAGTAGAATGTTTTTCAGCTGTGCATCACAATTGAGCAAGAGTGTCCTAACAATCAATTAGTCCAATAACATCCTTAACTTGGATTGGTGGTCGTACCAGGAGATTTAGACAGAGGACTGAGAATTGCTGATAATAGGACTATATGCGAAATAAGCCTCTATACAAAAATAGACTTTAATACAAACATTTTTATTCTTTAAAAATCCTCTGATACACTTAAATTAATTGTGAAATGGACAATATTGTTTGTGAATTGCATGAAAACTGCATGAAATTAAATTCTAAAGTGATCCTAAACTTTTGAGTGGTAGTGTATATATAAAACCAATGGAAAACCAATAAGACATGTAATCTGTACAGGTGTATTCAGGACTTCTATATGACTGTATGCCTGTTCTCCGTTTCTCTCTCAGGTAATGTTGGAGCGTCGTGTGCTTTGCTAGTCAAGAAAGTGTACACTGTGCTCCCTCCTCCCGAAGACTACAGGCTTCCCAGTGGAGATGAAACCCCAGCACCTGTCAGTGCTGTGGACGGGACGGCCGGTAAGAGAGCTCTAATCTTGCAGTTAGAGGCTGGGAGAGGAGCAGACACGCACCGCATGTAATTTATTACCCCCCCAAAACCAATTGAAGCCAGATCTGGGCCGCCGCACGGAAACTCTCCATCTCTCTTCTGCTTCATTCCCTCAGTTCGCCTGAGTGCTGCGGCGGAGCAGCCATCTCCCAGATTGTGTCCTTTAGTGCTAAAGCGCTTACAGAGAAGGAGAGCTTGATTTGAGCGCATTAGACTCGCAGCCACTGCAGTGCAGCCTCAGACGATCTATTAGTAGAGACCTATTGATTGTTATGATCTACTGGAGTCGATAGAATGTAATTCATATCAGAAGCGGAGCCTTGAGGAGGTCGTACTTAATCAGTGTTTGTTTTTTTGGCAGGGTTCGCAGATGTGATTTACACCTCGCAGCTTGTACCGCATGTATTAGACTTCAGGGAGCGGGCGCGCTGATGCAGGATCAGTGGTTGCTCTTTGTATCCTAATTTGTATGATTAGAGACTTGGCATGTGGGAGGGGAGTTGGGGGTGTTAGGAAATACTGAAAATATTGAATATTGCAGTTATACCGTATCGATTCTCAAAAATATAGTATCAATTTTTAATAGAGATGGAAGGATCGATAGGCCATGTATTGGTATCGGACGATTTTTATTCAAAATATGTGATCGCCCGATATTTCTCCAATTTAGCCGATCGTTGGCGTTAAACAAATGAGCCTAATTTCTGTATTTACAGCTAGTGTTTCATCCAGGAAGAGGAGAACCCCCTCCAGCCAGCTCCCTGCAATTCCTATCTAAACCACTAGGTGGAAATACATACCCTTTAGTTTTTGACAGGGTGTGTTGAGGTTGTGTTTTAACAATCATCTGATTACAGTATTGAACATTAACTCATATAATGTCATTTAACCCAGTAATAACCCTTTAAACTACAAACTTATTATTCGCCGCTTAACTCGTCCGGCAGTTTTTTAAAAATATGAACACCGTTCCGTGTCCGGTCTGATTGTGTGATTTGGGCATGTAAACAGCCCACCGAATAGCATCCCATTTATTTTTGGTCACACTCAGACTTCATGGTTTCATTTAAACTTTAGCCTCCAAACTGCACATACTCTTTTAAGCCAGATCCCCAAACACTAATCCAAAGATTAGATTATGTTTATTCATCCCAAATTCCTCCCATAGGATTCCATTTATTTTTGGCCGAACCCAAACATTTCAGTTTCGTTCAATCTACAGCCTCTAACAGTACTTGTCTGACTGCATTGTCCCAAGTGTAAAGTTTGGTGGAGGGGGGATTATGGTGTGGGCTTCGCCCATTAGTTCCAGTGAAATTAACTCTGTGAAATTAACATATATATGGCCGATCGATGGCATTAAATGAAAAAGCATGTGCTGATAGAAAGCATGTCGTCCGTCTGGCAGTGTTTTACCGTATGTGACGCAGACTCATCTAGGACGTTTTTAAAATGTGTAAAATCAGTGTGTCTCATGGGAACCAAGACAAAGACATTTAACACACTAATCTGACACGACACTGCACACAGCTGAATACAGTGAGTATCAGCAAACAGCAGAGCTAGCACGCACAGCTAGCACAAAACTAATAAACCAGAACACCGTGCAGACCAGATCTGACCGGTACGAACAGAACAGCAGCAGCAGAGCAAGATCTACATTTAAGGATTACACTTTTTTGTTTAAAATAACCCAAAGTCTGCGTTTATTGACTGCAGTTTTTACTGCATTTATTTTATTAGCTTTTTTGTTTAAAATTAAGGGTCTAAATGTAATAATTACAGTATTGGCGATATTTGTTTCATTTACTTTGTTTATTTACTGTTAATTTTGTTAAATATTATGCTGTTTCATATGAGCTCGTTAAAAATGGTATTAAATCAGTGTAGACCATGTTTCATGACTTGGTTTCGCTAATAACTAAATGTAGCCCTGCCGTGGCATATACCCCGCCCTCCATTGGTATCTGATATCGACTGATAATTTTTTATTTTTACATTTTTCAAAATGGTGAAATTCCCTTTTAAAGCCTAAATGATTGACTGAGATGTTTGCTCTAATTCAGCGTTGCGTTTAGCCTGTTGTTTTGTTTTTTTTTGCTCAGGCAAATAAACAAATATTCTTGTTCAGCGGAGCAGGTGATTAGGCTGCACTCCTGTAAACAAACACTCACAATTAGCAGCTTGAGCTTGAAGCAATCAAAGCTGATCACTCAGTGTCACACATTAATGCTGTCCACATGGACACGACATCGTCTTAATACGTGTAGGCTGTAGTGTATATCTTCCTCCTCCTTCTCCTCCTCCTCTTGACTTTCAGAATGAGAATCAGAAGCATTTTGTTGGCCAAGTATGCTTGTCATGGTGGAAGCTCAAATCAATGCTTGTGTTGTGAACCTACAGCAGGACAAGAAAGGTTTAACCCCTATGTTATTTAATAGTTTAGTGTTTAGGTTTCACTGAAACCTTAATACACAACAGCCAGTTTATTTCTGAATGGCTTGTTCTGGTCCACCTTTTTACATACGCAGTGCATGTTACACAGGTTTATATTTTTTTGGCCACAAGGGGTCTCCAGCAGGTACTTAAAGCCTTGATAAACAAACCGTTCTTCACACATTTGGCTGGAAAGCTTCTATGCTTCATTAATACCAGCACAATAAATAAACAGTTATGTAAACTAAACAGTATGTAGAACTAAAAGTAGGCAATATTTACAACAGTTATAGATCAGATGGAGGAGATGATGATTAGGAGTGTAAGAAAATATTAAAATTTTGTATATTGGGATATTATGTTTCGTAATACTGCATCGATTCTCAAAGACAAAGTATCGATACACAGATTCCTGGCAGACAGTGAATTGTTGTGGGTTGTGTTTAAACCTCTGACCACTAGATGGCAGTGTTGTAATCCATTTTCAGCTCCACTCCAACATTAACAAGCAGCACAAGGGCGCAATGTTATTGTAAACATTGACAAACCTGTTCATATAGTGGTGTGTTTTAATAGTAGGATTTGAAAAATCACAATAAATCACTAGGTTGATATTCATTGATGTATTTATTGTACTGTGTAATGGCAGAATTTAAGCGACGCTGGATTTTTAAATATAAATATCTGCATTCTATTCATTTGACTGCATTTGTAAGCCTAAAGTCGTGTTCTTCAGTGCTGATCCGGGTAGGTCGTTTAGTGAATAGATGTTAGTAGGTGCTGTTTGGCCGGGAAGAAGGTTTTTCAATGGCAGGCTTACTTTTTACCGTCTGGAAAGCATTTACTTGAAAGTGATCCATGAGTTCCACATATGGTTCTTCCTGTTGCCAAATTGGACAGCTTCTTTCCAAATTAGGTGTATGCGGGATAGATTTGTTGGAAGAACACATATCAGTTTAACTCTATTTGTAATTGGGTTTTAAAAAGTGTCTAAAATTAATCAACTACATCACTTCCATCTGGATGGTTCACAGCCAATGTCGCTGGTTAATGTATCCAGTCATTACTCGCGTACTGTATGTGCGTACGGTCTAGCGTGCCTTAGATTATGCACATCAGATGGTGGTAGTGACTGTACATTTTTGAAATGTGTGGACAGAATAGTTTTGCTGGCAGTATTATTGCAAGTATTATTATTATTATTATTATTACTATGTGTATTATTATATTCATATATATATTGTAGTATTGTTAGTATAGCTCATGAGGAGCCACATTAGCTGCTCTAAGAGGACTGAAAATAGTATACATGCTGAGGTCTTGCTGAAAACAGTTTTAGGGTTTTAATAGGTATCATACTTTTTAATATACAGTAATATTTTTGTTTATATATATATATATATATATATATATATATATATATATATATATATATATATATATATATATATATATATATATAAAATCTAGGTTAGGGATCTGGTCTTGTGACCGGAAGGTCGCCGATTGAAGTGCCCTAAAGGCAGGCACTTAACCCCAACTGCTCCCCGGGCGCCGTGGATAGGGCTGCTCACTGCTCCGGGCACGTGTGCTCACTGCCCTCTAGTGTGTATTTGCACTAGTGTGTGTATATGTGGGTGTTTTACTGCATGGATGGGTTAAATGCGAAGGTCAAAAATCCGCTGTGTGCAAACACGTGGCTAATTAAAAAAAATTCTAAAAATTTTTAAAAATTCCAATCATTTTAGTAAGGTACTAGTCTGACTGCATTATGCCAAGTGTAAAGTTTGGTGGAGGGGGGGTTATGGTGTGGGGTTGTTTTTCAGGAGGTGGGCTCGGCCCCTCAGTTTCAGCCAAAGGAACTCTTAATGCTTCAGCAAGAGGTTTTGGACAATTTCATGCTCCCAACTTTGTGGGGACTTCCTGTTCCAACATGACTGTACACCAGTGCACAAAGCAAGCTCCATAAAGACATGGAGGAGTCCTGACCCCAACCTGATAGATTAAACATAGAATGAAATAGAGCGGAGACTGTGAGCCAGGCCTTCTCTTCCAACATCAGGATCTGACCTCATCTCAAATGTGCTTCTGGACGAACGGTCAAAAACTTACATAAACACACTCCTAAAACATGTGGAGAGCCTTTCCAGACAAGTTAAAGCTGTTCTAGCTTATGTAAGGTTGGGCCAACATCATAATAAATTAAATGGATTAAGAATGGGACGTCACTCAAGTTCATAGGAGTGCGAAGGCAGACGAGCTAATACTAATACGAGGCAATGTAGTGTATAAATTCAGTTGGGTGTGTCCACACTTTTTTGACTGGCCATGTACATGACATTTAAGCTTTCATGCATTTCTTGGCTGGAAAGTTTAGAATCAATCTGCCAACCCTGACTTCTGCTCAGCATAAATACATGAATGGATGGCACAATCTTGCCAGACATCAAAAAGGTCTTTTTTGTTAGTAGGGATGGAACAAATAGTCCTTTAGTCACATTCGTCTACACATTGTCTTCATCGTTAGTGAGCGGTGGTCCAACACTGCACTTACTGTACACGGTTTGAGTCTTCTGTCTACTACACTTACTACTGCTGCCTTCTGATGCCATGTTTAATGAATTCAGGAAATAACGGAATGAAACGATCATGAATTTTGCATTGTAATGCTCCTCAGCTGGGCGGCGAGGACGCACAAGCGATCACATGGCTCCACGACTCACAAGTGACTGGGAAGTGCACAGTCAGGGCATTAAGAATGCTGTTTCCCTCATAGGCAAGATCTAAATTTATCAAAGCGGATATTCTTCCCTTTCATTTTTCATTCTTCATCATTTTCCTGAAAGCCTCTTTCTCTCTCATTCTTTATTTATTGCTCGCGCCTTATTACTCCCGTCTCGCTGCTTAGCGCTTTAGTGAGCGTTCAGAAACACAGGGCCTTTATTTGTCCAGACTGTATTTCACTTATTTGCTCACCAGAAGATATTTTTAGTTTTGTTGTCAGCATAAACACCAGATATGCAACACATACACCGTCACTCGGCATGTATATACGACAGATGTCCAGTGAATGGCATGTACCATTGTAAATGAGAGTGTGCGTTAATGGTGTGTACATGTAAAGTGCAGTGTGAAACTCAAAGACCACCCCTTATATATTCACTTTCCAAACAAATTACACATAATCCTTAATAATTAAATACATATAATGTTCATGTGTACTTTCAGTATGTCAAGTTTAGGATTTCCACACCTAAAAAGTTTGGAAGTCTTCACACCGTCCATATAACCCCAAACACATGCTTTGATGTTGAGGTATGGACTCTGGGGTGGTCAGTCCATTGTTTTGAGAACACCAACAGCTTCTTTGTTTGATGTGTCTGTGTCAGTTCCACTACAGGTGGAGTTATTTTAATTTTCAGTCAAAACATATATTAAGTATAAGCTAATATCAATATATGAATTATCCTTTCATCTTTATTACAGCTTCCGTTCTTTTCAGGAGATTCACTTTCAGGTTCCTAAAGAAATCTGCAGCTACACCTTTTAGAAGTTGTTTCTTTTTTGCTTCTCACCATCCACATAATCCCAAACACATTCCATGATGTACAGGTTCTGGACCCTAGGGTGGTCAGTCCATTGTTCTGAGAACACCCACAGCTTCTTTGTTTGATGGGACTGTGTCTCATTTTCTCAGTGAGGAGCTTCTTGAGCAGCTACACATCCTTTCAGACCCACAGTGCTGAGGTGTCTTCTCACAGAGGAAGGATGGACAGAAAACCCTGAGGATGTTTTCAGATCTGAAGCAAGCTTAATGCTTAACGTTGTTGGTGAACCAGAGCAGACGTCTGAAGAGTTGAATGCCTGTAGAAGCTCCTTCACAGGCAGTAATTACAGCTAATGGTTATGAATATGAATAATGGTTCTGATGCCTGAGAGAGCTTTGAGAGACGCTGCTTTTGGGCTAAAACATTTCTGTAAAAGCCAGTCATGGTGGAGGAATGGAGTGTATATAAAAACATTTTCTTTGGACAACAACATATATATATATATATACATATGTTGTTGTCCAAAGAAAATGCTTTTTTTGTTTGAACACAACAGCTGTTCTTTATATCCTGTGAATGTTTCATAATGACTGGACTAATAGAAATGCTTCAAATTCACTTAGAATGAAGTTTTTTTTACATTAACTTGCCCTGAAAGTAAAGACAGTTTTTGTTCTCTTCTGTAGAGTTACTATTTTGAAGATACTTGTTTTTCTTTGCACTGAGAAAGAGCACTTACCTGCTTTGCATGCTGTCTATTACAAACCCAAAGTATATGTACATAGTAGATTAAAGCTCCAGTGGCAGAAGCAGTGTCTAGCTACACTACAAACAATGTTACAATTAAACTAAATTACAAGCACTGTTAATAAATTAATAAAACCTTTAATTACCTACTTGGTCACTTTTCTGGCGGATCTGATACCACCTGTACCAAATGTAGTCCCACCAACTAAAATCCAACTTAAGAAAACATCAGAAAAAGTTATTATAAAAAAATCTATCAACAGCAAAGACCAACTTCATTCTTTCTCCTCATTTCACAGTAAAACCATCATCAAAGAGTTAGAAGATGATAAGAGTTAGAAGAAAATGATAAAGTGAGTAGACCGGGGGTTCAAATGCAGAGATCAAATTTAGAAGATGCCATAAAAAAGGCCAGCCGTCCACTC
The DNA here is from genome assembly GCA_021613375.1 of Megaleporinus macrocephalus. Classification (NCBI taxonomy): domain Eukaryota; kingdom Metazoa; phylum Chordata; class Actinopteri; order Characiformes; family Anostomidae; genus Megaleporinus; species Megaleporinus macrocephalus. The sequence goes on along the minus strand of CM038712.1, from coordinate 7,482,292 downwards.
GACATTATACTGTACCATTTCATTATTTCTTTCTTTCTTGACTTTTGTACAGACCTAAGGGCCTAGTGCTGGAGCCCTGTCACCTCTGATTAGCTCTCAGCAGGTTCGCCAGACACCACCCGACTCTGGCGTTTCCCGCGAAACCAGAAAACGGCAGACAGGAGACGCGCGCCGCCACAGAGCTCGTTATTAGATTTTCGGTGGTTTGTCTCTTTTAGGATTTGTTTCCATTCACATAAGAGATTAATGGCAGTGTTTGAAGAAGCGGACGACGTTCCTGTTCCAGTGAAAAGGCTCCGGTATCGTGGCGGTTACCGTGGACTTCACCACTTTCTCTCTTTTTAATCTCTCTCTGGAATGGAGAGGAGTGAGGGGGGGCTGTTCAGGACATTTTTGGTGGGTTTTTTTTTTTTCTGTTCTCTACCGGATGGCCCACTTTCTCCAAGAATGAATCTCCTAATTAGTGTTCTTCATCCCATTTACATATTTCAGCAGATAATGGCATCGGTGAAATGCTCATATCCTGAGAATGAATATTCCCACCATCTATTTCACAAGCGCTGTGTTGCATTCCCAGCATTGGGCGTGTGTATGAAGAGCTGGGACAGGTTATTTTGTCCCACCACTAGAGGGCGCCCCATGGCATTACCTCATTAGTAATTTAACTTTACGTCCTCATACCTCTTTACCTCTTTTATACACAGCTTATGGCATTTGTTTATTATTTAATTATTTTAATTTTCTGGAGAGTAAATGCGGACCCCCCTGCTCTAGCACTTTGCATGGCTATGAGGCGCTATTGATCGGAGTAGACCTCCACTGCAGTAGCATCTCCCATTAGCTGTATTATTAAGCATGCGTCCCTCCTTCCCCTCTTTTGTTGGCCGTGCCGTAGCAGCGGACCCCTTCTCTCATTGTAATGAGAATGAGGTTTGTTGTAAAAGGCTGAGTGATCAGTGGCTCGTGGCTGGAGTTGGGGGGCGGGGGGGGTGGATTAATGAATAGTCAGGCGTGTTGGAGGACACTTCTGTCACGCTTCGCTACAGCCACTGTTCTGTCAGCCCATATGGCACCCCCACTCCCGCAGGAGTGGGGGGCAGACAGGGGCAAAGACTCTAAACTGCAGCCAAAGTGTGGGCGTCGGTGTCAACCTGTCTGCGTATTTGTTTCAGGGGCACATGAGGTAAAAACTCTGGGCCTTTTTGGAGTACAGAGCGACCAGTGCGCCTCCTTGTTTGTCCATTCTATCAGCTCCGATGACCATATAGGACCTACACTTACAGACTGTGGTTCTGATTCTCTGTATACTCTGTTATAATGTTCTTTAGTGTTCAGGACCCCCACAGGACCACCACAGAGGAGGTATTATATGGATGCTGGGTCATTCTCAGCACTGCAGTGACACTGACATGGTGGTGGTGTGTTGGTGTGTGTTGCGCTGGTGTGAGTGGATCAGATACAGCAGTGCTGCTGCTGGAGTGTTTAAACACCTCAGTGTCACTGCTGGACTGAGAATCGTCCACCAACCAAAACTATCCAGACAACAGTGTCCTGTGGGCGGCGTCCTGTGAGTTCTGTTGATGAAGGACTAGAGCAGGGGTCACTAGTAGGCGGACTGCGGTCAGGGTCCGGACCCAGACGTTGTCCAATGTGGACCCAAACTGATAAAGTATTGAGAAGGATTTAACGTTGACAGTGTTTCTTTTAGGAGGAACTTAAGTGGAACTTTTCTTGTCTTTACGGTATACGGGCTTTGTGGCGGGGTAACCTTACAGACCAATCACGTGCATACTAAATCAACAAACGCGCTCCTCAGCCAATCAGATCCACGCTGATTCGGGAAAACACTCACACCTACAGGCAGTTTAGAGTGAGGATCAACCTAACACACATGTGTTTGGACTGTGGGAGGAAACCAGAGTACCTGGAGGAAACCCACTTAAGCACAAGGAGAACATACATACTCCACACAGAACCACTTGGATATCTCATGTGTGTGAGAGTGGTCCTAACACAATTTCAGTCCAGGTTTAAAGTCCTGGCTGGACGACCAAGAGCTCACGCCTCTCACTAAACAAGAGAAAGAGTGTAGGAATAGAAGAGGGAGATAAACATTTTATTTCCCTTTTTTATTATAAATAAAAATGTATGATTTTTCAAAAGTATTTTAAATATAGCCCTTGTTTTCAGCATTTCAGTTCAGCATTTAAACAGTAAATATACTGAAATATACTGAACGGTATGTGTGATGTGTTGGTGTTTCAGTAGTTGATGGTATAAGATGCTCATACTAGACTACTTCAGTGAACAGGATACACCGCTGAATCAGAACACAAGCTAGAAAGGATGGCGGTCCGGACCTTGGCCTGAGAAAACCTCCTCTAGGTGGGCCTTACTGAACTCTAATGAAATACCCCTGAACTAGAGGAACACAAACTGTGCAGCAGCACATGAGCTATCATCTCTGATGTTACATCTACACAGTGGACCAACAACACACTGTGTTTGAACCCTCCAGCAGCACTGCTGTGTCTGATCCACTTACACCAGCACAACACACACTAACACACCACCACCATGTCAGTGTTAGTGCACAATGACCCGCCACCCAAATAATATCTGCTCTGTGGTGGTGCTGTGGGGGTCCTGACCATCGAAGAGTAACAAAGTATACAGAGAATCAGATGAACTACAGTCTGTAAGTGTAGAACTACAAGTGCTCCCATATGGTGGTGCTGAAACAAAAAGAAGTCTCCAAACCTGGCAGCCGAACAGGAGAGGGCTAAAATGTTCTATTTCCAATGGAAGTTAATGTACCGAGATTTTATTCCAAGCAGTTTCTTACTATTACTGTTGGTCCAGTAATCCTAATATCTTCACACAATGTAAAGGGCAGCTGCTGTGGTCACACAATGTAGCTTATAGATACATTTCAATGCTTATAATGGAGGTTTTTCTTGCTCTGAAACGCCCTGCGTGGACCTCCCCACCATGCCTGTACTTTTGGGCCAAAGCCGTATCGTAAAACAATCATAAAACAATGTCTCGGCCATCAAGCAACGTGTTCATAACCTTTTTATATAATAGCTTTCTGTGAGGGAGCTGTTAGAGCAGTAAACTCATTGCATGTCTGCTTCTTATCAGCTCCACTGTGAACAATTGACTTGATTAGTTTCTCTGTAACAAAGCTTTTCACATCAAACCACTCGGAGTGACTGAATGTTTACATCAAAACCATTTCACATGCAAACGTTCTGAGTAATCAAGTTTCAGTTAATCAGCATAAGACACTGTTGGTGACTAGGGGTTGTGCGATATTGACCAAAAATAATATCTGGATATTCTCTGTAATCGTTTCGATAAACGATATTGGGGGTGGGGGGGGGTGTCATCGAGTGAAGGCTATGTTTTAGTGAATGACTCTGCTGAAGTTTGTTTAGTCAGACACCTTAGCTGGTTTAGGTCTGTCTTGGACGGCGCACTCCTCATACTCTCTTCATACTCCTCATACTCTCTTCATACTCTCTTCATACCCTCATACTCTCTTCATACTCCTCATACTCTCTTCATACTCCTCACACTCTCTTCATACCCTCATACTCTCTTCATACTCCTCATACGCTGTTGATCTTTAACGGCTGCTTTCTTACAAAGTCTGCAAACTGTCGTCTTTTCAGATCCAGACCAGCTCCACACGAGTGAAGTTAATCCTCGTCTAGCAGTTAAATCTAAGGTCCGGGTGGTTCTGTGTGAAGTGTGTATAGTATTGGTATTGGCTCGAGCCTTTGATGGGTCTTAGAAATCAATGTTTTATGCAGTGGCATAGCATCAGTAGTTTTTAGTGGAACGCAGCCACATTTAACACATCCTTGTTCTGTCCAGTCGTTCTTTCAGGGTCAGAGGAAGGTGATGTCACCGAAGACGAAGGCTTGAGAAAGAGAAGACGACGAAGGAGAAAGAGGAAGGCCAATGATGCTGGAGCTGGGAGAACATCCACCCCTCCACAAGGGGGCGCTCCGGGACAAGCAGAAGAAGCTGAGGAGAAACACGGACAGACGGCGGAGGTCCTCGAGGGCCAGAAGGAGCGACTCAGCAAAAGCAAGAAGAGGAAGCTGAAAAAGAAACGGCAGAAAGAGAAGCTCCGCTCTCTCGGCCTGGCACCACAGTCCAGGGCCCTGGAGTTCACCTACAGACAGGACGAGGGAGCAGAAGAGGAGGAGGAGAGAGAGAACGATGAAGAAAGCAGCCAAAAAGTAGAAGAGGTTCTGGACTTCCTTCAAACCACATGGGACATCTATCTTACAGATCGTAAGTCTGAAGCCTTAAATGAGAATAATAACCAGTGAATGCTCTAAATAATGACTGTAATATTTATATTTCTGCATAAATGAGCATAAACGAGGACATCCTTGACATTAATAAGCTTATTAAGTTTTCAAATGGTGATGCTAGCAAAGTGAACAGGTGAACAGGACACACAGGTAATTACAAAAATAATAAATATATATATATTTCAGTGGGGCTACATTAATTCATCAAAATTATCGATATTGGCTAGTAAACCAATTTTAATTCAATAACACACACTGTGTCCACCTTAAGGTGCAGACACTGGTTAAAGGTGTAGTCTAGGGTGATTGTAATTTGTCCCCCCTTAAAGAGAGACGGGGTGTTGTTTCAGGCCAGAGTTCCTGGATGTGCCAATATGATTTATAACCATAAACTTTTAGCTGTTTTGAGTTCTGAGGGGGCAAAACAGTAGTTGAACCAGTCGCTTTTATTATTTCTACTTCTTGGCTTTACTTTAAATAAGTACTGAAAGAGAAATACTGAGGCAGTCAGGAGAGTGTAGTGGCTTTGAGTGGCTTTACTGTTCATTCTAGACCAGATAATGAGCTTGCTAACTGCAATTTTAGCTCCTTGGCCAAAAGCAGCTGCACACAAGTCTCCCCAATGACTGCCAGTTACTAGGGCTGGGGAAACGCATCGACGTAATCGTTTACGAAATTTCTTTGCATCGCAAAGATGGCCGCGTCTGCTGAAAGCATGGATTTATCCGGAGCGCAAGCTGTAGCTACAAACAATCACTTGCGTGCTTCTAAAGAAACACAACAGTGTGGTGCTCTGTCAGCTCTGCACAGTGGAGATGATCACAACAGTACAACTGCTATACACGAGCAGCTCAAACACCCCGTAGAGCTTCATCAACACAGCAGCAGGACAGCACCTGTTCACCTGTTTATCTTATCTTAGCAGATTATTTTAAGATTATTAACACGTGTATCATGTTTCTTTCAGTAGTGTCACTTGAAAAGTCTCATTGTTAACCGTTTCTTAATCGTCCAGTGTAGAACCTAAGACTGTTCTAGATACCGCGGGAGCTTTAAAACACATATAGGCTACGTTTCATTTGTCGCAGTCTAGTTTTTAGTCTTTTTAACCATTTATAGATCACATGCTTTTATGGTTTATCGACTAATCAAAGAACAATTGTTAGATTAGTCAATTAAGAAATCACCTTTCAGCGCGATCGGCCGATAGCCGATACTAATCGAGGGCGGGGCTATATGCTACAGCAGGGCTACATATTATTAGCGCAAGCAAGTCATGAAACAGTCTAAACAGGGTTATTACCATTTTAACGAGCTCATGTGAAACAGTATAATATTTGTAACTAAATTAGAAGTTGGTCTATGTGGGAGTAAACCGCTTGATAAGCTCCAGAAGAGCCACATCTGAAAAGTATCTCTACTAGGAACAGCAGATCGTGGATCCAGGAGGAACATTAAGCAGCAGAATGAACGTCTTCTACAGCCGAGAAGAGCTGCTTATCTAGAACAATAAACTCGATCACTCTGGCTGTGGTTCTTTAGCTCTCTGGCTGTTTCTGCTGCTGTACTGTTTGTACCGGTCAGGTCTGGTCTGTAGGTGTTCTGGGTTATTAGTTTTGTGTTAGCTGTGTGTGCTAGCTCTGCTGTTTACTGATACTCACTGTGTTCAGCTGTGTGGTGTCTCTGAAGTGCTGTATCAGATTAGTAGTGTTAAAGATCTTTGTCTTGGTTCCCGTGAGAGACGCTGATGTTACTAATTTTACAGATGTTATAAACTGCCCTGGATGAATCTGAGTCACATACGGTAACAAACTGCCAGACGGACGATGTTTTCTTTCCACACATGTTCCACACAACTGTTCTCGTGAGGCCACTGCTTTAGTCAGTCTGTGGAAAATGAAACAGTATGTATTTCCACCTAGTGGTTCAGATAGGAATTGCAGGGAGCTGGCTAGAGGGGGCACGCAGGGCTCCTTTTCCTGGATGAAACGCTAGCTGGAAATACAGAAATTAGGTTCATTTGTTTAACGCCATCAGCTAAATTGGAGAAATATCGGCCGATCACATATTTTGATTAAAAATCGGCCGATATCGATACTAGCCATCTCTAATTAGTATATACTTATATGATAATCTGCTGTTCACTGTTCTGTCATTAGTGTGTATTATTAGCCAGTCAACATGTTCTTCTGTTATCTGTTGTTCCTGTCCAGCCTTGGTCAGTTTCACAAGGCAGCTCAGTCTGCAAAAGCTGAGCATGACTGTGGATGGTCAAGCGTAGCGATCAGTACTCAGCATTCAGAAGAGTGAAATGTACATGCAAACTCCTAAATGAGAATTCACTCTCATATCTAAATACAGAGAAACATTACATTCTCCGTTCTTTCTAAAACATACTCCCACCCCCTCCGCCATACTCTACGCCTCTTTCTCCTCCACGCTCTGTACCTCCACCACTTTCTCTCTCGCTCTCTCTCGCTCTCTCTCTTTCGTTCTCACAAAGTCTCTGAGGCTCCTCCACAGGATTACCACCAGTTGTGTGTCTCAAAACAGCCTCAGGTCATGTGCAGTGAAGAGGGGTTGGTTAGGTTTAGGCCTTTGAAGAGTCCAGGGGGTCAAACACAGATTCCACGAAAGCTAAAAGAGACGTTCATGTGTCCTATTGCCTGAATGGCTCAGAGATATAAGAACAGACACCTGTTCTTCTACTTGGTGGAACGCTTTGCCAACAAATTCTCCCACTCACTCTAAACGTAGTCGTAGCTATGGGGTGGGCAGTATGGTGATATTTTTATCATTATCATTACAACATATGTCACAATACATATACACATGAGCAGTGCATGGATATCATCAGCACTGTTGAAATGGGTTTGGTGCAGTGCTGTTTGTAAAACGTTGGGTAATCATTGTAGTTGTATGTTTTTTATTATTATTATTATTATTATTATTATTATTATTATTATGTTTTTTATATAGGGCAGTAGAAGTTTCGTTTGGTCAGTTAAACCTTATTCAATTTGAGAAACACTAAATATTGTGATGCATATCGTTTATAGCAATATCGCCCACTCGTTATAGCTGCTCCAGTCCATACAGACCTGCACAGCCTTCACTTTAGAATCAGAATCACTTTAATTCCCCAAGTAACAAAACCTGAATGACCTTCCTCACTTTCCTCTTCTCCTCCACAGGCTCCTGTCCCGCAGGCAGCCCCTCTCTTTCCCCGAGCACAGCGGAGTCACTGTTCGCTCGTCTGTCGGAGGGGACGGCGCCCCCTACTGCTGTCTCCAGTCTGTGCATGCTGAGAGCTCTGCTGGGCCAGAGGGATGCGGAGCAGTTAAACACAGCGCTGCAGGAGTTCAGGAACACCTCCACACTGACCACAGGTGAGCAGCGTCACACGAAGGAGGAGAAGGAGAAGTCTGACTATAGAGTCTGATTTAACACTCAAAACTAGAAGTGAACAGACCAGGTTGTGTGTGTTTGAGCTAGGGTTGGGCGATGTTGACAAAAAATGATATCTCGATGTTTTCTATAACGACAATAAACAATATTTTGCACTATTTAAAAATGTGTTTGTAAAAGTCTTATATTTTACTAGCTTGCACTTCTTAGGATATTAATAACCATCCATCCATCATCTTCCACTTTATTCCGCTATTCTTTTAAATGTAGCAAGTCATTATGTTTGCGCATTGCAAAGCATATATGTATATTATATTACTATATTATTTTTTTCCCTTAGAGCCGGGGAATTTAATTAGAATTTAGTAAGGTCCAGTTAGAGGAGAGTTCTTCAGGCCAAGGTCCGGACTGTCATAATTTCTAACTTGTATTATAATTCAGTGCCATATCCTGTATATTTAAGTTACCTAGTATCAGCATCTTATACCATCAGCTACTGAAAGACAAACTTATTACAAATACCCATGCATTTTTCCATTACCTGCCGCTTATTATGCCGCTAGTCGGGGTCACGGGGGGTCTGGAGCCAATCCCAGCGTTATTGGGCAAAGGCGGGGTACATCATGGACAGCTCGCCAGTCCATCGCATGGCCAACACTCACTCACGCACACACTCACACCTACGGGCAGTTTAGAGTGAGTGATCAACTTAACATGCATGTGTTTGAACTGTGGGAGGAAACCAGAGTACCCGGAGGAAACCCACTCAAACACGGGGAGAACATACACACTCCACACAGAACCACCCGGACCAGGAATCCAACCCAGATCATCTTACTGTGAGGAGACAGTGCTGACCACTACACCACCATACTAACCACTACACCACTATACTAACCACTACACCACTATACTAACTACTACACCACTATACTAACCACTACACCACTATACTAACCACTACACCAACATACTAACCACTACACCACCATACTTACCACTACACCACCATACTAACCACTACACCACCGTACTAACCACTACACCACCGTACTAACCACTACACCACCGTACTGACCACTACACCACCGTACTGACCACTACACCACCGTACTGACCACTACACCACCATACTAACCACTACACCACCATACTAACCACTACACCACTATACTAACCACTACACCACCTTACTAACCACTACACCACCATACTAACCACTACACCACCGTACTAACCACTACACCACCATACTAACCACTACACCACCATACTAACCACTACACCACCATAGTAACCACTACACCACCATACTAACCACTACACCACCATACTAACCACTACACCACCGTACTGACCACTACACCACCATACTAACCACTACACCACCTTACTAACCACTACACCACCATACTAACCCCTACACCACCGTACTAACCCCTACACCACCGTACTAACCACTACACCACCATACTAACCACTACACCACCATACTAACCACTACACCACCATACTAACCACTACACCACTGTACTAAACTCAGCTTCACAGATTGACATCTGGTGGTTTAACAGAGTGGTATTCTCCAAAACTAGATGAGCAGGTCCATTCCAGAACCGTTCCTGTTAAACAGGACGCCGCACGCCCCAATGTGCACAGATCTGATTGGCTGAGGAGCACCTTCGGTGATCTTACAGCACACGCGATTGGTCTCTGAGTGCATTGCGCCGGTAATGCCGTATACTGTAAAGACAAGAAAAGCTCCGCCTCTTAAAATAAACACAGTTAGAATGAAATAATTCTCAGTAGTTTATCAGTTTGGGGCCACATTGGACAACGTCTGGGTCCGGGCTTTAGACCCCTGACCCCTGCCTTAGAGAAAAGTGAACACCAGCCTACTGAACTTCAGCTCGACGGACTAACACCGTTTCACATACACTGACTCAGGGCAGACCACAACTGCAGTGTTGGTTTGGCTGTAATAGTTACGACGACGCCTCACGTCCCCACAATCATGAAAACGTGGATATTTTGATGCTGGGGGCTCGAGTGACTGCTCTCAGTGCTTCTCAGAAGCCACAGTTATTAGAAGGTCTGTGAGTCCTGGCCAGGCAGATCAGCGTTTAGCGATTCTCTGGCCGTAGAATAAAGGCATGACCAAGCAGGTGGTCATCACTCTGCCAGGAGCGGACCTCCGGTCTCCACGACAACCTCAACCACAACCTCCACATACACATCCACTTAATCATCTCTCTTGTTTTCCTCTCACGCAGTGCCTCCCGAGCTCAGGCCGATCAATTTAAAAAAAAAAAGCACACTTACAGGACTGACCGATCAGGGTCTGACATCCCGGGGCACGATGACCCTTCACCGTCCATCATGTATGTGTTCTGTAGCGAGAGCACTGGTCAGCTGAGAACAGAGAAACAGAACTCCTGAACAACATAAAGACTCCAGTTGGTTATTATCAGCTAGCGGACGGCAGCAGCAGCCTTGTTTTAGGTTGTTGTCAGAGAATGTTGGGTCATCCTGCCCCAGAATTGAAAGCCCACCATCTGCCCCAGCTGTAGCGTTTCAGCAGAACCGGCTGAGAGGTAAACAAAGTAGTTCCGAGTTGTTCTCAAATACTCAGTCCTAGAAAAACCTACAGACGCATTATTGTTCCCAGTGGTTGGGATGGCAACCAGACGTCCATCTTTGAAAGCTCCCTCACCGAAAGTTATTACAGGGAGTAGTTGGATATACGCTGCCTGATGACGGAGATGCTGTTTTGAGATAGTTTTGAGATAAAAGTTTGTATTTTCTTTATCAGCCATAACATTAAAACCACCTCCTTGTATCTACACACATTGTCATATAGGAGCTACACTTACAGATTATTACTCTGTTCTTCAATTGTCAGGACCCCCAAAGGGCAGATATTGTGTGGGTGGTGGGTCATTCTTTGCACTGCACCGACTTTTTGTGTGTTGTGCTGTTGTGAGTGGATCAGACACAGCAGTGCTGCTGGAGTTTTGGAGTAAACACTGTGTCCACTCACTGTCCACTCTATTAGACACTCCTACTACTTGCTGGTCCACCTTGTAGATGTAAAGTCAGAGACAGTAGCTCATCTGCTGCTGCACAGTTTGTGTTCTCTAGTCCTTCTTCATCAGTTGCCCACAGGACACTGTTGTCTGCATAGTTTTGGTTGGTGGACGATTCTCAGTCCAGCAGTGACACTGAGGTGTTCAAACACTCCAGCAGCAGCACTGCTGTGTCTGATCCACTCACACGAGCGCAACACATGCTCACCATCACCACCGTGCCAGTGTCACTGCAGTGCTGTGAATGATCCACCGCCCCGATAAAGTGGCCAGTCAGTGGAAGTACAAAGGAAGGTGTTTCTAATAAAGTGGCCTCTAAGTGGAAGTACAAAGGGAGGTGTTTTCATTAGAGTGGCCAATAAGTGAAAGCACATGGTTAGTGTTTCTAATTGAGTGGCCAGTTAGTGGAAGTACAAAGCAGGTGTTTCTAATGCAGTGGCCAGTGAGTGGAAGAACAAGGTTAGTGTTTCTAATAAAGTGGCCAGTCAGTGGAAGTACAAAGTGAGGTGTTTCCAATAGAGTGGGCAGTGACTGAAAGTACAAATGGACGTGTTTCTCATAAAGTGGCCAGTTAGTGGAACAACAAAGGGTGGTTGTTTCTAATAAAGTGGCCAGTCAGTGGAGGTACAAAGGGAGTTGTTTCTAATAAAGTGGCCAGTAAGTGGAAGTACAAGGGGAGGTGTTTCTACTAAAGTGGCCAGTCAGTGGAAGTACAAAGGGATGTGTTTCTAATAAAGTGGCCAGTCATGGGAAAGACAAAGAGAGGTGTTTCTAATAAAGTGGCCAGTCGGTGGAAGCACAAAGGGAGGTGTTTCCAATAAAGTGGCCAGTCAGTGGAAGTACAAAGGGAGGTGTTTCCAATAAAGTGGCCAGTGAGTGGAAGTACAAAGAAGTTGTTTCTCATAAAGTGGCCAGTAAGTGGAAGTACAAAGGGATGTGTTTCTAATAAAGTGACCCCCGTGCCAGTGACACTGCAGTGCTGAGAATGAACTATCTCCCTAATGGTATTTGCTCTGTGGTGGTCCTATGGGGGTCCTAACCTTTAAAGAACAGAGTAAAAGAGTATACAGAGAATCAGATGAACTACAGGCTGTAGGTGTAGCTCCTATACGGTCAGTGGAGCTGATAAGATGGACAAAGTGTGTAGATTGTCATTGAAACTGAGTCTCAGATGTCAAATCATCAAGCGAGAAAATAATTGGGGGAAAGTATATTACTTCTGTGGGGGCTTCTTCAACCGAATTACCCCAGTGGTCTGCCTGCGTTTGCCGCTGCAGCCTGTGCGAGTACATTATTTTTCTAAGCATCGCAGAATGGCCCAAAACCAACATCCCTTTCTTGCGTCTATTCAAGTGTGAACCTTCTAATCGAGTTTTAATTGCTCCCCATGTGTCGTTCCGCTCGTTTCAAGGGCTCAGTCAAAGCAAATTTGGGCCCTGGCGCGAGAGCAGAGCCGAACAAAAAGTCATGAACTCCAGGCACATTAACCAAATCGCAGGAATGAAAATCGACGGATGTTCTGCGCAATTGAACGCGTCATTTGGCATATTATCCCATACATTACCGTGTCATTACTGTCAGGAATCGCTCACTGAACGATGTGCAAGTAGGTCAGCTGTCATTAACGTGGATCGTTCAAAAGGATCGCCTGCGTCCCCCCCACCCGTCTCTCTCTCTCTCTCTGAGCGTGACAAATGGCTGTTCTCAGTCAGATGTCAGTGTGGAGATGGAGTTTGAGGTTCGCTCAGCCGAAGACAAAAACACTGTCTTTCGGTCAGGTCTATATCGGGACACGGTGTCGATCTCCGTTAGCTGTGCGCTAATGCAAGAGCGCTCATGAGTTCAGGTCGGTTCCACTGAGGTGCGAGTCTTCTATAATGACATAGCTATGATGATGCGCGCTCTGCTGGACACTGGAAACTACAGTTTGTATAGTTAGTGGCTGTGTGGCCTTTCTGTCAATGGCCCGCCAACTTCTAGTCCTTCTTTAGTGGTCAGTTTGAGACCACAGAGCTGCTCTAGACTCTATTATTTGGGTGGTGGGCTGCTCTCAACCACACATACCTTGTCAGTCTCAGTGCTGTGCTGAGAATGGTCCACTGCCCAGTAACGTCTGGACAACAGAGGTCATCAGCGCTCTGTAACTGTGCTTCTATATAATTGGTCTTTATGGTAAACAAGGGTGAGTGTTTCTTATCAAGTGGGCAGTCAGTGATATTAAAAGAGGAGGTGTTTCTAATATAGTGGCCCTCTGAGTGGAAGTACAAAGAGAGGTGTTTCAAATAAAGTGGCCATTCAGTGGAAGTACAAGGTAGGTGTTTTTAATAAAGTGGCCAGTGAATGAAAGCACAAGGCTAGTGTTTCTAATACAGTGGCCAATGAGTGGAAGTACAAAGGGACGTGTTTCCAATAGAGTGGCCAGTGAGCGGAAGTACAAGGTTGGTGTTTTTAATAAAGTGGCCAGTCAGTGGAAGTACAAAGGGAGGTGTTTCTAATAAAGTGGCCAGACAGTGATAGTACAAAGGAAGGTGTTTCTAATATAGTGGCCCTCTGAGTGGAAGTACAAAGAGAGGTGTTTCAAATAAGATGGCCAGTCAGTGGAAGTACAAAGGGAGGTGTTTTCAATAGAGTGGCCAGTGAGTGGAAGTACAAAGGGAGGTGTTTCTAATAAAGTGGCCAATGAGTGGAAGTACAAAGGGAGGTGTTCCCAATAGAGTGGCCAGTCAGTGGAAGTACAAGGTAGGTGTTTCTAATACAGGGGCCAGTGATTGGGAGTACAAAGGGAGGTGTTTCTAATAAAGTGACCAGTGAGTGGAAGTACAAGGTAGGTGTTTCTAATAAAGTGGCCAGTGAGTGGAAGTACCAAGGGAGGTGTTTCTAATATAGGGGCCCTCTGAATGGAAGTACAAATAGAGGTGTTTCAAATAAAGTGGCCAGTCAGTGGAAGTACAAAGAGAGGTGTTTCAAATAAAGTGGCCAGTGAGTGGAAGAACAAATGAAAGTGTTTCTAAAAAAGTGGCCAGTCAATGATAGTACAAAGGGAGGTGTTTCTAATAAAGTGGCCAGTCAGTGGAAGTACAAAAGGAGGAGTTTCCAATAAAGTGGCCAGTGATTGGGAGTACAACGGGAGGTGTTTCTAATAAAGTGGCCTGTTAGTGGAAGTACAAAGGGAGGTGTTTCTAATAAAGTGTCCAGTTAGTAGAAGTACAAAGGGTAGTTTTTAATAGTGGCTAGTCAATGCAAGTACAAATGAAGGTGTTTCTACTAAAGTGGCCAGTAAGTGGAGGTACCAAGGGAGGTGTTTTTAATAAAGTGGCCAGTCAGTGGAAGTACAAAGGGTAGGTGTTTCTAATACAGTGGCCAGTGATTGGGAGTACAAAGAAAGGTGTTTCTAATAAAGTGGCCAGTTAGTGGAAATACAAAGGGAGGTGTTGCTACTAAAGTGGCCAGTAAGTGGAAGTACAAAGGAAGGTGTTTCTAATAAAGTGGCCACTGAGTGGAAGTACAAAGCAGGTGTTTCTAATCATTTAATTAGTGTTCTGAAGTGATGAGGGATATGCTAAGCTGTTTTTGTTTACCTGATATTTGAGGTTAATGTGTTATTTATTGAAGATTGTTTTCATCTCGTAAATAGAATATTCTGTCCTACCGCGAGCAAACATCGCTTAGACTTTAATTCCAATGTTTGCAGTATTTAGATCAAGTTTTGAAGTGTGGTTTGTTTGACTGTTTTTCATTCAGAGCTGTTAGAAAGTCTTAAAATAGAAAAACATAATAATTATGACAAATGAAAGTTAATATCTTTTTTACTGTTATGTGTTTAAATAAGAAATTTATTTAATTATGACATACTTGAATAGATCTGGCTATCACAATAATTTCAAAGGCAGTGGTTGAAGCTTTTCATAGTGAGACATTTAGTGGCCCATTACAACAGACCTGGTCTCCACAGCTGAACCCTGCAAAGAAAAAGTCTTAAAACTGACCCGAGATCAGCTCTCCTATAAGATGTGCGATAAACGTGGGCTGTGCTTTTTCCGTGTGGTTCAGGACCTTCAGCCGTTCTTCACAGCTCGCTGATGCTCCTCCGCACAGCAGGAATCAATGCACTACATTCTCTGCGCTCAAACCTGTTTCAGAAGCTTAATTTCGGCCCTCACAGGGAACACCAGTCAAGGGTGACGGAGCCGTTAAGCTGCTCTCTCTATCACACACCCACAGAGTTCAGGGTTTTTACACACGCGCTAAGTCTGAGCTTCATTTTTAAGAGCGGTGGAGTAAACACTGGATATAAATTACTGCCAACTGCACCGAGCGCTAGGAGTGTGACTACAGGTGGAGCTATTTTAAGAATGTACAGTACTGTACCACTTCAAATGTACCTAATTTTCAGTCAAAACAGATATTAAGTATACGTTAATATTAATATATGAATTATCCTGTCACTGTATAATATTAGTATTTAGTGTGTCCGCTCTTTACCTTTATTACACCTTTTCTTTTCAGGAGACTCACTTTCAGGTTCCTAAAGAAACTGCAGCTACACCTTTTCGAAGTTGTTTCTTTTCTGCTTCTTACCATCCAAGTAACCCCAAACATGTTCCATGATGTAGAGGTTCTGGACTCTGGGGTGGTCAGTTCATTGTTCAGGGAACAGCAGCAGCTTCTTTGTTTGATGTTCCTGTGTCTCGTTTTCTCAGTGAGGAGCTTCCTAAACAGCTACACACCCTTGGCACTGAGGTGTCTTCTCACAGTGGAAGGATGGACAGAAACACCTCTGGATGTATTCAGATCTGAAGCAGGAGTGGAGCTTGATGGAAAGATGAAAGATTTAAGAGCAGTTATTTGATGGGCACAGTTTTGGTGGTCTACCAGGTTTTTCAGGTGGTTGTTAGGCCACTTCCCGTTTTTTTTTTACTCTAGCTTTGGAAACTCTTATATATAATATATAACACTTAATTCCTGTGACCTCCCTCTTCTTGATGTGAGTGGATTAATAGAACTATCTCCTGATATATTAATGATTGTACTTGATTGTGTCGTAGCTTTTTGTGTATGTAAACATTCTTCTAAGCTGCTGGAAACACCTCGTTGGAATTCCAGCCCTTTTCTCTGTCACAAGGTGACGTCATCTCATAACACAGTCCTTGTTCCCGGCCTACCAGCAAGCTTGGTGCGACCTCACACAACACACAGAGAGCTAAAACAGTGTAAACTGGACACTCTGAACATCCTGCTTTAGTCTATCTTGCAAAGTTTGCTCTGCCGGACTTTCAGGATCAGACTCTGACTCCAACTGATACTGCGGCATTGACGCCATCCTAAGAACAGCCACAGCACTGTGTGGCCAGGGCACACTGAGATAGTTAGGGAGGCGGAACTTAAAAACAAATGTACTGTATGAGAATTATATTATGTTTGAGAAAATTAAAGCAATGGCAGCACGGTGGTGTAGTGGTTAGTACGGTGGTGTAGTGGTTAGTACGGTGGTGTAGTGGTTAGTACGGTGGTGTAGTGGTTAGTACGGTGGTGTAGTGGTTAGTACGGTGGTGTAGGGGTTAGTATGGTGGTGTAGTGGTTAGTACGGTGGTGTAGTGGTTAGTACGGTGGTGTAGTGGTTAGTACGGTGGTGTAGTGGTCAGTACGGTGGTGTAGTGGTTAGTATGGTGGTGTAGTGGTTAGTACGGTGGTGTAGGGGTTAGTATGGTGGTGTAGTGGTTAGTACGGTGGTGTAGTGGTTAGTACGGTGGTGTAGAGGTTAGTACGGTGGTGTAGTGGTTAGTACGGTGGTGTAGTGGTTAGTACGGTGGTGTAGTGGTTAGTATGGTGGTGTAGTGGTTAGTATGGTGGTGTAGTGGTTAGTATGGTGGTGTAGTGGTTAGTACGGTGGTGTAGAGGTTAGTATGGTGGTGTAGTGGTTAGTACGGTGGTGTAGTGGTTAGTACGGTGGTGTAGTGGTTAGTATGGTGGTGTAGTGGTTAGTACGGTGGTGTAGTGGTTAGTACGGTGGTGTAGTGGTTAGTACGGTGGTGTAGTGGTTAGTACGGTGGTGTAGAGGTTAGTATGGTGGTGTAGTGGTTAGTACGGTGGTGTAGAGGTTAGTACGGTGGTGTAGAGGTTAGTATGGTGGTGTAGTGGTTAGTACGGTGGTGTAGTGGTTAGTACGGTGGTGTAGTGGTTAGTAAGGTGGTGTAGTGGTTAGTAAGGTGGTGTAGTGGTTAGTACGGTGGTGTAGTGGTTAGTACGGTGGTGTAGTGGTTAGTACGGTGGTATAGTGGTTAGTATGGTGGTATAGTGGTTAGTATGGTGGTGTAGTGGTTAGTACGGTGGTGTAGTGGTCAGTATGGTGGTGTAGTGGTCAGTATGGTGGTGTAGTGGTTAGTACGGTGGTGTAGTGGTTAGTATGGTGGTGTAGTGGTTAGTATGGTGGTGTAGTGGTCAGCACTGTCTCCTCACAGTAAGATGATCTGGGTTGGATTCCTGGTCTGGGTGGTTCTGTGTGGAGTGTGTATGTTCTCTCCGTGCTTGAGTAGGTTCCTCCGGGTACTCCGGTTTCCTCCCACAGTCCAAACACATGCATGTTAATTGGTCACTCTAAATTACCCGTAGGTGTGAGTGTGTGTTGGCCATGCAATGGACTGGCGAACTGTCCATGGTGTACCCCGATGACGCTGGGATTGGCTCCAGCCCCCCTCCGTGACCCCGACTAGCGGGATTAAGCGGCAGATAATAGATGGATGGAAAATTAAAGCAAGTGAATGTTTTCTAGTAGAACACAATTATAAACATTGAAAAATAAGCCAAATGTTTTCTTCTTCTTTCTCTTTTTCTCTTTTCTCTCTTCCATCAGATGAAACTGTGTTGGTCTGCAGTCTCTTTAACTACTGGATAACAGAAGTTCTGCCTATGCAGACAGAAAAGAAGACGTTGCCAATCAATCACACCTGATCCAAATAATCAAGGTTTGCTGGACCACATTATTACAGACAACAATAGGCAGCTCTGTTTGTGAGGACATTCTACAGATACAGTGTAAGGGCAGTTGACCGTTTGACCATTCCTAAGCTTTAATCTCGTATAAGGTTCTAAAATAAAAAATGTTTTTAGCCCAACGAGAGACCAGTGGTAGACTCTTTGTATGGAGCAAGACTGGTGAAGATCTCCAATCAGACTGCATCAAGGCTACGTTTACACAGCAGGTAAAAATGGCCCAAGTCCGACCTTCTTGGCCAACACCAAGAAATAATAATGTGATACTGAAATCCAGTATGTATCTGATACTCTGGGCAGCCAGATTGGAATTCATACATCAGTCCAGCGTGACATTGATCATAATTCAACACTGCTGGGACGGAAAGATGGAAGACAACAGTGAGGGAGGATTTCAGTGGAGGGATATCAAGGGAACAGACTTAATTATAAACGAAATCAGAAGGCATTTATCACGACTACAAAGACATTTCAAACACAGTCATAGTGTTAAAGCAATGGAAAGCAAGAATGCAAACCTTTTTTTACAGTGAGCTGGAATCTATTCTGGGCGATGAACCCAGCTGTTCGTCATTGGAAGTTCGTGATCGCTCCTGTGATGCTGGCGTAGATTGTTGTTTTGGGCATGTGGGTCAACCCAATTTTTCTTGTAGAGTCAGAGAGCATGTGTTCCTTAATGGGATCATGAACTCAGACGTGTACAAATGCTCCTTAGATGTCTTCACAGACATTGCTCGAATGATAACAGTCTGGAAAGACATCAAACAACGACAATCCTTGGATGTTCTGTTTAAAATAAATGAGCTCTGGGCTACAAATGTCCAAATGCATTGTATGGGTCAAGCCTCATGCCAGTGTTTCCGCTATCAACCCGAAGACAGACCTAGATTTAAAACCTAGATTAACTGTACTAACCATGACTAAACAAGCTTGGATGCAGAAGGCAGCTGTGGGCTGAAGGTAAGAGAACAAGCCTTGTGATCAGAAGGTCATCAGTCCTATCCCCTGAACCACCAGGACACGACTGAAGTACTCTTGAGCAATTTACCGTCTCATTTACCGTCCCTCCGGGCACTCTGGATAGGTCTGCCCTTATGTTTAATCTTCTATATTTGTTGTTAAACAGTGCAGATACAGACAACTTTCAGTCATCACTCTACATAAACCCTTAGAAACCACATAATCTCATAGTTGTATATTGTCAGTTACATTCTGGTGCCAGTACAAGCTGTAGCATCTAAGGTAGAACAGAACATTAAGCAGCTTCAGCCTCCTTTGAAGATGAACATCATGCCCCCCAACAGTTTGGTTTCTTAGTTCATTGAATCCTTAACTGACTCACAGATGTTGTATTTGAACAAGGGAGCTACAATCAGTTTCTATAGCAGGCACATGAATAGCTGGGCCTGACTATGAATACATTGCTGCCACCTGCTGGATATATCTTAAACTGCAGCGACAAATATACTGGTGGATAGGTCAGTCTTGTCTACATCGACCTGCCCTGCTGAAGATCATCTAAAGCCTTTTTCTGCGGAGTATACACAAACGCTATATTGGCGCTGCTAACTAAACCGGAGTGTAATCCAGGCCCAGGTTTTACCCCATAATCAAAGGCCTCTCTTATTTCTGAACTCCTGCAGTCTTGTATTCTTCCAATACACACGTTTGGACTTTGATGGTGAACTCCCATGACTCCCATTATAACTGTAAACCTACTCCTATCAAGACCTTCAAATCTGAGCGACCTGTTGATCCGCCCTTCATTCGTTCGCCCTCGGGGCTGGTCGTTTACCTCTACGAGACGGAGCTCGCACCGTTGTCATCGATCGATTGTGCCTAGCCAGTCTTTTTCGAAAGCTGCCGTCAACAGCTCATAATGAGTAGCCTCTGGCTTAGCCTCTTTGCGGCTAATTATCTTAGCAGCAAATGTCAACAGCCCCTCGCTAATCCCTGTCCTCATTGTTTAGATGGTGACATTTAGGCTTCGGCGCAGGCCTGAACGCTCATTATCTCCATTCTCCTCACACACGGCGCGCCCCGGCCTCCACCGCACACAAATGAAGGTCACAATAAAAACGACTTTCCGCCAGCAGATCAATCGGCGCAAACGTTGTGTGTGCTGAGCTTCCCAGAAAGTTTGGTATGGAAATTTGAACGTGTGTGACGGGTATAACCAAACAGCTGACCAATGAAGTAAGCAGGCTATCAGCAGGCAGCTGTGGAAGATGTGGAGGTGTTCCAGCACTGTTTAGGTTACGCCAGCTGTTTATGATTGTTCTGTTCTATGAAAAGCCACTGAAACTAATTTGCTAGTTCATGTGCAGTTCTCATTAATCTAATCTAAGTGTGTCTCAAAACCTAGTGAGTGTGTAAGTAGGCTGTCTAGGTAGCAGCTGTGTAAGTAGCAGTGTTCTCCTCATCTCTCCTCATAAAACAGATTACTGAGACGCTCTAGTTAGAGAGAGACTGATTCACGGCTTGTTCCCCCCACTGCAGCATGCGACCAGTGTTTTAGCTAGTTGCTAAGCTACCGGCCAGCTATCCAAACAATAGCCAGAGGCTTAAAAATCCGCTAGCATAAATGCTAATGGCTCGAGTATAAAACTACAAAATGGTCAGTGACTCGTTACAGAGTTGATAATAAAATACTGTTTTGTGTGATTATATGACAAGAAACACATTAAAACACCAGAGAGAATCAAAATAACTTATATTTGAAGATGACTTCTCCGTTAGTAGCTCCACTCTTGTCCACCATGTTGGGAAAAAGTTCTGCCTGCGTTGCATCACGGGATTGCCGTGGCGGCTGAGGAAGCGTTAAAATCAAGGTTCCTCAGTAGACAGCATGTTTAAGGTATGTAAGAATTGGGACAGTCTACATGTCGGGAGCGCATACTATGATGTAAAATGCTGCCTATGTAGGAGCTCACTAGGTTTTGAGACACCCTATGATTTGGTCCTACAGTGAAATGAGCAGTTTTCCCTTTTTGTGGCGAGCTCATGAATAATTTGATGAGCTCTGCTCTGATTGGCTGGTTTATAGAGAGACACTGCGATGATCACACAGACGCAACATGTGAAAATAGACATAATAAATAGAACCACAGTGTAAATAAATACTGTGCTCATACTGTTCAGTAAGCTGTGCCAGTTACTTGGAGCTGCTAGTATCTAAGGGTACCTATACAAGCTACTTGCTTTCATCTGGACATCAAACACACAGTAGATTAAAGGTGTCTCTGTGAAACTTTCAGTTTAAGATGATCTGCTTCAACCAGCACACAGTGATACACTCACACAGCATGGCTGCTACTTACAGCTCACTGTTGGGGTTGTGGTGCTAATAAAGGTGGAGCTGCTCTGAGTGTTGGAGAAACTGTCCGGAGTGAAACGTACAGACTGCAGAGTTAAAGTTGTTCAGGATCCTGTTAAAGATGTGGGAGCTGAAGTTCAGCAGCTTGTTTGGCAGATGTTCAGTTCAACCTTAATTGGTGCTGCAGTTACATTCTGGTGCCGGTACAAGCTGTAACATTTAAGGTGGAACAGAAGATTAAGAGGCTGACAAATGGAAAGCAACTTCAGGCTCGTTTAAAGATGAACATCAATCATGCCCGCCGACAATTTGGTTTCTTGAGAAGGGAATGACAAGTACTGACGTCCTCTTCAAAGCCTGGCACGCTGGCTTTCACAAAGTCCACTAATTTCATTGCTTGTGCTCTGTTGTGGTTGTATATAAGTGTGTAAATAAGGGTGTAAATAATTAATGGGTGGATTACATAATTTAGGTGTGGCCCGTTTTACCATCCCTCTTTAATAAATTCAGGATTTGTATTTGAGGTACTCCTTGTTCAAGGATTTTTCGTTTTATGGCACCTTAAAAGCTGTTCTGAGGCCAGTCAGCTAAGCTAAGCAGATAAAAATGAGTGACTGTTACACTCCCTATCAGCTTTGGTAGGAAAACCATAGTAACCCAGTGGGCCTCATGAGCTACAGCCCAGGATGACAGAATGGGTCATTAGGATCACCCGTCAGTTCTTGAAATTTCTGCCCTGCCAGATCTACCCAGCTTAACTGGTAGGTGCCATTATGGTGTAGTGGAAACATCTAGAAGCAACAAAAGCTCAGCCTCGAGGCAGTAAACCACGCAAACTCAGAGCAAGGCTGCCGAATACTTACAAATAGCTTCTCCTCTGTTGCATCACTCACTACTTCTTTATAAACTGCTTCTGGAAGCAACATCAGCACAAGAAATGTGCAACGTGAGCTTCACAAAATGGGTTTCCAGGGCTAAGCCGCCGCACACAAGCCTAGGATCTGCTGCAGTGGTGTAAAGCTCACAGCCACTGGACTCTGGAGCAGTGACAACATCTTCTCTGGAGTGAGGAATCACATTTCACTACCTGGCAGTGTGATGGATGAATCTGGGTTTGGAGGACAGCAGCAGAATGTGACCAGAATCTTTTGGTTTGTCTATTAAAGGGTACAGACATTAACACAGGGTAGCTATAGTTACACCTTAAAGTCATAGGGCAAGCAAAAATCAAAGAACTCCATAAACACTGAAGCTTACTTTGCAGTTGGAGTTGTGTCCTGGTGTGTTCATAGACTTGTGCTGAACCTAGAAGACACAGTGTATTAATGTAGCCAAATGGATGTACAGTAGATTATCACAGATCACTGATGAAGCTGATTGTTGAAAAATATTTGTCTTATGAATGAGTAAGTAAGAATGAGTCCACCAGTAAGAACACCAGATCTGATTAGAACAGATGTAAATAATCATACATACAATACAAAGTAACATGAATATCTTATTGTGAGAGAAGTAGATCATATCTTGAGCTCCAGTTTGAAGAACAAAGTTAGGTTCCAGATTTCTCCTGGATGCCCCAGACATTGTATGAATGTGTTCAGTTCCTTCAGCAGCAATCTTGATTTAATGAAGTACTGAGCAGTCAAAGCAGGTATTAGACTGTATTAGCAACAATATGTAAAAACCACTACTTACCATATTAATACTACTTAACTATTTAAAAATAAAAGCTTCCTGTCTGGAAGAAAAATAGCTTTTTAAATATAATAATGTTGCCAAGCGCTTCAAGCTTCTGCACAGTACTGTATATTTCTTCCACCTTTGAGTCTTGTTGTTATGTTCCTTGAGGAGGACACTGTGATGTAAGATAAGGTTTGGTTTATGCCCATCTCCAATCCCCCAACCAGACACAGCGATGAGATGGAACTGGGTATTCCTGTCACTGTCAAACTGGGTGAAAGGGGACCGTTCAGCAAAGCCTGTAGCCTGACTGACTGCAGCTCTGGCTGATGCTGTTAAGAGCTTGGTTGACTGAATCTCACTAATGATTCACTAATAACAGTTTAGTTTCAGAGCCCGTCCGAGGCGCATTATAGCTATTTTGATTTGTATCAAGTCAGTAATCGTGTATGTAGAATATTTATAACTTATATGAAATTTGCACTAAGCTATGACTGAATTTACTAAGTGTGCTAAATTAGGGCGTGGCCCAGTGATGCACGCTGGTTAGTGCTGTCGCCTCACAGCTAGCAGACCCTGTGTTTGATGCCTTGGCCCGGTGACCAGGGTCCTCTCTGTGTTAACTTTGCATGTTCTCCCCATGTCTGTGTGGGTTTACTCACACAGTCTAAACACATGCAGTCTGGAGACACTATACTGCCCCCTATGTGTCAGTGAATGTGTGTCTGCCTTGTGATGGACTGGCGACCTGTTCAGGGTGTTTCCTGGCTTCCACCCAATGTCAGCTGGGATAGGCTCCAGGACAAAGGCTCCAGGACAACCATCTGTATACATTGGTATCTGTAATTTTGTATTTCAGTCATGCTGTGTTAAATTACCCAGCACAGCCCTATATATATATATATATATATATATATATATATATATATATATATATATATATATATAGTGTGTCTGGGGAATGATTTCATGGCATTCTCTGGACCCACTCATCCATGTGGAAGACACTCTCAACCGATCTGGGTCTGAATCCATCCTTGCAGATCATGTATACCGTACATGCTGATTGGCTTCCCTTGGGCGAATGGGACCTTCTAGCAAGACAATGTGACACTTGGCTAGAAATGTCTCACATTGGTTGAATGAGCCAACCAAGACTTGCAAGTACTACCCTGGACCCCTGGTTCCAAAGACTGTAGCCCAATTGGGTATCTGTATACATTGCATCATAGAAATTATGAATGTGTGTTTCTCATACATTTCTAATTTTGTATTTCAGTCATGCTGTGTTAAATTACCCAGCACAGCCCTATTTGGAGGAAGGTATTATCGGAGCAGGTGGCACTGAGTAAGGCAGCGAGTCTCTTTACTGCCAGTTATGGGCCGTTTAGGCGACGGTACTGAGGAGCGGCCCTGGCTGCATGTCTGGATCATGTTGCTTCATTAAATCTCACTTTAGCTATTTGTGTATGCGTGTAGTGGAGGAAACACCAGGTGTGCAGAGGCTGCTTCATGATTATGGCCCTATTACATGGTTATGTGGTTCTACTACCAGGTCCTGCTGGAGTACAGACTGATCAAGAAACTGCTTCTGATTGTCTAAAAATCTTTATTCATTTTACTGCATTTGTATTATGCAGAAATATGATACTGTATATCTCTAGAATGCTAATCCAGTTACATTCAGAACCAGAATTAGCCACATGTGTGCATGGGGAGCAGTTGGGATTAGGTGCCTTGCTCAAGGGCACTTCAGTCGTTGCTTGCCGGTCCCGGGGCTCGAAGCGGTGACCTTCCAGTCACAAGACCGTATCCCTAACCTTTAGGCCACGACTGCCCCATATTTATTTCCAGTTTATGTGCAGGGCTGCACTGGGAACTGAATTTGGCCTTGGACATTTAGCTTAATACATTCCTTGCCACAGTGACTAGGGGTGGGCCATATGGCCCTACAATAATATCAAGATATTTCATGGTATTTTTGTGATAACGATACTCTTGGCGATATGACAAAACACTAAATAAAAATTTTTTTTCAAGAATTCACTACTGCAACAAAATTTAAATAAAATTTTATTATTGCGTACGATATGATATGGCACACTCCTAACTGAGATATTAAAAAATACAAGAATTCATCAGATTGTAACAGAAATCAATGATCCAGAATGTCACGATAGTAAACCCTAACCCTAAATATGCTGATTGTCTTCCCTGGTGCAGATGGGATCTGCCGGCAAGACAATGCAAGACACCACATTGGTTGGAAGAGCTGACTAAGTACTAAGTATTAATGCTAGTCCAGGTATATTTTTAACCCCATTTAGTCCCAGAACCCAATTGAGCATCTGTGGGACCACCTGGACGGTGGTGTTGGATCTATGGATCCTCCCCTACGTTCCCTCCAGCAGCTGTGGGATGCACTGCAGTCAGTTTGGCTCCAGATACCTGTGACCACCTACCAGGACCTTATTGAGTCTCCCACTACATCTAGCTGCTGTCTACGCTGCACACGGTGGCTACTCTATATAATAGCTGGTGGTCATAATAATGGGACTGGACTGTGCAGTTAATTAGGCAGTGGGTGATGGTTCATTAACAGTAAGCTAGCTTTAAGGCTCATTTATGCTCAGCGTTAGATACTGAGTCTTCTGTATTATGGACATGTATTTTTAAGTTTATGGACAAGGACGATTGGCTATGTGAAGGGAGCATCAATGAGCCGTTAGTGTACAAGTAGTAGAACCTGGCTAACTCCCCCCTTCTGCACCTTGGTCCTCGCTCTCATATCCGAACAAGTCATGCATTTCCATGCCTTCATTTCTTTGCATCTTGTTAGTGTTCTGTTTTATTTTTTTTATCATGCACCCCCTGAGGACGGCAGCATTTGTGTGACTGGCAAGTGGCCACACACTGAGAATACAGTGGGCCACTAATGTGTCTAGACTTGTGCACTCAACAGTTCACCTGGCACATGCTGTTCATTTCATATAGGACTGCGATAGAACCAATCACGCATTTCTCTCAGTGGCCCACCAGGAGGTGTCCCAGTCCATTCCCATTAATACGTCAGCATCAGTGCATCCCTAGTAATGGTTTTAATACATATCAAAGCTAGTCATCTTATCAAGTAAAGTGGGCGCGCAGGGAGGCTGGGTTTGCAGCACACAGCTGTTTTGAACCTGGCATGTAATGTAAAACCTCACTCACTCACTCACTCACATTTAGCAGGTTGAACATTCTTCACGGGGGGCAGTATTAGCACGCTACTAGATTTTGGTGCTGCATATCAGTGACACTTTGCGTGTAACTTTCACTGCATTTCAAGATATCTTATCCATAACATATCAAAAATGGAATTCAGTCTTGTTCCTGAAATCCATCAAATCGACTCTTTTGAACACCCCCCATTTTACTCAATTTTAGTACATTTTCTATGTCATAATTACATTTTCCTACAAATTTCAGTGCACACTTTCTGCTTATTTGCTAAGTTAATACCATTAAAAATATTGAAAATAGGTACAACATAAAATGCGCTGAAATCATATAAAGTCTATATATATATATATATATATATACACCACCAAACTAACCACTACACTACCATACTGACCACTACACCACCGTACTAACCACTACACCACCTTACTAACCACTACACCACCATACTAACCACTACACCACCGTACTAACCACTACACCACCATACTAACCACTACACCACCTTACTAACCACTACACCACCGTACTAACCACTACACCACCATACTAACCACTACACCACCGTACTAACCACTACACCACCGTACTAACCACTACACCACCGTACTAACCACTACACCACCATACTAACCACTACACCATTGTACTGACCACTACAACACCGTACTAACCACTACACCACCGTACTAACCACTACACCACCGTACTAACCACTACACCACTGTGCTGCCCATTTGTTTTTCCATTCATATATTAAAAAACCCAAACTGCACCATTTCACCCCTAGTGACCAAATAAATGTCAGTTTTAAGTAAATCTTGTTGTTATGCTAACATTCAGCTGCCCTTCAGGTCATGTGAGCGAAAAGATGAATATATTAATAATAAATATAATAAATTACAACACACATGACATTCAAATCCTGTTATATATCATATGCATTGAAGATGTTCCCTTCTTGGAGAGATGTAAGCTTCTCTTACACTGGTGACGAAATGCTGGAGACTTTTATTAAAAGAGAGGCTGTAACTTGGCCTGCAGACTGTAAGTGCACCTCCACTGAATAGGTGAACCTAAAAAAAAGCTCACCCAGCAGACGCGGTAGTGCAGAGGGGCAGAACGTGTCTGGAGGTAGAGGCTCTGGGGACGTGAGGGAAATGCTTTGTGCATCTTAATGTAGTTGCTGCACAGCGGTGCTGTGTTTAGCGTTCGGTGTCTTAAAAACTTGTTAAGCTGGGTCAAGTGTACAATAGCTAGTGAGAACTAAGTCTGCTTCCAGTTTGTCTGGAAGGATATGGGTTCCAGCTCTGCTGTGGTGTAGCTGTTTCTCTGGATCCTAGAAATCACAGATAATGATTTGGTCAGTGGTCATCCACATCACTGAGTCTGTTGCTGGACACCTGTTTAACATTACATGTACTAAGAAGTAGACTTACCTGAGATCCTGGTTCCAAAAGAATGGTAGACAGAGCAGCTCCAGCTCTTGTACTGGGGAGAGGGACCCATAACTAGGCAGGAGTGGGGTGGGGTGAAATGGGGCGGAGTTGAGAAAGGGGCTTTGGGAGAGAACAAATGTATTTAGTTAATAAATATGTATACTTAATGGTAAATACGTTGGCCATTTATACTAGTAAATCAATGTGTGTATATATACATATATATATATATATAGAGAGAGAGAGAGAGAGAGAGAGAGTATTAATACTGGAATTGGTTTTATTATATTATTGGTTTATATATGTCTGAGATCTTGGTTTAGGCTGTTGTAGGCCTTTCTGTATGTAAGGGGCTGTAAAATGGATGGAAGGGAGGATTGTGGGACTGTCTGATAAGGAGTCAGTCAATAGCTCTGTTAGCTCTGTTAGTACTTAAATTAGTTATGTACTTATTTTGTAGGACTGCTAAATATTGCCTGGACTAACATCCTCCTGACATTTGTTCTACCTTTTTTAAGTCCCTTATTTATTTTTCTTAGTTTTTTACTTGCTGTGTGTCTGATCCACTCGCACGAGCACAACACACACACTAAAAAAACACCACCACATCAGTGTCATTGCAGTGCTGAGACCCAAATAATACCTGCTCTGTGGTGGTCCTGAGGGGGTCCTGACCACTGAAGAAGAAAACAGGGTAATAAAGTATACAGAGAACTATAATTAACTTTTATTTATTCATTTGTAGAAAATAAAGATTTATTTAGAAAAGTAATTGCCCCCCTAAACCTGGTTGTGCCACTCCTAGCAGTAACAACTGCAATCCAATGTTTGCTACATTGTAACTGGCCTAAGAGACGAGAATTCATGGTTCCATCAATTTTGACACTACCACCACCATGTTTCACTGTATTGTTTAAATCTTAATATAACTACTAGTTGGCTTGGTGTTTGTTATGTTATCAGTATTTCACAAAACATTGCTATACTACGATACTATGCTACCCTACTAACCAGTCAGGCTTCTGTACAGCAGCATGGAGGAATATGGCACTCAGCGTTTTTCTGCTAAGAGTATTCCAAACATTCTCCTCAGTTCTGGCTCTTATCGTCAAAGCCCCAAAGCAGGATTCAGACGGGAGCGTATTAAAACCCAGAGGCAGAACCCCCCCCCCGAGCATGGACGTATTAATATCCAGAGGTCCGGCCCCAGAACAGGGCCCATTAGCATGCAGAAGCAAACCCGGAGAATCAGGCGTTATTAAAGCAAGAGCGAGGACCCCAGGCCTTGGGATATTAAACCCAATGGCAGAGCCTCCGTCCTGTGGATATTAAACCTGTAGGAAGTCGCTGAGTGAGCAGCATACAAAAGCAAACATCCGCAGAGAGAAGAGGCTGTTATCTCAGGACTCGGTGCAGCAGCTGCCTCTGTGGTTCGGAGGGGGCTTGATTTTACACTAGAGGTTCTGGAAGTTCCGTGTTGATGTTTAGTTGTGAGATAGCACCTCTGCTCACCTGGATGAGTGCAACCTGAATGCAGCAGTCTATCATAAGACTCTATATATAAGTGGTGCTACACAAGGAATCTGCCTGGAACAGATTTTTTGCCTACCTCAGTACTGAAAGTTTGAATAGTTTTCTTTTTTTCGATATATTCTCAAGATTTGTAGAAACAGGCAGGCTTGTAACGACCTCTGACCATGAAAGCTGGGTGAGTCACTACGTGGCTACCACTTTTTGGGTGGCCAGTAGTTTTGTTTTGTTTCATCTACACCCTTGACTATTTCACTGTGTCATCCAGATGTACCAGCATTAAGATATGATGGGACTGTTTCAGCTCACTCCCACTTTCCACAAAGACTGAGTCAGAGACTGCCTCAGTCAGAGACTGCCTCTACCTGTGCAGCTTCCAATGCTTTCAATCAACCTTTATTTTTTCTCTGAAGTACCTTGAGGGCAACCCTCATTTTCAATGTAGCCGAGCAACGTCCAGACTTCATTACCATCTAGATTTCAAACATAGATGCTCTTACTTCCGTTTTAAAATTAGCTTAATTAACTGTAAATACTTTTTGTCTTGGTGAGTCTTAGGAGTTCCTCCCAAGGTTTCTTCCTCCAGTCTTAAGGGAGTTTTTCCTCGTTCTGACTTTGTTTTCATGTTTTCAAACTTCTGACTTTTTCTGGGGAGGAGTTAATGACATTGCACCGTCCAATGAAAAATAGCTGATTCAACCA
The DNA here is from genome assembly GCA_021613375.1 of Megaleporinus macrocephalus. Classification (NCBI taxonomy): domain Eukaryota; kingdom Metazoa; phylum Chordata; class Actinopteri; order Characiformes; family Anostomidae; genus Megaleporinus; species Megaleporinus macrocephalus. Next base: position 7,452,588 of record CM038712.1, on the reverse strand, counting down.
CTATCTATAAACTTCTGCCTATAGATGCAACGCTGGTAACTTAGCAGCTATAACTATGACTCGGATTCCTACAAACAATGTGCTGCAACATATCTCGCAAACTCGAAATTGGAGAAGAGTGATATCTCATTTAGAGGAATTTATGCTGGTTTATGCTGGTCCATGCCAGTCTGGTGCTGGTTTAGCTGGACACCCCAGCTTGAACATGCTGGTTGACCAGCATTCCAGCATCCAGAACGCAATATACACTACTGGCCAAAAGTTTTAGATCACTACCAATCAAACGTTTTCGAAAACTACCGGTCAAACGTTTTAAAACAGTTCTAAAACATTTGACAGGAAGTGTACTAAAACTTTTGGCTGGTAGTGTACTAAAACGTTTGACTGGTAGTGTTCTAAAACGTTTGACTGGTAGTGTATCTAAAACGTTTGACTGGTAGTAATCTAAAACGTTTGACTGGTAGTGTATCTAAAACGTTTGGCTGGTAGTGTACTAAAACGTTTGACTGGTAGTGTTCTAAAACGTTTGACTGGTAGTGTATCTAAAACGTTTGACTGGTAGTAATCTAAAACGTTTGACTGGTAGTGTATCTAAAACGTTTGTCTGGTAGTGTACTAAAACGTTTGACTGGTAGTGTATCTAAAACGTTTGGCTGGTAGTGTACTAAAACGTTTGACTGGTGGTGTATCTAAAACGTTTGACTGGTAGTGATCTAAAACGTTTGACTGGTAGTGTATCTAAAACGTTTGACTGGTAGTGTACTAAAACGTTTGACTGGTAGTGTATCTAAAACGTTTGTCTGGTAGTGTACTAAAACGTTTGACTGGTAGTGTATCTAAAACGTTTGGCTGGTAGTGTACTAAAACGTTTGACTGGTGGTGTATCTAAAACGTTTGACTGGTAGTGTATCTAAAACGTTTGACTGGTAGTGATCTAAAACGTTTGACTGGTAGTGATCTAAAGCGTTTGACTGGTAGTGTACTAAAACGTTTGATTGGTAGTGTACTAAAACGTTTGACTGGTAGTGTATCTAAAACGTTTGACTGGTAGTGTTCTAAAAACGTTTGTCTGGTAGTGTATCTAAAACGTTTGACTGGTAGTGTTCTAAAAACGTTTGTCTGGTAGTGTATCTAAAACGTTTGTCTGGTAGTGTATCTAAAACGTTTGGCTGGTAGTGTACTAAAACGTTTGGCTGGTAGTGTATCTAAAACGTTTGGCTGGTAGTGTACTAAAACGCTTGGCTGGTAGTGTATCTAAAACGTTTGGCTGGTAGTGTATCTAAAACGTTTGACTGGTAGTGTATCTAAAACGTTTGACTGGTAGTGTACTAAAACGTTTTACTGGTGGTGTATCTAAAACGTTTGACTGGTAGTGTATCTAAAACGTTTGACTGGTAGTGTACTAAAACGTTTGACTGATAGTGTACTAAAACGTTTGACTGGTAGTGTATCTAAAACGTTTGTCTGGTAGTGTACTAAAACGTTTGACTGGTAGTGTACTAAAACGTTTGACTGGTAGTGTATCTAAAACGTTTGGCTGGTAGTGTACTAAAACGTTTGACTGGTAGTGTATCTAAAACGTTTGTCTGGTAGTGTACTAAAACGTTTGACTGGTAGTGTATCTAAAACGTTTGGCTGGTAGTGTATCTAAAACGTTTGACTGGTGGTGTATCTAAAACGTTTGACTGGTAGTGTATCTAAAACGTTTGACTGGTGGTGTATCTAAAACGTTTGACTGGTGGTGTATCTAAAACGTTTGACTGGTGGTGTATCTAAAACGTTTGACTGGTAGTGTATCTAAAACGTTTGACTGGTAGTGTATCTAAAGCGTTTGACTGGTAGTGTACTAAAACGTTTGACTGGTAGTGTATCTAAAGCGTTTGACTGGTAGTGTATCTAAAACGTTTGACTGGTAGTGTACTAAAACGTTTGGCTGGTAGTGTACTAAAACGTTTGATTGGTAGTGTATCTAAAGCGTTTGACTGGTAGTGTACTAAAACGTTTGACTGGTAGTGTATCTAAAGCGTTTGACTGGTAGTGTACTAAAACGTTTGACTGGTAGTGTACTAAAACGTTTGACTGGTAGTGTATCTAAAGCGTTTGACTGGTAGTGTACTAAAACGTTTGACTGGTAGTGTATCTAAAGCGTTTGACTGGTAGTGTACTAAAACGTTTGACTGGTAGTGTACTAAAACGTTTGATTGGTAGTGTACTAAAACGTTTGACTGGTAGTGTATCTAAAACGTTTGACTGGTAGTGTTCTAAAAACGTTTGTCTGGTAGTGTATCTAAAACGTTTGACTGGTAGTGTTCTAAAAACGTTTGTCTGGTAGTGTATCTAAAACGTTTGTCTGGTAGTGTATCTAAAACGTTTGGCTGGTAGTGTACTAAAACGTTTGGCTGGTAGTGTATCTAAAACGTTTGACTGGTAGTGTATCTAAAACGTTTGGCTGGTAGTGTATCTAAAACGTTTGACTGGTAGTGTACTAAAACGTTTGACTGGTAGTGTATCTAAAACGTTTGACTGGTAGTGTATCTAAAACGTTTGGCTGGTAGTGTACTAAAACGTTTGGCTGGTAGTGTATCTAAAACGTTTGACTGGTAGTGTATCTAAAACGTTTGACTGGTAGTGTATCTAAAGCGTTTGACTGGTAGTGTACTAAAACGTTTGGCTGGTAGTGTATCTAAAACGTTTGGCTGGTAGTGTATCTAAAACGTTTGACTGGTAGTGTATCTAAAACGTTTGACTGGTAGTGTATCTAAAACGTTTGACTGGTAGTGTACTAAAACGTTTGGCTGGTAGTGTATCTAAAACGTTTGACTGGTAGTGTACTAAAACGTTTGACTGGTAGTGTATCTAAAACGTTTGGCTGGTGGTGTATCTAAAACGTTTGACTGGTAGTGTATCTAAAACGTTTGACTGGTAGTGATCTAAAACGTTTGACTGGTAGTGTATCTAAAACGTTTGACTGGTAGTGTACTAAAACGTTTGACTGGTAGTGTATCTAAAACGTTTGTCTGGTACTGTACTAAAACGTTTGACTGGTAGTGTATCTAAAACGTTTGGCTGGTAGTGTACTAAAACGTTTGACTGGTGGTGTATCTAAAACGTTTGACTGGTAGTGTATCTAAAACGTTTGACTGGTAGTGATCTAAAACGTTTGACTGGTAGTGATCTAAAGCGTTTGACTGGTAGTGTACTAAAACGTTTGATTGGTAGTGTACTAAAACGTTTGACTGGTAGTGTATCTAAAACGTTTGACTGGTAGTGTTCTAAAAACGTTTGTCTGGTAGTGTATCTAAAACGTTTGTCTGGTAGTGTATCTAAAACGTTTGGCTGGTAGTGTACTAAAACGTTTGGCTGGTAGTGTATCTAAAACGTTTGGCTGGTAGTGTACTAAAACGCTTGGCTGGTAGTGTATCTAAAACGTTTGGCTGGTAGTGTATCTAAAACGTTTGACTGGTAGTGTATCTAAAACGTTTGACTGGTAGTGTATCTAAAACGTTTGACTGGTAGTGTACTAAAACGTTTGACTGGTGGTGTATCTAAAACGTTTGACTGGTAGTGTATCTAAAACGTTTGACTGGTAGTGTACTAAAACGTTTGACTGGTAGTGTATCTAAAACGTTTGTCTGGTACTGTACTAAAACGTTTGACTGGTAGTGTATCTAAAACGTTTGGCTGGTAGTGTACTAAAACGTTTGACTGGTGGTGTATCTAAAACGTTTGACTGGTAGTGTATCTAAAACGTTTGACTGGTAGTGATCTAAAACGTTTGACTGGTAGTGATCTAAAGCGTTTGACTGGTAGTGTACTAAAACGTTTGATTGGTAGTGTACTAAAACGTTTGACTGGTAGTGTATCTAAAACGTTTGACTGGTAGTGTTCTAAAAACGTTTGTCTGGTAGTGTATCTAAAACGTTTGTCTGGTAGTGTATCTAAAACGTTTGGCTGGTAGTGTACTAAAACGTTTGGCTGGTAGTGTATCTAAAACGTTTGGCTGGTAGTGTACTAAAACGCTTGGCTGGTAGTGTATCTAAAACGTTTGGCTGGTAGTGTATCTAAAACGTTTGACTGGTAGTGTATCTAAAACGTTTGACTGGTAGTGTATCTAAAACGTTTGACTGGTAGTGTACTAAAACGTTTGACTGGTGGTGTATCTAAAACGTTTGACTGGTAGTGTATCTAAAACGTTTGACTGGTAGTGTACTAAAACGTTTGACTGGTAGTGTACTAAAACGTTTGACTGGTAGTGTATCTAAAACGTTTGTCTGGTAGTGTACTAAAACGTTTGACTGGTAGTGTACTAAAACGTTTGACTGGTAGTGTATCTAAAACGTTTGTCTGGTAGTGTACTAAAACGTTTGACTGGTAGTGTATCTAAAACGTTTGGCTGGTAGTGTATCTAAAACGTTTGACTGGTGGTGTATCTAAAACGTTTGACTGGTGGTGTATCTAAAACGTTTGACTGGTAGTGTATCTAAAACGTTTGACTGGTAGTGTATCTAAAGCGTTTGACTGGTAGTGTATCTAAAACGTTTGACTGGTAGTGTATCTAAAGTGTTTGACTGGTAGTGTACTAAAACGTTTGATTGGTAGTGTACTAAAACGTTTGACTGGTAGTGTACTAAAACGTTTGATTGGTAGTGTATCTAAAGCGTTTGACTGGTAGTGTACTAAAACGTTTGATTGGTAGTGTACTAAAACGTTTGACTGGTAGTGTATCTAAAACGTTTGACTGGTAGTGTTCTAAAAACGTTTGTCTGGTAGTGTATCTAAAACGTTTGACTGGTAGTGTTCTAAAAACGTTTGTCTGGTAGTGTATCTAAAACGTTTGTCTGGTAGTGTATCTAAAACGTTTGGCTGGTAGTGTATCTAAAACGTTTGACTGGTAGTGTATCTAAAACGTTTGGCTGGTAGTGTACTAAAACATTTGGCTGGTAGTGTATCTAAAGCGTTTGACTGGTAGTGTACTAAAACGTTTGGCTGGTAGTGTATCTAAAACGTTTGGCTGGTAGTGTATCTAAAACGTTTGGCTGGTAGTGTATCTAAAACGTTTGGCTGGTAGTGTACTAAAACTGTTGACCGGTAGTGTACTAAAACGTTTGGCTGGTAGTGTATCTAAAACGTTTGGCTGGTAGTGTACTAAAACTGTTGACCGGTAGTGTTCTTAAACTTTTTACCAGTAGGGTATGCTGGTTTTGCTGGCGATTAGCTTATCAACTCCCATTGCTCGACCGGCTTACTAGCATCCAAGCCACGTGTATGTGCTGGTCTATGCTGTGTTTCCTAGCAATGACCTTTGGGCTCTTGCAGGTCAGGAAAAGTACATGACCAATAAGTACACTAGGATGTAAACAAGGATGATGTGTTGATAAGTTAACTGCTATTTTAAAAGTATAACTTTATAAATAGTTCCCTGAGGTGACATGAGCTAGTTAGGAAGCTAACACTAGTGTTTTTAGCTTTTAGGCTAATGTTCACAGAACAAGTGCTCATATTTTCACACTGGACAATGAAAAATATAAGCTTTACTTAATTGTATACATGATTCTGTGTAGGTAGACATTTGCTTGAATGTCAGTGCAGAAAAATAACCTCTAAGATAACTAGCTAAGATTGCTCAGTCGCCAAATTTGACGCTTTAGCTGTTACTGTGGCATAAAATGACCAATGAAATCGCTAATTGTGGCTATTATGAAGTTGTCAGTGAACACAAACCAGAACCGTGCATGCTGTTGTTTCCAGTATGGGTCAGTTCTTGTTTTAGGATCCGCACTGTGACCTTGTTTGTGTTTCCTTATTAACCTGTCTGAGTGTGTCCTCCTGATTGGCAACATGTGAGCCCCGAATTATCTCTGAGAGCGTCTTCACCTCTTTCTGCCATGTTTACCTCGTCTGAGGCACCTTAATGCTAACGCTACCCAGCGTAAAGCTCTCCCCACGACACCCTCCCTCATTCATTACTCCAGCAATTGTCGTCATGGCTCCCAAGTCCAAGTCCATGGCAGGACCTTTCTTCCTCTAATCCTATTGAGACGCGTAGGCTTTACATAACAAGGGAAGCCTATTTAAGCCTTCGGGGGTAGGAATTAGCAGTCAAACGCGTGCGGCCAACTCAGGAGCGTCCACTGGGAAGCCCTGATCTGAGCTGGAGAGAGACGAAGGGGTAAATAAGACAGAAGACTGAAGGGAGGGATAGTCTAAAGCAGTCAGAGTCACTCACTCAGTCACACCTAAGTAGTGCTTCATACTTCTTCACATACTGCAGACCACGTCATAGACACCGCAGAGATGCTTTTCCGTCTGCCTCGTCTGACTCCCGGCTACATCCGCTACCTGCAGGTAAGTAGCATAGATAACAAATCAGTGTTAACGTTAACTAATGGGCTCTTATACCAGAATATATTATCGCTGTCCAATTAAAAACAAGTATCTTCAAAATGGCAACTTTACAGAAGAGGCCAAAAACTGTGTTTACTTTCAATGCAAGTCAATGGAACTAGAATTTCTTCCAGGCTATTTTGGAGTATTTCTATTGGTCCATTCCTCATGAAATTTCTACCCAATGTAAGTGGCAGCTGCTGCATTCAAATGATGCAGAAAAATAAAAATTGACATACCTGTTTTTCTTTGGACAGCAACAATATATTGTCTAAATCAGCAGGTCAGCCAACCCAGCAGCTGAAGATCGACCTTCCTACAACAGTTATGGTGCATTCTGACGGTTGGCTGGTGACGGTGGCTGGTTTTCCACTTGTGAGCAAAGGCACCTATAAATGGGCTATAAATGTCAAAACATGAGGGAATAACCCACCTCTACGGCAATGCTTCTGTTAGCGTCCCTGTCCAATGGGTATTCACGTGGTCATTTTTTGTTTTTTTGGGCCGATCTAGATAGAATGCAGACATTGTTTACATAATAGCATATAAGCATTAGTCTCTACTAATCATTTTAGGAAAGACTTTGGTGTTAAGCTGCCACCACTAATTTCCTTTTCTAGCAATTCATTGATCAGGCTAACGCTCATATTTAAAGCCAGTGGCATATCTAGAACATCCAGAAGATTTAGATTGCCGTTTTTTCACAAAGCGTGTCCCGTCTGTTGGAAATGTTGATAATTGGTTGATTCTTCTGCCACTTCATAATTATATTGATGGCTAGTCTAATGTGCCAGGCCACCTCAGATCAACCAATAGGAGTGCTAGCTTAGCTATATCTACCTAGATACCACAGAGACAAGCACTTCCTGATTAAGGATGATTTAAGAAAACTTGTCCAGGTATTTTTTGGGATGTAGAGTTTTGGAGCACCTGGGGACATTATTATATTTAAAAAGCAATTTTTCCAGACATGAAGCTTTTATTTGCTTAGTGTAGTAAATTGTATTGATATAGTAAGTAGTGCTTTTACATATGTTAGTGTGTTTATTTAACCCTTTCCAAGCTTCTCCTTGTTTACAACTCATACATTAGTATTTGCAGTTCTCATCTAATACCTGCTTTGACTGCTCAGTACTTCATTAAGCTAAATCAAGATTGCTGCTTAAGGAACTGAATACATTGATTCAATGTCTGGGGCGTCCAGAGCGTGCTTTATTTTTTGCTGGACGGATCTTATAAAACAAATCAGGCAAGTTTATGTCATATTTTGAAAAAGTGACAGAATTCAGCCTAAATTAAGTTAGCAGTTATTGTATTTACATCAATACCAGGTTGTAGAGTACAAGAAAATACTGTTAGGTTACCTAGAGAATAATTTTATAGTACATATCCAAACTAAATCATACTGTCCTTAAAAAGTAACAGGATTATGGCTTTTCATACTATTTTACAAGCACACTCATTGGTCGAAAGCTAAAGAGCAACACTTATTTTTCTTAATAAATAACTAAAGCCTGAGTAGACTAACCAATCAGTGAGTCTGTTTTTAATTTCAGTGTTAGTAAACTGCATTGAGGGATGACTGAACTGAGCTCCTCAGTAGTGGACGTATTCACTAGTTCACTAGCTTAGCATAGCAGTGATACATTGGACTCCTGCTCGGGGGATTATGGGACTGAAGTAGGCAATAAGAGATGAAAATGTTGTGAAGTTTGGACCTTCTTTCATAACATTTTTCATGAAATATAGTAGCAGAAGAAGTACACAAAGAAACCGCCAACCACTAATAGTTAGTAACCTCAGGAAATAAGTACTAATTGGAATACTGAAAACATTAAGGAGCATGTTTTCAGTATTCAGACATCACTAAATAAGTATGCTGCCCAAATCTTATGGTGGAGTTATAACCCTGTAGTCCTGAATAATATTATATATATCATACAAACATTATATAAGAATTCACGTACCCGTCCATCGAATCCGTTGGATTCAGGTGTTGTAATGACTTCCATGACCACAGGTGTATAAAACCAGCACCTAGACATGCAGACTGCTTCTACACACATTAGTAAAGAGTGGGTCGCTCTCAGGAGCTCAGAGAACTCCAGCGTGGTACCGTAATAGGACGCCACCTGTGCAACAAGTACAGGCGTGAAGTTTCCTCACTACTAAATATTCCACAGTTGACTGTCAGTGGTGTTATAACAAAGTGGAAGTGATTGGGAATGACAGCAACTCAGCCACAAAGTGGTAGCCATGTACCATGACACAGTGGGGTCGCCAACTTTCTTTAGAGTCAATTGCTACAGACCTTTAAACTTCATGTGGCCTTCAGATTAGCTTAAGAACAGAGCGTGGTGAGCTTCATGGAATGACCGAGCAGCTGCATCTAAGCCTTACATCACTAAGCACAATGCAAAGCGCCGGATGCAGTGGTGTAAAGCAGTCCACCACTGGACTCCAGAGCAGTGAAGACGTATTCTATGGAGTGACGAATCACGCTTCTCAGTCTGGCAATCCTATGGACGAGTCTGGGTTTGAAGGTTGCCAGGAGAATTCTGTATTCTGCAAATCTGCCATACATTGAAATGGTCGACCTGCAAATGCAAAAGAGCTGTTGAACATCATCCATTTGGGGGCCTCATGTCGATATGTCATAAGTTCATGAATAAATCAATTGCAGGGCTTTGTCTTTCTTCTTACTTCTTCATCCGTTTTAAAGACTTGGGAGGTCTTGTTTACTGCATTCCTGCTTCTGTGAGTGGATTTAAATCATTGACTGAGATTGAGAGCTGAGCTGCTTAACTGTCTGATTCATAATGTCACCTGGGACGCCTATTCCTCTTCCTCCCTCGCTCACCGCAGCTCTCAGAGGTGCCATAAGCCCGTCCTCCCTCGATGGAGGCTTTATTTGTTACGGACGTTGATTTTAATGTCGCTTTTAGGGTCGTTAGCCAGAGTGTGAGTGATGGTGGACACAGTGTTGAATCTTATGGGCACTCAGAGTGTTGACTTGTGTAGTTTACTGTAGTAGTTTGCAAAAGTTTGGGCGCCCCTGGTCATTTGTTGAAGTTAAAATAAATGAACAAGTTTAAGCGCTACGGAAAACAAACCTGGATGCATTTTTTTGGCTTGAATTTAATGTCCTGGGAAAAAAAAAAATATATATATATATATATATATATATATATATATATATATAAAAAACTCTATGAAGTTACCATAAGCTGTATATTCATGCATATTTATGGCAAATTGTCTCAGTAAATCTGTATATAATGACCATGAAAGTCAGCAAATGATCACATGACCCAATCATAACTACTGGGACGGAATGAAGTTAGCTTGGTCTGCAGTGCCTCCAGAAAGAATTCACAACACTTCACTTTCCACATTTGGTTATGTTACAGCCTTATTCCAAAATAGATTAAATTCATTTTTTCTCTCAAAATTCTACACACAATACCCCATTATGACGAAGGTTGGACAGGGTGGATGGAAGGGTCAGTGCGCAGCCATTTGCAGATTTCTCCAGAGATGTTCCATCGGGTTCAAGTCTGGGCTCTGGCTGGGCCACTCAAGAACATTCACAGAGTGATCCCGAAGCCACTCCTTTTTTGTCTTGGCTGTGTGCCTAGGATCGTTGGAAGATGAACCTTCACCCCAGTCTGGTTTTCTTCAAGGATGTCTCTGTACATTGCTGTATTGATCTTTCCCTCAATGCTGAATAGTCTCCCAGTTCCTGCTGCCGTAAAACAACCCCACAGCATGATGCTGCCACCACCATGCTTCACTGTAGGGATGGTATTGGCCAGGGGATGAGGGTACCTGGTTTCCTCCAGACATGATGCTTGGCATTCAGGCCTAAGAGTTCAATCTTTGTTTCATCAGACCGAAAATTTTTGTTTCTCATGGTCTGAGAGGGAGGAGAGGCTTCCGTCTGGCCACAGTACCATGGCTTAATTGGTGAAGTGCTGCTGAAATGGTTGTCCTTCTGGAAAGTTCTTATCTCTCCACAGATCAACGCTGAAGCTCTGTCAGAGTGACCCTTGGTGTTTTTGTTCACCTCCCTGACTAAAGCCCTCTACCCTGGTTACTCTGATTGGCCGGACGGACATAAAAAATTTATTTAATCCATTTTGGACTGAGGCTGTAACTGGAGATGGACGATCAGTGTTTTTGAGGCCGAATCTGATCGCAGATCACCTTTCAGTGCGATCGGCCGATTGCTGATACCGATCGAGGGCAGGGCTCCATGCAATTATTAGCTGCTGTGCTATTCGTACCAGTCAAATGTGGTCTGCATGGTGTCTGTGTTATTTGTTTTGCGTTAGCTGCTGTATTCAGCGGTGTGGTGTACTCTTAAGTGCCATATCAGATTAGTGTTATATGTCTTTGTCTTGGTTTCCCCACCAGACACATAGATTCTACAAATTTTACAGAATGCCCTGAATGAGTCTGCATTACATACGTTTTTCTATAAGCACATGCAGTGACCACCATAAACTGTTCTGTATGTTGTACATACAGGGTCAAAAAGAAGGCCCAGCTTGGTGTTTAGTTCGCAAACACTGTAAAATCAAGATTATACTAGATAATTCACTTCACCACATTTTGACTGAGTTCTCGTTGAATTCCCTTCCAGCCCCGTCAACGTCATCTGATTCTTCCAATCTGTGACTACCAACATTACATGTTCCTTTGCATGTTGTGTGCAGCTGCACATTGGCTAGATATCCAAATCACCAAAACCTACATAGTGTAGCTTTAAGAAAATGCATGATATGGGTTGATATGATCTAGGGATTTTTTTTACAGTTCATGTTATGGAGGGTTAAAGTCTCCGTAACCTTTACAGTTCGTAAAAGGCACTAATTTATTGGATTTGGACTCACACGTATACTATGGATATGAAAGCAGTTCCACCCCATGTACAACTAATCCTTTCCAAATATCTCCTCATCTCCTCATTGGTCCGTTCCCAAAATGAAAAAGGCGCCGTGTCTAATTCCCATCAGAACTGATTTCATTTGGTGTGATTGAATTCTGGAAGCTACGAGAGGAATTTTAGGGACGTTGTATAAGCATTTGTTTTGCTTAGACAGCTCTCATTACAGTCAGCCTAATTCTTTAAAAGACACACAGACACACACCTCCCACACAGATGACAGTAAAAGTCGCCTCGTCAAATGATTTCCCTGCGTTTTGTTCACACACCTCTGCATGTCGCTAAATCTGCATAGAAATGCATCTTCTGATCATTGTCCTCTCAAGAACAAGTAGTCCTGTCACTGACGGAGGATTAAATGGATTTATTTCAGCGGAGAAAGAAACAGTCAGACAGTAACTGACTTGGTCTGCATTTTGCTGAGTCTCTGCTCTGATTGTTCGTATTTGATTGACCTATATTATAAGAAGTGGCACTTTAGTACATCTTTGACTCTAATCTGCATATAACTGCTGTAAGAAATAGTAATATTTGTTATATGTTTTATTGGACCCCCCCCCCAAACTCAAGCCAGCTTGTAGCCCATCTTCTGTCATGCAATGTGTGTGATGGCCATCCTCTAGAGCAGGGGTTATCGGTTTAGGTTGTGGAGGACCACAGTTCAGTCTATCCAATGACTGAGTGAATGCTTCTTGATCTAAACCATAAGCTATAAACCACCCTCAGCTATAATTCTGATAATTTAAAACAAACATAATATGTAACATGTTTTATTCATATGCAATATTTTCCTTAATCTAGTCTTTGTAGTTAGTTTAAACTTTGAACAATTGCTACTCGAGTACTCCAGGTGGCAGAAATGTACATATTTTAGTGCTTTAGGGAACGGGGGGAAGTCTAGCCAGTCACTTGTGACAGCACAAACACAGCTAGTTTAATTGCTCGTTGTTTTTTAGTTTTTAATAAAGAAGGATAAAAAAGGTTGTGGGTTTTAGAAAACTCTCTTAGAATATTGTTACAGTATGGAACTGGCAGAAGCGATTTATCCATCCATATCTTAGGTGAAGAAGAGAAGTCTAGCCATTCACTTGCAACAGCGCAAACCAGCAGGACAGTTAGCATTTCCCAGCTATTTTCTGGGCTGAAATTATGGCCAGTGAATACAGAGTGGAGTTATCTCAGAACAAGAGGAGATCACATGTCCACTGCAGCATGGAGCTGATTGAAACAACTGCTTCTCTAGCACACTTGGTCAAGAAGAGAAGAAGTCTTTCCATTCACTCACAACAGCTTAAACCAGCAGGACTAGCAAAGTCTTTAGCTATTGTCAGTGTGGAAATTTTGAACTCTCAGTGCTCTCAAGTGCTAATAAAATGGAATTGGAGGAACAAGGCACCCATAAAATGGACCCAATAAAGTAGAAGCTCGGTAAAAATACAAGGTAACTGTACCTAATAAAGTTTTATTCCCTCTATCACACAGACCCAGGCCGTGCAGACGATCACCAACAGGGCTAATGATGTGGTGATGTCGCGGCTGGCCGTGCTCCTCGGGGCGCTGGGAATTGGGATGTCTGGTTACAGCTCTCGGCAGCTAGCCCTTCACCACCATCCTTCCGCCCGAGTGCTCCAGTGGGTGGAGAGGACATCACCTACACCTGGCCGTGCAGCCTCTACCCTGGTCTCCCAACACCTGAGCCTCAGCCAGCATAGCACCACACCTAAAGTGCCTTAGATAGAAGGCTTATCCAACTGATGATGCTGTAACTGTGAGCTGCTCATATTTTTCTTTCCTTTCCTGCCAAGTGGAATGCAAGAGGTCATTTTCTGGTCAGTGACTGCATGAGTGCTTGATGCGACCCAGTTTGTTCAAGGTCTGTTGGCTCACTAAAGCAGACTGGACAAAATCCCGTTGGGCGGATTTGTACAGTATGTAGCAGGGCTGTTATAATTAGCTACCAACACTGACTAACCAACTATGGGAAAAGTGGAAGCATAGTTGTGACATTAACATTCAAAGAATAGCCTTAGCCAACAGAATTGGTTGTTAGCGCTCTCCTCCAAGCTCGTTAAGATGCCCAGTGATGCTCGAAAATTTAAGGGAGAGCTTCACATATCTCACATGGTAGGCCTCATCTTCCCAGCTTGGTAGCATCATGTGACAGGGCAAGATCTAGCTAGTGGATGGGAGGTGGAGTGACCTAATTTAGTCAAAAAAACTAACAAAAAAGTTCCTATGATGCACATTCCAGCAGGCTGCAGTACACTAGCTGAAGCATGTTGCAGAAATGTTGCAGAGGGACTTCAGTTGCAGCTCTTGCTCATACAAGACCACTGATGATTTGATATTATTACTGAACTTGTAGTTAAAACACTAACCCTGCTAATAAAGTAGCACCAGATCAGCACTAGACTAGCAAAAACCCAGCATAGACTAGCTATTGACCAGCATGGACTGGCCAACTACGTTCTGGATGTGAAGACGAAGATGATTCAGCGACAAATCATTGTTCGGTGTGGTCAAAGTGCCTTTGTTAACCAGGAAGATGGATGCCAGCTGCTCTGTTTTTTCCAGCATGGCTGACTAATGTTACAGCACCAGAAGTTGGTTCGTAAAATGATCAGTCACTGTGGTGTTTTATATTGTACAGTTTAAATGGCCTTCTATATCTGAAGAGTTCCTTACGCAAAAACACAGAAGTCACACAGAAAGAGTGCTAGCTCAGTTGTCGTATGATTGTACTTATCCTTACTCATAAATATGGTAAGATTTAATGCTAGCTGGGGGCCTAGTTCAAGATTATCAGGCGCTGTTGCAGATGGCAGGCCCGTTTTAGCTGGAGCAGCACAGTTTTTGGAAGCAAAAGTAGCATTCCAAACAGCCCATTAATAAATAAAGCCCAGGCCGGTTCCAAGATGGTTCTGATTTGGACTTACAAAATAAAAAAAAAAGAATCACAAAACCTAATTGCTGACTCAAGACAGAACAGACGTCATGGGCATGTAAACGGGTTTATGTAAACTGCATGTTTGGTTTGTAAGTCACAGGTTCTTTATTTAGTCAGTAAGATGGAGCTGGCATCATCGCAGCAGCCTTTGCTGACGGATATGAGCGCTAAGCTAATTTACCCACTACAGATTAGACCAGGTGCACCCTCGCGCACACATAATCCCACAATAACCAGCCGCTAGAGGCAAAAACAAAGGAGACTGACTGTCTGAATCACTAGGAGGATAGCAGAAGTTTAAAAGAGGCCTGTATTAGCTTCTTAGTACGCTAGCATGACTGTGTCATTTTCTGTTAGCAGGCTAACATGAGTTTCTTTTGTGTGTGATATGTTTAAAAAGCATATAGATCTTCTCTAGACATACACACTGTATGTTTAAACCAAGAAATACATATTCCATTATACTGGTTCACATGAAAATGAATCTGTCGTATCAATAACAAACAGGCTAAGCTAAAAAGCTGAATAGCAGCATAAACACTCAAGCCTAGCCTGAATGAAGTTACTGAAGAGTGACAGAATTTATTATTAGTAGTAATATTATTAATATGTAGCCCCTTTATAAAAGAAAATTGATTAACAACACCATAGCACACTAATGTTAATAGCGAGAGGAAGGGTTATAATGAGGATTGTGCTAAACTTGCTAATTGAGCAGCAACAGAGCCAGTTGTTTTTGTATGTGTGTGCCAGAGTTTTAGAGATTAGGCTTGAGACATGGAACAGTCTCCCCTGGAGGTCATGAACGCAGACACCACTAATCAGCTCAAGTCAGGTCAGGATCAGGCCTGCGGATGAGCTGCTCAGTCACTAGTAGGCCAAAAAGAAGCGTTGTGGAGATGCTAATCCCAAATTACGGGAAATATTACAGAGTTTCCTAATTTTCTATATATTTCAATCATTCCGTCATTCGGGTGATTTGATATGAAATGGCTCAGAGTAGAGAAACCCAATGGTTCACATTGTCTTTAACTCAGTAATATCCATTTTATTTACTTTCCAAAACCACCAGCAATGCCTGCGAATGTATTTACATGCAGTAGGGATGGATGTAAAATAGTGATAAAGCAGAAAAAATAGATTTTTTTGGGGGGGACTGTTTTGTCTTACCCCTCTGTCATGAATGGACTGTAAAACAATATCTCAGGTATTATGAAATAGCTTTCTCTGACTGAGCTCTTAGAAGCATTAAACTTTTTAGACGTCCGGTTCCATTCACTGCCACTGTGAACAATTCTGAATATGCCAATATCTCCAGAACAGCTCATTTCACATCAAACCACTCAGAATGACTTTGTTTACATCGAAATAATGTAATGATTTCTATATTATTATTATTTTTGTTGTTAATTTATTGTATATTTTTTAAATCCAATTTTCTTTAAGTACTTTGCTTGCAGTGTTTGCTAGAGTGACCAATAAAAAAAAGATAAAGAACCAACTTTGCCGCTTATTTATTCATTCGCATCTGTATTTGTGTGTGGATAGTTATAGTGTTAGCAGTTTGAAGTCATGCCATCTGTGTCATCTTTACACCATGCAGACTTTCAGTTAGAGCCAATGAGCAGCAGGAACCAGATGTGAAGAGAGCCACAAGTTACAGCGTAAGCATTCATCCACTGTTTATTTTTACATGCGGACTTTCAGAAACATTTATCTTCACAGTAATCAGGACAGTAATCAGCAGAAGGCCTGTGGAATCCTCAGCAGTGCTGGTGCCGTTTCCAGTTTGTCTTTATTCTCCTTTCCTGATGAGGGCGCCACCGTCTAGGGACAAACGTCTACACAGTCAGTCTCTTCATCAACATTAAGGCACTTCAGGACTGGTCTTCCTCCTACAAAGTGATTGGCTAATAGAGTTCTTCTCCTGCACCTGGTTTGGCTTATTAATGTTTAGCTTACTGCAATATGATTGGCTAGTAATACCTAGTTTATTGCAACAGTGTTGACTAGTAGTGACCTAAAATAGGATGAGCTATTAATGTCCAGTTTACTGCAATAGTTTTGGTTAGCAATGTCCTCCTGCAATGTAATTGGCTGGAAGTTTACAGTTTTTGCTGCTATATGGTTGGTTAGTGTTCCAGTTTACTGCAACTGGATTGGCTAGTAAATTCCCCTTCCTGCAATAGGATTGGCTATTAATGTCTTGCTTCTTGCAACAGGATTGACTAGCAGTGTCCTCCTCCTTTTAATATGATTGGCTATTAATGTACATGTTACTGCAGCAGGATTGGCTAGTTGTGTCCCCCTCATGGAATATGATTGGAAATTAATGTCCAACTTACTGCAAAGGATTGGTGAGAAGTGTCTTTCTTCTTTTTAATATGATTGGCTGTTATTGTCCATGTTGTTGCAACAGGATTGGCTAGTAGCGTCCTCCTACTCCAATATGATTGACTATTAATGTCCAACTTACTAGTCAAAGGGTTGGCTAGAAGTGTCCATTCCCTGCAATATAACTGGCTACAACATGATTGCTTAGTAGGGTCCCTTGGCTAGTGGTGTCCTCCTCCTGTGATAGTACTGGTTAGTACTGTCCTCCTCCAGCAACAGGATTGGCTGGTAGTGTCCCATTCCTGCAATAGGACTGGGTAGTAGTGTCCCCCTTCCTGCAACAGGATTGGCTAATTAAACTGGATAGTAATTTTTTCTCTATATTAAATGAACTAATAGTGTCAACCTACTTGTAAAAGAATAGAATAGTTGTTTAAATGCTATAAATTATCAGTATAAACTTCTAGCCAATCGCAGCGCAGGAGCGGAATTATCCGCCAATCCCCGAACAGTAGGCGGGGCGTGCCGGAATACGGGTAGGAAGAAAAACACACTACAGCTACAGCATCGTGTGAGAGACGCTCGAGCTTATCCGTACGGAAAAGAACTGATTTGAAGCCAAACGGAGAACCGGGGCGGATTAAAAAAGCTCCGTAACGGATTTGTGTTACGTTTCTAGTGGTCAAAATCAGTTTGTCCAGCACGAACCACCAGCCAAAAGGCGGGACTTGCGGAATGAGATGCGCTCGAGCTCCGTCCGTTACGGAAATAATGGATAAGTTTTAGAAACAAACAGAGAACCGGAGCATATCAGGAGGAAAACAGGTCGGTCACAGGTTTATTTCACGAGTTAATGTGTTAATTTTGTGTATTATTATGAAGGTGTTGTGTAAAAGTGAAGTTTGTTCGCTGGTGGTTTAGTGTTCGCCAGATTCTTGTTCGAATTTTCTCGTTCCACCTTAAATAGAGGCGCCAGAACGTAACTGCTGCACCATTTAAGGTGGAACAGGAATATCTGAACGAGAAGCTGGGGATTTTAAAAAACTCTGCGGAAATAAAGACTCTAAACAACATAATGACTGTAAACAACATTCTCTGACACTGATTCATTCATTCATCTCCTCGTTGGTTTGGATGTGAGCTTCATGTATTCCTCTTATAGTGCTTTTCATATTGCCAGCAACCGGAGGTGGACCGATTATGCTTACTATTTTAGTATTTTGAACTTTTCTAAGCATTTAAGACTTTCTTTAGGGATTGGGACTGCTTTTGCTCCTCAGACCTGCTCCATCCAAAAAAGAGAAACTCCTAATAAACTTAGCTCCAACGCTGAGTTGGCCAAGGAGCCCTTCTCTAGATTAACCAGACCATTAAGGATGCTTATTGGTTGCTCTACTCATCCCTAGCCCTCTAAGGTGACCATATAAGGTGACCGACTCATCATGAAAAAGATGTACTTGGATTCCCATCAAACCACATTTTTCCCAGATGTACCCAGCTGTCAGGTACATCCTTCCGGATGGGTGACTGCATGGGCACATGTTTCATCTCACTTACCAAATAGGTTTCACTTAATGTGAGCAAAAGCCTGCCAGACTTGTCGGACTGGTTTTTTGATATTTTGAGGCAATCCACGTTGACATGCACTTCATTAAACCCTCACCGCTCCTCTGGTGACGTCCCACTAATGCGATTTAACTGTGGGAATTTCATTTCACCATAATGGCCTAAAACAATTTCGCACACGAGTCCGAGGTCTCACTGAGTCCTTTGTTTACATCGTTGACCTCTCGCTGTCCATCTTCATCAGCATATCACAGTGAGTTCTGTAATAGAACCATTTGGATGCTTACATTGTTTCATGCATGGTGAAATGGTTCCTTAGGTTGTTGGAGATTGTGTTGTATATGGTTCTGCACTCACAGAGCACCTACCTGCGATTACCTACAGTCAGTGTCTGTATTATCTTCAATTACAGACTGCAGCCTCCTTTAACCCTGTTCTTCAACGGTCAGGACCCCTACAGGACCACCAACCAGCAGCTATTATTTAGATGCTGGGTCATTCTCCGCACTGCAGTGACACTGTCCACTCTTTTAGACCCGCCTACCTTGCTGGTCCACCTTGTAGATGTAAAGCCAATGACGGTAGATCATCTGCTGCTGCACAGTTTGTGTTCCTCTAGTCCTTCATCAGTGGTCACAGGACACTGCCACAGGACACTGTTGGCTAAATAGTTTTGGTTGGTGGACTATTCTTAGTCCAGCAGTGACACTGAGGTGTTTAAAACTGTGTTTTATATGGTACGATTTTTGTTTTTCCAATATATTAAGCTTAGCCAATAAATAAAACTTGCACACTAAAATAACAACAGTGTCGATTTTAAGATACATATCGTCGCTGTCTAATTATATCCAACCAAGTATATCCAAAATTGCACCTTTACAGGAGAGACCAAAAACATACTTCACTTTCAATGGAAGTCAATGGAACCAGAATCTTTTCCAAGCTATTTTGGAACATTTCTATTGGTTCATTTATCATGAAATTATTGGTTTGTTCAAATAATGTAGAAAACTCAAAATCCACTAAATGTAGCCTAGGGATATATTGTCCTGCATTATTATGAGCAAAATTATTTACATTTCAGGCCATCTGAACTCTAAACCTCATTCTTCAGAACTCTTATCTAGAACATCTGACGTTATCTAGGATTTTTTTGTGATTTTTAATTGGGATATCAGTATAAAGACAATATTGCAATAACAGTATAATGACATACTGGGAAATTACATGTTGCCATATAGGACACAATCATCGGGGACCATGGGTTTCCTCTTTCTTTGTATTTCTGGTTGTCCCACTCTGCCCCTCGGCTTTGTGCAAAAGCATTGCGCTTTCCAAGCATGACCACAGACCTTTGCATTTCCATGGAAGCTCATTCAAATCCCTCTCACTGCGGCCAGCAGTGCATTTCCTCTTTGGGCCAAACAGCAAGTCTGTTTGTGAGCGCAGGTAGAGAGCAGTGTTTATCGTTATGATACGTGATACTGTAGCGCGTCTTTGATTAAATCAGACATGTCGACACATGATTAAAATGCTGCAAAGAGATCATTGCAGCTCTCAGTTCTACACCAAAAATGTATCTCTCATATCATTTGAAAGTGTACAGTGACAGATTTTACAAGATCTTGTCATATTTCCACCAGAGGGCTCTCTAAATCCCCAAGTCTTACATAGTGTAGCTTTAATGACTAATTTTTTCCCCCGCCAGTTTTAGTTTTAGTGATAATTTTATTTATAGTTAGCTAAACAAACACTGTTAGTATTAGAGACTGTAGCTCATCCATTGGTGAATAGTTTGTTTTGACTATCCCGTCCTTCCTTAGTGGTAAGTGTGAGACCACTGGACAAGATATTGTCTAGATATTTTTTTGGTGGCCCCAACATGGTCAAAAATGTACCGATAATGACTGGTGGGAAGAGTAGCACAGTACTGTAGGGTGCTATTCATAAGGCTACATCTGCATAAGCTTGTCATGGCAACTGACATAACCCTTCATACATATTTATAAATGTTTATTCCAGTCTGCGTCATCTGTCATATTTGCTGCTTTAGCTAACTTGTTTGAAATTGGCAAATAAAACCTTTATATCAAATGACACCTATAGGAATAAGCATTTACAAACAACATGTATATAGGGTTATGTCACTTGTCATGACAAGCTTATGAAGGTGTCATGTAGCCTTATGAACAAAACCCCGCAGTAAAGTGTAACTGGGACGAGATATGTAATTATATTAATATAGAGATGGGCATATAAACAGTTTTCTTGTGATCATTTACAATGACAGTCAGAAAAAATGTAAATAGAATACTAAAAGATGGGAGCTTTAATAGTTTCTGGCCATTGGGCCTTTCATGTGGACTATGGATTGTTATCATATTTATCAAAATTATATTGAATTATTTTGTTATTGTAACATTTTTACTCACAGGGAGAGGAGCTGACATTTTGCAGAATGGGAAACTACTCTGGAAAGGACCGGCATGGATCCCCAGGTAATTATTACCTACATACACATGTTTGTTTTTATATTCTAATATAATATGGGGTACAAATCTCCCATACTGGTTATATAGACTGCAGCAGGTAGTCATGGACCACCATTTATTTATTTAGTTTCCAGTCAAAATGGCCATTTAAGCATTTTCTTTTTCAGGAGATGCTTCTGAGTGAGATAATTCAGTTAATACTTATAACAAAGATATTACATATAAGGAAAGATAAAGTAAAAAAATAGTTTCCAAAACAGAAGTTAAAGGGACTTCTACCAACTACCCGTACGACCTGGTAGACCACCAAACCGCCCCTATTAGATAAACGGTATTTAAAGCATCTTTGAAAGAGAGGAAAACACCAAGCTTCACTCTGAAGCAATCTGAGAAGACAATTCAGCGCTATGGAGTCTGAAGGGATGTGTAGCTGTTCAAGACGCTCCTCACTGAGAAAAGGAGATACAGACACATCTAACAAAGAAGCTGCTGGTGTTCCTAGAACAATAGTCTGACCACCCCAGAGTTCAGATCTCAACATGACTAAATGTGATTTGAAATTATTTGGATGGTGCAAACGTAGACAAACCCTGAAAATGTACAAAAACAAACACACACATGCTGGTCTCTAGATGATCTCTAGTTTGACCCTGAATGGAATTCAGCACTCTAACTCTGAGAGGAGGATGAGAAATATGGCTCCCACCTCATAACAAATCTAATATTACAGACAATCACTCACTCACACTCAGACGTCCAGTGCTCAGTTCACCCTTCTGAGACGCTCATCCACACCAACCCTTCTACACGGACACTCACTCACACTTAAACTGTCAGCGCTCAGTTCACCCTTCTGAGACCCCGATCCACACCAAAACAGACACTCTCACTCATACACAGACGTCCAGTGCTCTGTTCACCCTCTTGAGACTCCCATCCACACCCACACAGTTCACTATTCTGAGACGCCCATCCACAGCAATGCTTCCACATGGACACTCACTCACATACAGACATCCAGCACTCAGTTTACACTCCTAAGACCCCCATCCACACCAACACAGACACTTACTCAGACATCCAGCGCTCAGTTCACCCTCATGAGACCCCCATCCACACCAACACACACTCTCACTCATACACAGAGGTCCAGTGCTCTGTTCACCATCCTGAGACTCCCATCCACACCAACACACACTCTCACTCATACACAGACGTCCAGTGCTCTGTTCACCCTCATGAGACCCCTATCCACACCAACACACACTCTCACTAATACACAGACATCCAGTGCTCTGTTCACCCTCCTGAGACTCCCATCCACACCAACACACACTCTCACTCATACACAGATGTCCAGTGCTCTGTTCACCCTCATGAGACCCCTATCCACACCAACACACACTCTCACTCATACACAGACGTCCAGTGCTCTGTTCACCCTCATGAGACCCCTATCCACACCAACACACACTCTCACTAATACACAGACGTCCAGTGCTCTGTTCACCATCCTGAGACTCCCATCCACACCAACACACACTCTCACTCATACACAGACGTCCAGTGCTCTGTTCACCCTCATGAGACCCCTATCCACAGCAACACACACTCTCACTAATACACAGACGTCCAGTGCTCTGTTCACCCTCATGAGACCCCTATCCACACCAACACACACTCTCACTAATACACAGACATCCAGTGCTCTGTTCACCCTCCTGAGACTCCCATCCACACCCACACAGTTTACACTTCCGAGACGCTCATCCACACCAATGCTTCCACACATACACTCACTCACACTCAGACATCCAGCACTCAGTTTACCCTCCTAAGACCCCCATCCACACCAACACAGACACTTACTCAGACATCCAGTGCTCAGTTTACCCTCCTGAGGCCCCCATCCACACCAAAACAGTTTACACTTCCGAGACGCTCATCCACACCAATGCTTCCACACATACACTCACTCACACTCAGACATCCAGCACTCAGTTTACCCTCCTAAGACCCCCATCCACACCAACACAGACACTTACTCAGACATCCAGTGCTCAGTTTACCCTCCTGAGGCCCCCATCCACACCAAAACAGATGCTCGTTCGCACAGACATCTAGCGCTCAGCTTGCCCTCCTGAGACTCCCAGCCACACCCACACAGTTTACACTTCCGAGACGCTCATCCACACGGACACTCACTCACACTCAGACTTCCAGCGCTCAGTTTACCCGCCTGGGACCCTCATCCACACCAACACAGATGCTTGCTTGCACACAGACATCCAGCGTGCAGCTTCCCCTTCTGAGACCCTCACCCACACCAGTCCTTCCTTACATACACTTACTCGAGAATTACTGTGCGCTGATGTCACAGAGTTTCCTCCCTGGGAACAAACACGGTGACACCTCAGAGAGGGAGACACAGAGAGAGATACAGAAAAGAAAGAGAGGGAGAGAGAGAGTAATAAAGATAAAAAGGCTAAAAGAACTGTGAACATCCATCTCTTACATAAAGTACTGTGTTGTGTAGAACAGGACAAAGTAAAGACCCTGCAGACAGTAAAGGAGAGTGCAGTGAAGGAGGGAATACGAATGAGGCAGGAGAGAGAGAGAGTGAGAGCGTGGACAAGCAAAAGGGGCCAAAGGAGAGAGAGGGAGAAGGTGAATGGGAGTTGGCATGTCTTATTCTGCATTCTCCTCACGGTGCTCTGCAATTGGTCAGGACTGCTGCCCCTTCAGCTCTGCTGACACAGCACAACCCCCCGTCCCAACACACACACGCTAGTGTGCATTGGTATCTATGTGGTGTCCTTCTGTAGCTAAATTCGTTCAACCACGCCTAAACCACCACACTTTAGTAATAATAATTCACAATAATATTGGAGTCATATCAGTCTTACATATGTGGATGTGATATCTGGTCAACAGCAGGGTAAAGAAAAATCAGCAATAAAAACTCTTTGATTAGAATTAGCACATCACTGTTGATTTCCTTTGTCTTACTTTGTCATCTATACACTCACTGAGCTCTTGATTAGGAACACCTGTGCAGCTGCTCCTTCATGCAATCATCTACCAGTTGTGCAGTGCATTAAATCATGCAGATACGGGTCAGCAGCTTCAGGTTATGTTCACATCAACAATCAGAATGAAAAATAAAGTGACCTAAGTGATTTTGCCGGTATCATGATTGTTGGTGTCAGACTGGCTGGTTTTACTCAGAATGGTGAGTAAAGAAATTCTGCGGGCCTTGTTAATGAGAGAGGTCAGTGGTGAATGGCCAGACTGGTTCTAGCTGACAGAAAGGCTGTGGTAACTCAGATAAGGGCTCTTTATGATTGGTGAAGCAAAAAGCATATCATAATGCACAGCACGTCCAACTTAAAGAGGGATGGGCTACAACAGCGTAAGATCATGTCAGGTTCCCGTCTGTCAACCAAGATCAGAAAACCAAGGCGGCAGTGGACACAGGATTAACTGGACAGTTGAGACTGGTCTAATAAATCTGGATTTCTGCTGAGGCACACAGATAGTGGGGTCAGAATTTGGAATCAAGGTCAGAATCAAGTGCAACACCTCAGGGATGTGGTAGAACACAACATCTGCAGCATGAAAGTGCACCTCCAGGTATTGCATGATGAGCATAGACCAGAATTTTAAAGAAGTGCCACTTTACCCCTGCATTGTGACACCTTTCTATTCCAGAGAGGGTTTCTTTTGGGTCCTTTTAACATTCTGTCTGTGCTCTCCTGCAGGTACTCCCTCAGACTCATTCCAGACTCCTCCCACCTCTCCGCTAACACTCATTTTACCCCCAAAAACACACCCGCTTTCCAGCCCTGCCCACTCCAACCCCACCTCCACACCTGATGGGACATCCCGCCCCGTGATTGGCCCAGGAGACTCTCCATCAGCACTTAAAACAGGAAATGAACTATTGAAGCTCCCTCTGACTCCCAAAAAGGCCAACAGCCTTCCTACAAGCCCCAAGCAGAGGAGTCTGGAGGATGGCAGTGTGAGTACTACTGTAGCTCCGCTCACTGTCACTTTGCCTACTGTAGCCCCGCCCACTGTAAGTCTGCCTACTGTAGCTCCACCTGCTGCGAGTCTGCCTACTGTACCTCTGGCCACTGTAGCAGCTCCACCCACAAGCAGCAGTGCGTGTGAGGGAGTGGTGGAGCCACGGCTCCTGCAGGAGTGTGCCGTCGCCCTGGGCATCAGTAGTACAGAGGAGGGAACACACACACTGACAGGTGACTGCACACACTCACGCTCATGCCTAAAACCAAACCTAACCTCAACGCCTGCAGCCAAACACTATAGTTGTTGGGAAACCGACTATTTGATAATACTTATTTGAATTTGAATATAAAAATTTGAATACATTTTATTATAAATATGGGAACTGTAATGATTTAGCATTATTTATGTATTTATTTATTTATTTACTAAAAATACATAATCAAATACTGAATTGAAATATTGGTCAATATATCTTCCCACTAGTCTGAAGACAAAAAAACAGATAATGTCACAAGAACTAAGTAATTGACATATATCCACCTATTTAGCCTAAAACAGTGCCCCACCCATTCACAGTGAAGGTGTTAGTAGTATTTTAGCCTGGATGACTTTTTAAATTAAATGTTTCGCAGAGCAGCCAATCAGAACAGAGGTTATTTGCATATTGTCACTGTGCAATGAAAAACAAGCATCTCCAAAATGTGATGACAAGCGATGACATATGAGTTTTAAAGGAAATAGATAATGTTCATGTGATATAAACCCATACAAATGGTGTAGATGCAGCATTGGGGTCCTTTAAATAACAGCCTATGTCTGCGTGTTAGATCTGTTGAGGTGTTTCCTGACGGAAAGAGAGCAGATGAAGGAGGAGCTGAGGAGTCTGAAGGAAAAAATGCAGGTGAGTTAAACTTTGTTCTTCACCCTGCCTCTCTATTCTGACAGCGTACTGCACATATTCTTATCGAAACAGACTAATCAGAATCAGAAGCACTTTATTGCACCAAGTATATTACACATACCAGAAATTTGTCTTGGTGAGTCACATGATAACGTACTGGTGAGTCATACGATAACATACTGAACAGACCAGACAAGCACACAGCCTAATAACAAATATATAACTAAGTACAAATACAGTACACAGAATAAAAAATGGAAAGGAGCTAAAGAGATGTGTGAATACTTGTGCATATGTGGATATCTGTCACGCCCTGACTTTTCCTGTCTGTCTACATCGTTTTGTTCACATTCCCCGTCTTAGTCATGTGTTAGCCATGTGTGTCTGTTTGTTTTGGTCACGTGACCGTCCTTGTCTCCGCCTCCATTTCTCTGCCCCTCACCTGTTCATAGTTTGTCTGTCTGCCCATTGTTCCCAGGTGATCTGTGTTCCCTGTAATGATTTAAACTTTTCGTTTTGTTCTGTTTGAGTCCTATCCTGTATGTTGGTTAATTGTAGTCTGTCTGTTTAGTTCTTGTTTTGTTTGTTACTCCCAGTGTCTTCTTTTACTTCTTGTTTTGTTGTTTTGTTGTCTCCTCAATATCAATACATAAGCAGATCTGAGTAGCCATTACGAAATTTTCCATCTGTACAGCTGTGCATATACTAGGGGTGTAAGAACATATCGAAAATATCGAATATCTGGATATTATGTTTGGTGATACTGTATTGATTCTCGAAAACACAGTATCGATACACATATTGCTGGCGGACAGTGAATCATTGTGTGTTGTGTTTAAACCTCTGACCACTAGATGGCAGCGTTGTAATCCATTTTCAGCTCCACTCTAACATTAACAAGCAGCACAAGGGCGCAATGCTATTGTAACCACTGGCAATCCTGTTCATATAGTGGTGTGTTTTAATAGTAGGATTTGAAAAATTGCAGTATATCGCTTTGCCTGCAGTATCACAATATATCACGATATATATATATATGAATCGTGAGCGCTGTATCACGATACATATCGTATCTTCAGGTTCTTGCCAATACACAGCCCTAGCAAATACACATTATGTTACTGTAACAGAACTAAAAAATAAGATTTAGTAAAGTTGGCTTAGTGTAAGTTTAGAGTGCGAGACAGTGCCACTCAAGGAAAATAGCTGCTGGTTTTGATGGTCCTGAGTCGTTCCAAAGGGGACGTGACTGGAGGAGGTGATGTGC
The DNA here is from genome assembly GCA_021613375.1 of Megaleporinus macrocephalus. Classification (NCBI taxonomy): domain Eukaryota; kingdom Metazoa; phylum Chordata; class Actinopteri; order Characiformes; family Anostomidae; genus Megaleporinus; species Megaleporinus macrocephalus. Next base: position 7,425,720 of record CM038712.1, on the reverse strand, counting down.
AGGATGACAAGATCAGCTATAATTTTGCCAGCGTGCTTCATCACCTTGCTGTTGTTGGTGTACTAAAGTTTGGGGAGATTACATCCAGTGATCGCTCTGCAGTCCTGGTTATGTGCTGGCCCGTTCTTGTCTCAGAGGAAAGCAAGTGTGATGTAAAGAGTTACTTTCCATTGTTCAGCAGTGATGAAGTTCATGAATAAGGCTTCAGTGAGCTGAAACAAACCTGTGTGTAAAACTGTTCAGGCCTTCTCGCTAAGCTAACAGGTTCTAGGTTCTAGTGCTGCTTAGAACACAGAGGCAAAAGTAATGTAAGCTAAAAAGCTTTACACACCGAAACACAGTATTACTTACTTTGATTTAAGTCATTATCCTCTAAACTTGCATCAGTGATGTTTTAGTGAGCCAGGATAAACCTGTAGGGTTTCATGTAAAGCTGTTTGGGCCTAAGCTAATGCTAGCTTCTTGTGCTAATAAGGATTGTAAAGCAAACATAGCTTAAGCTAACAGCTCTACACACAAATACCCAAGTTTTCCTGCTCCGATCTGAACTTTTATCATCAAAACTTGTGAAGCTTTATCAAGTCGGAATGAAGTCCAGTTTCACCTTCCCTTCCTGACTTCACTTTGATACTCCTCATCTGGTTTGGCAGTTTGGAAAGCACACTGGCAGTATATGGCCATGCTGACTTTATAGTGTCTTTATCGTAACATCACTGTGACACATTTTTGAATGCGATCACAGATGCATCAAGCTATGCAGTCATGGCTTTATGCGCTGTTGCATTAAAAAATGTGTGAAAATGATGTTATGATAAAGACACTACAAAGCCAGCCATGCTTGACTGGTAGTGTACTAAAACGTTTGACTGGTAGTGTACTAAAATGTTTGACTGGTAGTGTATCTAAAACGTTTGGCTGGTAGTGTACTAAAACGTTTGGCTGGTAGTGTATCTAAAACGTTTGGCTGGTAGTGTACTAAAACGTTTGGCTGGTAGTGTACTAAAATGTTTGGCTGGTAGTGTATCTAAAACGTTTGACTGGTAGTGTATCTAAAACGTTTGGCTGGTAGTGTACTAAAACGTTTGGCTGGTAGTGTATCTAAAACGTTTGACTGGTAGTGTATCTAAAACGTTTGGCTGGTAGTGTACTAAAACGTTTGACTGGTAGTGTATCTAAAACGTTTGACTGGTAGTGTACTAAAACGTTTGACTGGTAGTGTGTCTAAAACGTTTGACTGGTAGTGTATCTAAAACGTTTGTCTGGTAGTGTATCTAAAACGTTTGTCTGGTAGTGTATCTAAAACGTTTGTCTGGTAGTGTATCTAAAACGTTTGGCTGGTAGTGTACTATAACGTTTGACTGGTAGTGTATCTAAAACGTTTGGCTGGTAGTGTACTAAAACGTTTGGCTGGTAGTGTACTAAAACGTTTGACTGGTAGTGTATCTAAAACGTTTGGCTGGTAGTGTATCTAAAACGTTTGACTGGTAGTGTATCTAAAACGTTTGACTGGTAGTGTACTAAAACGTTTGACTGGTAGTGTATCTAAAACGTTTGTCTGGTAGTATATCTAAAACGTTTGGCTGGTAGTGTATCTAAAACGTTTGACTGGTAGTGTACTAAAACGTTTGACTGGTAGTGTACTAAAACGTTTGTCTGGTAGTGTACTAAAACGTTTGACTGGTAGTGTATCTAAAACGTTTGACTGGTAGTGTATCTAAAACGTTTGGCTGGTAGTGTACTAAAACGTTTGGCTGGTAGTGTTTTAAAACGTTTGACTGGTAGTGTATCTAAAACATTTGTCTGGTAGTGTATCTAAAACGTTTGGCTGGTAGTGTATCTAAAACGTTTGACTGGTAGTGTACTAAAACGTTTGACTGGTAGTGTACTAAAACGTTTGACTGGTAGTGTATCTAAAACGTTTGACTGGTAGTGTACTAAAACGTTTGACTGGTAGTGTACTAAAACGTTTGACTGGTAGTGTATCTAAAACGTTTGACTGGTAGTGTATCTAAAACGTTTGACTGGTAGTGTATCTAAAACGTTTGGCTGGTAGTGTATTAAAACGTTTGACTGGTAGTGTATCTAAAACGTTTGGCTGGTAGTGTATTAAAACGTTTGACTGGTAGTGTATCTAAAACATTTGTCTGGTAGTGTATCTAAAACGTTTGACTGGTAGTGTATCTAAAACGTTTGGCTGGTAGTGTATTAAAACGTTTGACTGGTAGTGTATCTAAAACGTTTGTCTGGTAGTGTATCTAAAACGTTTGACTGGTAGTGTACTAAAACGTTTGTCTGGTAGTGTACTAAAACGTTTGACTGGTAGTGTACTAAAACGTTTGACTGGTAGTGTATCTAAAACGTTTGACTGGTAGTGTACTAAAACGTTTGACTGGTAGTGTATCTAAAACGTTTGACTGGTAGTGTACTAAAACGTTTGACTGGTAGTGTATCTAAAACGTTTGACTGGTAGTGTATCTAAAACGTTTGACTGGTAGTGTACTAAAACGTTTGGCTGGTAGTGTATTAAAACGTTTGACTGGTAGTGTATCTAAAACATTTGTCTGGTAGTGTATCTAAAACGTTTGGCTGGTAGTGTATCTAAAACGTTTGACTGGTAGTGTATCTAAAACGTTTGACTGGTAGTGTACTAAAACGTTTGTCTGGTAGTGTACTAAAACGTTTGACTGGTAGTGTATCTAAAACGTTTGACTGGTAGTGTACTAAAACGTTTGACTGGTAGTGTATCTAAAACGTTTGACTGGTAGTGTATCTAAAACGTTTGACTGGTAGTGTACTAAAACGTTTGACTGGTAGTGTATCTAAAACGTTTGACTGGTAGTGTATCTAAAACGTTTGACTGGTAGTGATCTAAAACGTTTGTCTGGTAGTGTACTAAAACGTTTGACTGGTAGTGTACTAAAACGTTTGACTGGTAGTGTATCTAAAACGTTTGACTGGTAGTGTACTAAAACGTTTGTCTGGTAGTGTACTAAAACGTTTGACTGGTAGTGTACTAAAACGTTTGACTGGTAGTGTATCTAAAACGTTTGGCTGGTAGTGTATCTAAAACGTTTGGCTGGTAGTGTATCTAAAACGTTTGACTGGTAGTGTATCTAAAACGTTTGACTGGTAGTGTACTAAAACGTTTGACTGGTAGTGTACTAAAACGTTTGACTGGTAGTGTATCTAAAACGTTTGACTGGTAGTGTACTAAAATGTTTGACTGGTAGTGTATCTAAAACGTTTGACTGGTAGTGTACTAAAATGTTTGACTGGTAGTGTACTAAAACGTTTGACTGGTAGTGTATCTAAAACGTTTGACTGGTAGTGTATCTAAAACGTTTGACTGGTAGTGTACTAAAACGTTTGTCTGGTAGTGTACTAAAACGTTTGACTGGTAGTGTACTAAAACGTTTGACTGGTAGTGTATCTAAAACGTTTGACTGGTAGTGTATCTAAAACGTTTGACTGGTAGTGTATCTAAAACGTTTGACTGGTAGTGTATCTAAAACGTTTGACTGGTAGTGTACTAAACTGTTTGATATATATATATATATATATATATATATATATATATATATATATATATATATATATATATATATATATATATATATATATATATAATCACAGTGGGCCGCCCAAGAGAAGCTTTGAGTGCACAGGGTCTTCAGCATAACAGTGTCTCCTACATCCTCATCACACACCAACACACACTGCGTACAGGACGGTCCTGCAGTGGCCAAACTCCAACTGACACACAGTCACAGGATGGGCAGAGTGATAAGGATGTCTAAATTTAGCGACGCGCTCTGCGCTGAACTCTTATCCTGCAGAAGAGTTTCAACACTGCTCTGGAGGTCAGGATGAGGAAACTTCAACAAGAAGGGGAGGTCAGAGTGGGGGGAGAGAGCGGACTGTCATCTCCACCAAAGACTTTTGAGACACGCGGTCCAAAATAAAGGGGGTCTTGTTGTTTAGAGCTAAAGACCACAGTGTGTGTAGCTGTGCCACTGATTGCATACATGATATAGAGAGATGATTGGAAGCTGACTGACATCAAACAGACTAATCAAAGTGAAGAGGGTGAGGAGAGAGATGAAAGAGATCGGACAGAAGAAAAGACAGACTGAGAAGGAAAGTGAGAGCAGAGAGAGTGATAGAGACAGAAAGTGAGGGAGAGAAAGAAAGAGAAGTAGAGAGAGATAAAGAATGAATTTTTTCAGCAGTGCTCAATTGCTGCATTCCACAGAGGCTTAGTTATATTCCTGTTGTTTTCCATGTGGGAGAGTTTCTTCTCTCTCTCTCTCTTGTTCTTTTTTTCTTCTCCGCTAATTTCCTGTCCACCCCCCTTTCCTAGAGCTGTGACCCACCCGTGTGTCTCTCTCTTTCTCTCTCGCTCTCTCTCTCTCCCCCTCACTGATCTGGGGTAGATTTGGTGAGGCCGGAATGCATCATGTCCCTCTGTCGAGCATGCTTCAGGTCCTGTGTAGCTAAAACACAGTTACAAACAAAGGGACTAGCGTTAATATATAGTATATAATATATAGTGACAGTGAAAACTACACAGGCCAGTGATGCACGACTCCAGGTTTTCTGGAATCGACTCTGACACTGACTCCTGTCGCGGGAATCGATGGAATCGACTCCTTGACGACACTTTATTTTTACCAAGACAGTCTCGAGGCAGATGATAAAGGGATACAGCAATCTGTCCTGTTTCGAGTAGATACAGATTATAGTGATATGATCAAACTCAGCTTGTTTTACAAGGGGCTGGGCTGGAATCACAGAGTGATATACTGAGAAAATCATTACTGAGATCAGAAGTTGCCAAAAAGGAACATGTTTACATTCTTTTTCAGTTCAAAACTTGGATGTTGTCTTGTTTCTTTTTTAAAAAAACATGTTGGTCTCATAGTTGTCTGCTTCTTATTCTGCCTTTCCAGTACATCTTAAAGGATGTAGCAGATATGCTAATGGTGTGCCAGCGCCAGAGTCTAACTGTAGCACCATTTAAAGAGAAACAAAACAAGTCTCGTCCCCTTTTCCACGACATTCTGGGAAAACATTCTTGTTTTTGGTTTTCCTGGTTTCGTTTTGTAATAATTGCTTATTGCATCCCAAATCAAGAAAAGCTTGTTTGAAACTACACATTTTCACAACTCACTCTTTTCACACTCTCAAAGCAGTTTACAGTGAAAAAAGCATAGAGTTGACAGAGCTGTAGGGTCGACATCCAACATTTCAACTCATGGAGTCGTTGGCCAAGATGAGCTGGAGTCAAAGATACGACTCTTCAGAAATGGACTTCCCATCATTAACACAGGCTCTAAAAAGAAAATCTGGCTACATATTTAGGTCTTAAAAGCAACATCAACATCATGCAGACAATGATTCCCAAAGCATGACCCATGTTCTTCTCCATGTTGCAATTAGACATTTCCACCAGAGAGGTCTTCAGATCCCCAAAACTTACCTAGTACAGCTCTGACTGCCTGGTTTGACACAGCATAGGCACCACATAGGCCTGCTTTTTACAGCACCAAGCATAGATGCCTGAGTATTGAACTGTTTCTTAACCTCTGTCAACTAGCCAGGTAAACAGTAGCTTATGCTAGAAAATAGCACAGTTCCTACAATCTACAGAAACAAGGGATGCACAGATGATAGTAATAAATTAACAGATAATTGCTTAAAAATTACCTCTGTAATTTGTAATTCAAACAGAGGTTTAGAATTAACTATTAGTTTAAATTGATATTTGATGACATGTTGATCACGTACTGCCAGGGAGCAGAACGTTTAGGCATTGCTAATTAATCAAGCTATGCTGTTTCATTTTGCTGAATTCTTGCAAATGCCACTCCGTTGGCGTTGTGCAACAGTTCGGGTCATTTGCGCTGAATGTTCTCCCCAAGGATGATGCAGTAGAACTCAGCAGTGACAGGCTGACCCCGGGGGACACATTACAGTGCACAACCCTGCTAGTGTCAATAAAAATGATGAGCATGTTCTGGGCCACGCTCCTGACCTGACATGCCTCCATCTGTGGACTCTTCCACTGCGAAGACTGCAGTTTGGTCTCTGGATTGTGGCTGTAGACCCAACCCTCATCTCCGGTGACACTCTGACATGAAGGTTGGGCCATCCTTGGCCTGTCGACAGAGATCCTCACTGACTTGGTAACTGATATTGTGCTGCTTCTGCTCGGGAGTCAGGAGCCTGGTGCATGTTCAAACTGAACGTTAAAATTGCTTAAACTGTCTCAAAAGACGCATTGACCTTGTGGATGGAAACCCGATGATCAAATCCGTGCTCGTGGAGGGTCTTCCTGACCCCTCGTCGTCCTCTTGCCCGGCACGACCATGCCATGCTCTGTGCATTCGCAACAGGAACAATCTCGAAATGTTTTGGTCACACCTTATATTTCTCTACAAGGCTAGTTCAGGTAGCCTTGCCCGCAGTTTATACATTTTGAGAGTTTCTATTAAAAGACTTACATGACTTACATGATAACGTTACATCCCTAAAAAAAGCAAATTATCTTCAATATGGCAACTTTACAGGAGAGACCAAAAACGTTCTTTATGTCAAAGAAACCAGAATTTTTTCCAAGCCGTTTTAGAGCGTTTCTACTGGTCCATTCATCATGAGACTTTCACAGGATTATAAAGAGCAGCCGTCATGCTCAAATTAATTTAAGTTTATATGTATAGCGCTTTTTTACAACGATGCTATCATAAAGCAGCTTTACAGAAGTTTTAAAAACAGACAGTTCCAATATATATACCCTTGTGAGCAAATCAGAGGCAACAGTGGCGAGGAAAAACTCCCTCAACTGGAGGACGAAACCTTTGGAGGAACCAAGACTCACAAGGGGAGACCCATCCTCCTCTGGTCAAACAGTGTTTACAGTTTAATAAACTAAACTCCAAAGAAAAGAGCCTCTGTTTGAAATCTGGATGGCAAAGCCTTAGAAGCTGCACAGGTAGAGGCAGTCTCTGACTGAGGCAGTCTCTCACTGAGTCTTTATGTAAAGTGGGCGTGAGCTGAAACAGTCCCATCCTATCTCAATGCTGGTACATCTGGATGGACCAGTGATGTAACTGAGGGTGTAGCAGTTGACACAAATGGACAGGAGAGCTGGCTCCTCCAACAGTGTTCAACAGACAGACATTATCTCAGGAAGAGTAAAGACTGTAGAGAATATGGAAGTAAACAGATCAAAATAAATATAAATGATTTAGAGAAATAAAAATAGGCAAAAATGGTGAGAGCTGTTTTTCTTTTGAGAGTGACGTTGTGTATATTGGTGCACCCCATGAACAAACAGTCCAGCAGGGTAATCCAGTGTTTACATGTTAGTGTTGAAAAGCAAGTGTTCTGTGCTGTATTGCAAAGCTGGTGTAAAACAGTGATGATGCATGACCAACTGTGGCATATAGCTGCGTAAACCGTAAACGTAATAAGAGTACAATGGCATTCACTGGTACGGGTAACTTTTTTTATAACCAGACAAATCCTTGGGATGTCCGGCTTCTTGTTGATACACTGTTGTCCATAAATATGGATATAAACTTCCATTACTTGTTAGCAACATTAGTCATGATTGCAAAAGCCAACCTCAGACTCCCAACATGTCTGGTCAACCGCATGTGGGTAAAGGGCTGACCTGTTACTCCAAACTATTGCTTTAAATGTTTCATGCTGTCATGCAGAAGAGTGAACCAATTTTAAGTATGTACACCATAGCAATGGTTGTGCAACAGCATATTTGAGAGAGAGAGAGAGAGAGAGAGAGAGAGAGAAAGAGAGAGAGAGAGAGAGAGAGAGAGAGCAATATAGCATGTGGGGAGAAGGAATTCTTTTCAGCTGTTGAGAGGACAAAACTTTTTTGTTTGGATTGAGGGGGAAGTCAGCATGGAATGACCTACCGGCTAACTGCGTGTGTGTATGTGTGTGTGTGTGTTCAGTAGTGTGTGGATGTTCCCCTTCTAAGCGCCCCCCTGGACTATCTGAGAACAGTGACCTCACACACACACACACCCAAACACACTGTTTCTCTTTCTGTGTCTCACTCACTTCCCTTCAACCCCACTCGCACTCCGACTTTAAAACACATCACTCTGTTTTAAAGTCTTCCTCTCATGCTCCCCGACTGTGTCTCTGCAGGCCTGAGGATTTCCACACAGTGCATTTACTGAGATTTTTAAAATGCTAACTGTAGCATCCTTATCCCAAGTAAACATGAGTGAATCAGGTCACAATGAGCTTCAGCAAACTAAACAGCTGACGATTTTTCAACTCTTCATTCGAGCCATGGAGCTGACCTATAGGAGGGCGTAGTTGGCTCTTGGATCTTATGACGACCATTGAAAAGAAGACCTTTCAGTTAAAACAGAAATTACAGCCTGATTTGCTTGACTGACTTTGCAGTACTTCCAGCTCATCCTCAAAGATATTTCTCTCATGTTCAACACAGGAGTTGTCATTTAAACGTCCAAATATGTTCAGAAGTGTTGGGTCAAAAAAAAGTCCTTAAAATGATGCTCAGAACAACAGAAATGAGGACTCAAGTTGGTGGCTCAGACCCAAGTTGCACACAAGTTGCATGTTGAAATATGACTTCCTGCAGGAAAATCAAAAAGACATTTTACCTTGTTAGCCCAGCATTGTCTAATGTTCTGCTGCCAAAGAGTACATCGGCAAATATCTGTTTAAAGTATCAGTTAAATCTAAACATCTGTCGGATGCTGGCCATTTTTTAAACAATGATTTGTTGATACTGATACAATTGTGACATCATTATGTATTCCTGGTGTCTGAAGATTGTGAGAACTGTACTATTTCCTAGCATAAGCTAGTATTTATCTAGATAGTGAGCTAGTAGCTTATTGTCTTTCTATCTGATAGATGAAACAAAGCCCTGCATGCTGGTGTTTAAAAGCAAAAAGCAAAACAATTTGAACTCTGACTCACACCTCAGAGACTCCAGACTCAACTCAGACTCGCACACCAGAGACTCCAGACTCAACTCAGACTCGCACACCAGAGACTTCAGACTCAACTCGGACATGCACCCCAAAAAACTTGAGATGCAACTCGACCTTGCACCACAGAGACTCCAGACTCAACTAAGACTCACATGTTAGAGACTGTAGACTTGACCTATACAGCCCAGAGACGCCAGACTCAAATTAAAATCACATACCAGAGACCCCAACCTTGACTCGGACTTTACAGCCCAGAGACTCCAGAATTGACTTGAACTCACAGCCTGGACAATCCAGACTCAAGTCAAACTCACAGTCAGAGACTCCAGACTCAACTTGTACTCACAGCCAAAAGACTTCAGGCTAAAGACCCAGACAGACAGCCCAGGGACTCAAGACTCGAGGCTCGGATTTACAGCCCAGAGACTCCAGACCTAAATCTGACCCATAGTCCAGAAACTCCAGGTTTGGGACCCCGACTGACAGCCCAGGGACTCAAGACTTGAGGCTCGGATTTAAAACCCAGAGACTCCAGACTCCACACAGACCCACATCCCCGAGACTCCAGACTCAAATTGAAATCAGACCCCAGTGACTTGAGACTTGACTTGGACTCACATGTCAGAGACTTCCGACTCAACTCAGACTCACAGTCAGGTTTTCAGGATTAAGCTTGTAACTCAGGGCCTTGAGACTTGATTTAGACTTACAGGCTTGACTGAGACTAGCACTCCACTCTGCCGTTGACTTTGACTCACATCAAGTGAGCATCTCTTATTACACCCACACGTCCAGTTTACAAACACAGGTTTTTAGGGAACCAAAAGTTTATATGTATTGGGAAAATTGTGTAGACTACTGTTTCTTTTATCTAGGGGGATATTTTTTTAAGGGGGGAGTTGGGTGAAGTTTTTCTTCAGATGTTTATGTTCAGTATTCACACTGACAGAAGCTCAAACCCTTATGTATATATTACACAAACATTCTGTTGTGAGACCTATAAAGGAAATGTTCTCTCACAACAGTAGTATTTGTTCAAGCTCACCACAGGATCAGGCACTGTGTGTGTGTGTGTGTGTGTGTGTGTGTGTGTGTGTGTGCGTGTGTGTGGGTGGGTGGTCATCCTCAGCAACAGGACAGCCTCACTCACACACACACACCCACACACACACATAGAGGATCAGTTCCAGATGGACTGCGGTGATTTCCAGGAATGAGATCTTTTCCCTGGTCTGGAATATGTTTCCATAGAAAATTAAGCTTCGCTTTCAGATTTGCATGGACAAATAAGTGTATATGTATGTACTGGTGTGTATGTGTGTGTGTGTGTGTTTGTGTTTGTATGTTTTGAGCTTGTATACATGACTATTTCTATGTTTTTCCTACATATCTGTATGGCCATAAACAAGTTACTGTCACTTAAAAGCTGGATAATGATGTATGAGGGCAGAGCAGGCTAGGAGAGTTGGACAGAGAGCTGTCAATCAACCTGCTCGTTAGCCACGCCCACACCGTTTTCAGATAGGTCTGATAAATGTGTGTTTTATCATCAATATTTCATTCTGTGGTTCCTGGAACTTTACAGAAAACATTTAGATACTCTGCTCTTCTCATGAATAATACATACCAGGGGCCAGTCACCCTCATACTTGGGGGTCCCCAGATCACCGTCACTTAGTCTTTTTCTTGTGCATGCAGATATGAAAAATATCTCTAATGGTGACTCAGGACTTGACACATCGGAGATTAAAGCCGACTCAGACTCGCAACCAAAAGACTCGTCTGCAAGAGGTAGAGAGGTGGACAGAAAGAGAGATAGAGAAAAGAAGGAGAAAGAGAGAGGAAGAAGAGAATAGATAGAGAGAGAAAGGCATTAAAAGAAAAGGTGAGAGGCAGAGAGATGAAGAAGGAAAAATTGAGAAAGAGAGGAAAGAGGCGAGAGATAGAGAGAGGAAGAAAAAGGAAGTGAGGGAGAGAGAAAAAGAGACGAAAATAAAGGGGGCAAATGAGAGAGAGATAATTAGACACAACGAAGAAGGTAGAGATAAGCAATAATAAAGGGAGATAAAGAGGAGCGGGAAAGAAGAGAGGAGGAGATGGGAGATAAAAAAATGGAGAGAGGAGAGAGAGAAACAGGAAGAGGAAGAAAGGGAAGAGATAAGAGAGGAAGAAGGGAGATACAGAGGAGAGGGAGAAAGAGTGGGTAAGAGATGAGAGAGAAGGAGTGGAAAAGAGTTAAAGCTCGAGCAGACGACTCCCCTGTGTCTCACACACGTTTGTTCTGTGTGTGCGTGTGTGTGTGTGTGTGCTTTATCTGTGGGTGTGGTGTTTCCTGAGTATTCCCAGTGTGTCAGTGAACTCGCCTCTAAATGATCACACACACACGACTAAAGTCCAACAGAACGTCTTACAGGATTCACACTGTAACAGAAAACAAGTCTCTAATATACAGTACTGTATAAAAGTCAGAGACCACCTTCACTTCTTCACTTCCAGTCAGAACAGACATTTATTCCTTTATCAGAAATAATCCACGTCCATAATAACTTAGAAATGAATAAAAGCTACAGAGATAATGGAGCTATCTATGACCACCCGCAGGACAAACAGTATTTAATCATTTCATCTCTGAGAGAGGAGAACATTGAGCTCCATCGTCAGGTCTGAGAACATCCTTCCACTGTAAGAAAACACCTCAGCGCTATGGGTCTGGAAGAATGTGTATTTAAGAAGCTCCTCACTGAGAAAAGGAGAGACAGACTCATCAGACAAAGAAGCTGCTGCTGTTCTTAGAACTATGGACTGACTAGACCAGAGTCTTGAACCTCAACATCACTGAACGTGTTTGCGGTTATCCGGATGGTGAGAAGGAGAAACAGTGAAGGTTAATGTTAATACCAAACACAGATATATGTTTCCTACTATAAAGAGCCTTTCCTGTTCCAGCAAGACTGCTGCTGTCCACGAAGTGAGCTCCATGAAAACCTGGGCTGCATCTGAAATCACCTGCTTAGACAGTACATACTAGACTGCTGGACTAGTAGAGCAGAGGGCTCTTACAGTAGGCGAGCGTTTAGTAACCACAGAACCTCAGACACACCACATCCACCATCTAACCAACATCCTTTAACAGAAGACCACCACTGTAAACATCCTGCTGTTCATTAAAAGCTCCCTTCAGATGTTGTTTTAGATACTTTTTGTGACACTGACCGACTTTATTGCCTGAGTCCGTCCAGCTGTGGCTCAGAGAAGACGAAGCAGGTGGAACTTAATAATGTTTTACCTCGTAAGTAGCGCAAACATCTGTAGCAGCAGTTCGGTAGCAGTAGCTACATTCATACAGCCGACTTTCAGCTTTTCGCCATCTTTTCTACCTCCACTTTAAAGGCCTCCACAGCTCCAGTTGAATCATGGGATATCACAGTGGGCTGCAGGCGCATACTTCAAAATGTTTCGCAGCGATTCAGGAGCTCAGCCGGGTAACATTCAAGTACTGCTAGATGAACACTGAGTATTTCAGACAGACTAGACGTGCTCGCCTACTGTAGGTGATTTAGGACGCAGCCATAGTTTGACCAGTCTGGTGTGGAGGAACTCCTGGACCACTGAACACTTTTGGAGTGAATTGCGAATCAGGCCTTCTTATACAAGACCACTGCCTGACCCTACATAAGGTCTGTAGACTGAACGGACGCACTCCAAAATAGCCAGAATAGGGGCCAGCTCCATTTTAAGGTCCAGGGTTTTCAAATGGGGTGTTTGTAAAACTTGTATTGGCATGATGGTCACATCCCTTTAGACAGCCAACTTTTAAGACTAAATTTGGAGTCATGGGAAAATATCCCTGGAGGTTTTTTTGAAAAAGTAAAAGCAGATCTCCTGTGTGTGTGTGTGTGTGTGTGTGTGTGTGTGTGTGTGTGTGTGTGTGTGTGTGTGTGTGTGTGTGTGTGTGTGTGTGTGTGTGGTGTGTGTGTGTGTACCAGGTTTATGATACACTGTGGAGACCAAAACTTGTATATACAAACGTTGTGGCCAACTTTCTTTCTAGTGGGGACAAGCTGGTCAATAAGTGTTTTAAAGCGAAGGCAGGTTTGGTGTTAAGCATGTAGTAGTTATGCTTAGATGCAGGAAAACTTATAAGGAGTTAAGAGAAGTCTACAGTACTGTGCAAAAGACTAAGGCACCTAAGCTGATAGTTTAAAAGCCTTTATCTGATCAGTAAGTGTATGTTCACCAGTAAGAACACCAGATCTGATTAGAACAGATGTAAATAATCATACATACTATACAAAGTAACATGAATATCTTATTGTGAGAGAAGTAGATCAGATCTTGAGCTCCAGTTTGAAGAAGTGTAGTTCCAGATTTCTCCTGGACGCCCCAGACATTGTATGAATGTATTCAGTTCCTTCAGCAGCAATCTTGATTTAGCTTAATGAAGTACTGAGCAGTCAAAGCAGGTATTAGATGAGAACTGTAAATAATACTGGGTTGTTGTCCAAGTGTCTAAAACTTTTGCACAGGCTTCTTTCATGTCCCCACAATTCACAGAAACAAACCTGTGTGTGTGAGAGTGATCTTTTGGACTAATTGGTATCTCTCCTGCACAATTCTCTGAGCTTTAATGAGTCTGTAGAGGAGATAACGGCTGTAGATTGCCATCTCTTAGCTGTGTGTCTCTCTGTGTGGGTGTGTCTGAGTGTGTGTATATATGAAGTGCAGTGTGTGTGCAGTAATCAGCTGCAGCTGTGGTGTGAAAGCTGGGGGTCAGTTAAGAAGACTGTTTGGCTCTGATACTCTCTCTTTCCTTCCTTCCTCTCTCTCCTTCTCCCTCACTCTGTCCATCATTACCACTCCTTCCCCCCCTTCTCTTCCTCTCCCTCTCCCTCTCCTTCCCCCCCTTCTCTTCCTCTCCCTCTCCCTCTCCTTCCCACCTGAACGTCCAGTCTTCTTCAAGCACAACCCCATCCATTGTAACAACACGTGATCAATAAAAAAAAGGTTTACATACAGACTCAGAAAGATGTTTAGGCCTCAAATGTAAAACCAACATTATACTGACAAAGACATGATGCCCATCACTCATCCCCTAAACATCCTCTGGTTTCTTGCTCAGTCTGTCTTTTTCTCTTCTTCGCTTCCTCCAACATCTTCTTTCATAGCGATGTGTGACATGGTGCCGTAATCATTATCCAGGTCTCGTAAGAGGTTTTGTGCCCACTCCATTGGTACATAGTGCTACAGCAGGTGTTCTGGGCCATGACAAAGATGTCATTCTCCCTATTATAAGTCAGTGTACCATCAAAATGAATTTGAAACTGTTATTTTAAGGTAAGGCAGCAGGTTGGTGTAGTGGTTAACACGGTGGTGTAGTGGTTAGTATGGTGGTGTAGTGGTTAGTACGGTGGTGTAGTGGTTAGTACGGTGGTGTAGTGGTTAGTATGGTGGTGTAGTGGTTAGTATGGTGGTGTAGTGGTTAACACGGTGGTGTAGTGGTTAGTATGGTGGTGTAGTGGTTAGTATGGTGGTGTAGTGGTTAGTATGGTGGTGTAGTGGTTAGTATGGTGGTGTAGAGGTTAGTATGGTTGTGTAGTGATTAGTACGGTGGTGTAGTGGTTAGTATGGTGGTGTAGTGGTTAGTATGGTGGTGTAGTGGTTAGTATGGTGGTGTATTGGTTAGTATGGTGGTGTAGTGGTTAGTAAGGTGGTGTAGTGGTTAGTATGGTGGTGTAGTGGTTAGTATGGTGGTGTAGTAGTTAGTATGGTGGTGTAGTGGTTAGTACGGTGGTGTAGTGGTTAGTATGGTGGTGTAGTGGTTAGTACGGTGGTGTAGTGGTTAACACGGTGGTGTAGTGGTTAACACGGTGGTGTAGTGGTTAGTACGGTGGTGTAGTGGTTAGTATGGTGGTGTAGTGGTTAGTACGGTGGTGTAGTGGTTAACACGGTGGTGTAGTGGTTAGTACGGTGGTGTAGTGGTTAGTATGGTGGTGTAGTGGTTAGTACGGTGGTGTAGTGGTTAACACGGTGGTGTAGTGGTTGGTACGGTGGTGTAGTGGTTAGTATGGTGGTGTAGTGGTTAGTACGGTGGTGTAGTGGTTAACACGGTGGTGTAGTGGTTAGTACGGTGGTGTAGTGGTTAGTATGGTGGTGTAGTGGTTAACACGGTGGTGTAGTGGTTAGTACGGTGGTGTAGTGGTTAACACGGTGGTGTAGTGGTTAGTACGGTGGTGTAGTGGTTAGTATGGTGGTGTAGTGGTTAGTACGGTGGTGTAGTGGTTAACACGGTGGTGTAGTGGTTAGTACGGTGGTGTAGTGGTTAGTATGGTGGTGTAGTGGTTAACACGGTGGTGTAGTGGTTAGTACGGTGGTGTAGTGGTTAGTATGGTGGTGTAGTGGTTAGTATGGTGGTGTAGTGGTTAACACGGTGGTGTAGTGGTTAGTACGGTGGTGTAGTGGTTAGTACGGTGGTGTAGTGGTTAACACGGTGGTGTAGTGGTTAACACGGTGGTGTAGTGGTTAGTACGGTGGTGTAGTGGTTAGTATGGTGGTGTAGTGGTTAGTACGGTGGTGTAGTGGTTAACACGGTGGTGTAGTGGTTAGTACGGTGGTGTAGTGGTTAGTATGGTGGTGTAGTGGTTGGTACGGTGGTGTAGTGGTTAGTATGGTGGTGTAGTGGTTAGTACGGTGGTCTAGTGGTTAGTATGGTGGTGTAGAGGTTAGTAAGGTGCTGTAGTGGTTAGTACGGTGGTGTAGTGGTCAGTATGGTGGTGAAGTGGTTAGTATGGTGGTGTAGTGGTTAGTACGGTGGTGTAGTGGTCAGTATGGTGGTGAAGTGGTCAGTATGGTGGTGTAGTGGTCAGTATGGTGGTGTAGTGGTTAGTATGGTGGTGTAGTGGTTAGTACGGTGGTGTAGTGGTTAGTACGGTGGTGTAGTGGTTAGTAAGGTGGTGTAGTGGTCAGTATGGTGGTGTAGTGGTTAGTACGGTGGTGTAGTGGTTAGTACGGTGGTGTAGTGGTGTAGTGGTTAGTACGGTGGTGTAGTGGTTAGTATGGTGGTGTAGTGGTTAGTAAGGTGGTGTAGTGGTTAGTACGGTGGTGTAGTGGTTAGTACGGTGGTGTAGTGGTTAGTATGGTGGTGTAGTGGTTAGTAAGGTGGTGTAGTGGTTAGTACGGTGGTGTAGTGGTCAGTATGGTGGTGTAGTGGTCAGTATAGTGGTGTAGTGGTTAGTATGGTGGTGTAGTGGTTAGTACGGTGTTGTAGTGGTCAGTACGGTGGTGTAGTGGTTAGTACGGTGGTGTAGTGGTTAGTATGGTGGTGTAGTGGTTAGTATGGTGGTGTAGTGGTCAGTATGGTGGTGTAGTGGTTAGTATGGTGGTGTAGTGGTCAGTATGGTGGTGTAGTGGTTAGTATGGTGGTGTAGTGGTCAGTATGGTGGTGTAGTGGTCAGTATGGTGGTGTAGTGGTTAGTATAGTGGTGTAGTGGTTAGTATGGTGGTGTAGTGGTCAGTATGGTGGTGTAGTGGTTAGTATGGTGGTGTAGTGGTCAGCACTGTCTCCTCACAGTAAGATGATCTGGGTTGGATTTCCGGTCCAGGTGGTTCTGTGTGGAGTGTATATGTTCTCACTGTGCTTGAGTGGGTTTCCTCCGGGTTCTCCGGTTTCCTCACACAGTCCAAACACACTCTAAACTGCCCATAGGTGTGAGTGTGTGCATAAGTGAATGTTGGCCATGCCCCCCCCATGACCCCGACTAGCAGGATAAAGCGGCAGATAATGGATGTATGGATTTTAAGGTAATATTGGTACGTAATGGTTCTAAACTGTCATGCATCCAGTCACACCTACACATATATTTACTTTAGACTTAAGACATCTCAAGAAATTACACTTTTTAAACACTTTAAACAGGAATTCCACCAGTTTTGCAAAAAAAATCCCCCCAAAAAACAATTTAATTGTTGGGATGTAAAGTCATGCAAAGTGGGTTGATGTGAAATCTTGGGTTCTAGATAAGGTTACAGAACAAGGGTAACTGACAGAATGAGTGACTATTATTATTGTTGTTTTAATATGTTCCAGATGTGTCAGTAAACCCACTCCACTGTGAGTGTGGTTTTATTATTGAGTTTGTGTTATAGTTCTATGGTTGTGGTTATATGAGCCTGTGTCGCTGTACTGTATGTGTTCAGTTCTGACTCATATCCTGCCTGCCTGCTGTGTGTATTGAGCAATTCACTTATTGCATGGACTCGTTCAGGAGCGAGTGGAGAGTAAACACACATTCCTGTGTGTGTGACAACGTGTGATGGTGTATGACCGCGTTCGGCAATAGGCGAGTGGAACTGCGTTCTGTGCCACGTTATGTGTTTTCAGTAAGAACAGTCCACATACAGATGGTGGGCGTAAACCTCCTGTTTCTCAGCCTGCCCGGACCTGCAGCTTACGCAGACCCCAGGCACCCACCCCAGGCCCAGCAACGGCTCATCTAGCTTCAATTTCAGGTTGAAGGTCTGGCCTGGCGAAACCCATTTTAGGAACAGGTACATCTCTACTAGCAAATCAAAACAGCCACACAGGTGCGCCAAGACGAGATCAACTGCCTTTCTCTACCACGCAAGTTCCAATGAATGCATATGCCATAACAAAAGTAATGGCGGCCTGGACTTGTCATAACTTAAGAACAGTTTGGAGTGGAAGTGCAGAATCTGTATTCAGAGCAGAGAGCAATAGCCTGTTATTTACCTCCACTGCTTGAGGGTGACTGCAGGGTTCACTTCAGAGTCTCTGCCACTAAATTCAGCTCACACAGCGTTTGAGATTTAACAGAATATTATGGCCAAACAATAAACCTGCTAAGACATGTTTAGTGCCTGAAGTTTACGTAGCTCACAAGTAATGTAAGCTTATACCCTACCACCCTGCTAAAAAAGGTTACCTGATGGAATTGGTTTAATGGTTACCATTAGAGACCACTAGTTTCCCATAGGGCATCTATAGATCTCATTAGAAAACCATCAAGAAAGCATTAGAAAACCAATAGGACCCATTAGCATCAGGAAACCATAAAGAAGTCCAAAAACACCTGTTGAAGCATTAAAACTCTTACACTGATACTGACCCATCAGAAAAACACAAAATACCACTACTGATTTTTAGACACCAACAAGATCCAACAAAAACTTTCAGTGATTTATATGATGGTTTCCAGCAGGGCAGTTCAAACGACGCTAACTACATTAGGGTTAGACATTATAACGTTTGTAACTGACATATAAAAAAAATATGCTGGTGTCAAATTTCTCTTCCACATCAACAACCAGATAAACGTAATCCATCTATTTGCAATTTATATACGGTGTGGGAGCTCACCGAGAGGTGAAAGAGAAGAAAAGAGGGGTCAGGAAAAACTATGAGCTACACACAACATTCAGGACCGGTCTTTTAAAAAGGAAGATAAAAAGTAGTAAACATATCCATATTTGTCTTCACCACAGTTTATTAACGTACAGCAGTTACCACTGGTGACCATTTTTTGGGTGCTGGTAGTTTAGTGTTTATAACATTCCAGGCACCTGTTGAGCTTTTTCAGTTTTCTTTTCTTTAGTGTTTTGTAGCTTTTTGTGCATGTAAACAGTTTGCAGTCTCCAAAGCACATGCCAGAGGGAGAAACTCTCTCCCACAGAAAGCACATTTCTCAGCTCCCTGAAACAACTGGTCGGAATTGCAGCCCTTTTCTGTTACACGGTGACATCATCTCGCAACGCAGTCCTTATTGCTGCAGTCAGAACAGAATGGGTGAGCAGATCAGTCAGAGCACACTGGACTTAAAGACACAGGAGTTCTAACAGAGCGTTTTAGACAGAGGAGGAATACAGATGTACAGTATGAGAATAAGATTGAGGCATGAGGCATGTAAATCTGTTCCAGTAGGTCTTAAAAATAAACACGTTAGGCCCCCTTTTTTGTTTGAATATGAATTGCTCACTGAAACACTCTTTATGTAAGGCCAGAGATAAAGGTCGCATTTGTTCTTGGCAGGTTGTTTTATTAGTAGTATTATGTCCCTGAGACATACAGTAAACTATGTATTGTTCAGCACACTCTGCAACCCCAAACACTGCCACTGCAACCTAAGAAGTAAATGAGTGACACCTCACATAAATGTTTTTATCAGTTTGATATATAATGCAACATTAATGGTAGGTTAGCACCTTACACCTGCTGAAATAACTATTTATAAAAGTTTATGTACATTTATGACAGTTCATATCCTTTGTTGGTGTTGTGTAGCTTCATGAAAGTATTACCAATAATGGCAATTAACAGTGTGATTATCTTTTTTATTAACTGTATTTAGCTATTAAATTACAAGCCAAAGGTTTATGTTTGAAAGGCTAACAGCTGTGGAAAATAATTGTGGTCAACCTAAATAATTGCCATCATGCAGTTCTATAGTACTTTTGACAGGCTGCATTGTTAAATAACATTTATGTGGTTTCTAACAATATATGAAATACTCTTATTTATAAATGTAGACAAATGTAGGCAGTTATCATATTAGCCTAAATTTAATCAGTCTTTTGTTCAGTTTTACACAGCGCTAAATGGTGGGGGATAAGCTTCCATTACTTTTTGGCAAATCTGGAGTCAGGGGGACCATTTGGCCAAATATTGTCTCGTTTGTCCAAGTCCAATGCTGGTTTAACATTCTTACTCTTCTATTAGATTACTTGGACAGGATTGTTTACTGACAGGACTGCTCAATGACACTTGTACCTCATGGCCAGATGATCCCTGTTATGACTTCATCCGTCATAATGATTCTTTTATGTTGCCTCACCAGCAATGAGTATTACTCATACTGTTGTGCATTATGGGGATTCCCTCTAGAGCTAGAACAGGATATGAGAAACTATTGTCAATGCTTTTCTCTGAAATTGAAGGTTACATGGGAGGCTATACTTTCAGTGTTTTAGTGCATGAATACTTCCTTCACTCTCCACTTTTTTAGAAATCTATATGCTGTGCCACTCACTGGCCACTTCATGTCTAGTATAAAGATGTACAACGATTTGTTGCAGCATATTAGATGGCGGGGTGGATCATTCTCACCACAGCAGTGAAATGATAAATTACAAATGGCACTGGTCCAAATGTATCGCTGCTAGATTGAGAGCGGTCCACCACCCAAAACAGACCTGTAGTGTCTGAATACTAGCAGTATAATGCGTCCTACTGAAGTGCTTTCAATGTGGCACTGTCCTGGGGTGCTATCTGTCCAGCAAGTCAGTTCATGATATTTTTGCCCTGCTAGAGCTGGTCAGCTGCATAACTAAGTGGAAACTAATCGTGGGTTCGACAGATGTCAGGAAAACACTACATGCCCAAGTGCACAGTGCCAACATTAAAGCTTGGTGGAGGGGGAATGATGGGCTGAGGCTGTATTTCATAGTCCTGGTGAAAGGAGAGCTTAATACTACAGCATACTGTCACATTCTGGAGCTTAATAAGCTTCCAAATTTGTGGCAACAGTTCAGCTCTAGCGTGGCAAATGGCTTGATGAGTTTGATATGAAAGAACTTGACTGGCCTACACAAACCTCTGACCTCATCCCCATCCAGCGCCTTTGGGATGAATTGAAATGCTAAGCCAGAACCAGCCATTTTCAGCAAACATCAGTGCCCAGCCTCACGAATACTGTTGACTAGGGGTGTAAAAAAATATTGAAATATCGAATATTGCGACATTATGTTTAGTGATACTGTATCGATTCTCCAAAACACAGCATGGATTATTAATTAACAGTGTTGTGTGGTGTGTTTAAACCTGCGACCACTAGGCGGCAGTGTTGTAATCCATTTTCAGCTCCATTCCAACATAAACAGCACAAGGGCCCAATGCTGTTGTAGGCACTGGCAAACTTGTTAATATAGTGGTGTGTTTCTATAGTAGGATTTTAAAAATCACAATATATCACTTTGCTTGCAATATCGCAATATACTGAATCGTAACCGTTCTATCAAAATACAAACTGTGTCGCCAGTTTTTTGCTAATGCATAACCCTACTGTTTACTGGCCACTATTAAATCCTCAATGTTTAGTGGAAAGCCTTCCAAAGAAGAGTAAAATCCATGTTAAGTAAAGTGCATTTCAGTAGTAATGTTGTTTCTTAAATACTATAGTTACTAACACTGTCTTTATGTTTTGCTTCCAGACAGAGCGTACTGAATGGCTGCAGTTCCAGTCCGACCTGCAGGTGGCGCTGGTGGTGGCGGACAGACTGAGGGCGGAGGCGGAAGAGGAGCTGAGTGTGCTCAGAGAGGCGCGGACGGACTTTGAGAAGCAGCTGGCCGATGCTCAGCAGGGACGGAGGGAGGTCGAAGGTCAAGTGGAGCAGTTAAAGGAGGAGTTGGACCAGAGCAGACAGAGACTGAGCCAAAGAAAAGAACCTCCAGGCCAACAGAGGGGGCCACCAACTCTCCCCAGAGGCAGAGAAAAAGGTTCAGTTGAAGGATGTTGGAGGAGTGCTGGAATAGGAGAGCGATGGAAGGAAGAAAGGGGGAGAGGAGAGAAAGAGAGGGATAGTACGGAAAGATCAAGGTGAGTACCATCAGGCTCTTCCAAACTATACATATCATAGTAGTGCTTGTATAACTTGCAGTTATAATTCAATTGTATTTCCAGCCTTGCTTTGATCTAAACTGCTTGTTCTTGGTAGCATGGCTTCATGGCGTATGTAAATGACCTCTGTTCAGATTGGCTGTCCTGTTCAAAAGGAACTCCAGGCTAAAATGTGGAATCTTTGGAAGAATGCAGCTATTTGTTTGCTTCCTGAAAGCCGGGAACAGCACCACGATTAATCGTTTCAACACAAATATTCCAGACCAGCAACACTGCTGTAGACCATCTTACAGCGGAGGTCACTAATAGGCGGACCACGGTCCAGGTTCAGACCCAGACGTTGTCCAGTGCGGACCCAAACTGATAATCTATTGAGAAGGATTTAATGTTGACAGTGTTTGTTTTAAGTGCCGGAACTTTGAGGCGCGGTAAACCCACAGACCAATCGTATGCGTAGTAAAATCACCAAACGCTCCTCAGCCAATCAGATTCGTGTAGATTTGGGAGTGCGGCGCGCACACCATGAGAAGCAGCAGTCGGAGAATAAAGCGAGTCAGACGGTGTGCCATAAAAAAAAGAAAAGTTGACGTCGAAAAACGACTTTACAATCAGGAATGGACCGAGACAGAGATGATTATTCTTCCCACAGGCTCCAAACCGACACGTCTTATATGTTCTGAGTAGTTTAGAGTGACGACCAAGAGCTCACTTCTCTCACTGAACAAGAGAAAGTGTGGAGGAACACAAGAGAGAGATAAACTGTTAAGATGTGAAACTCAGTTAACAAGACTAAACATTTTATTTCCCTTTTTATTATAAATAAACACTTAATTATGCACTTTTTTAAATCATTTTAAATGTAGCCCTTGTTTTTATTTAGTGATAAAAAGCTTTTACTAAGTTCAACATTTCAGTTCAGTATTTAAACAGTAAATATACTGAAATATACTGAACAGTATGTGTGATGTGTTGGTGTTTCAGTAGCTGATGGTATAAGATTCTGATACTAGACTACTTCAGTAAACAGGATACACCACTGAATCATAACACACGTTAGAAATGATGACAGTCCAGACCGGCCTGAGGAACTCTCCTCTAACTGGACCTTACTGACTCTAATTAAATACCCCTGATCTACAGTAACAGAACTCTTTATCACTTCAGCTAGAACGGGTGGGCCTAAACTCATATAGGCATATATACTGATACCACAACGTATTTAAAACAGGCTGTCTTTGCGGCTCGGCTTCTAGGTAGGGACTGTGTGGACGTGAGAAGTAAATGGTATGCTTTGAAATTTTAATTTAGTACATTAAACATTTTATTTTAGAAAGAGAAGAGGATTTTTCATGAAATGTGCCTTCCAATACACAGTGAACCCCAAGTACAAATATGACCAGAAGCTAGTCATTTCACATTCATGATGAGTAATCTTACTGGAATTGAATTAACTCCCACATATCTAGCGGCATGGAGAACGTTGTTTAGCGATTCTGAATGCTTCATTGTCCTCGTCTCATGGTCTTGAAGGGCAAATGTTAACTGGAACATGAGGCTCCTGTGGAAACACAACCACCCACACACTAATTTCATGGTACATTCCATCATTTTGCAGAAGCCTATCCAGACTTCCTTCAGACCCCCCTTCCAATGGAGTCAATGGTATATCCCAGACATCTGTAGCGTTGACCTTAAGACCTGTTAGTAAGGTAAGAAGGTCTATTTACTTTGTATATATACATATTTTGGTGTGTATATACAGCGGCAAGAAAAAGTAAGTGAAACCTTTAAAATTACCTAGTTTTCTGCATTAATTGGTCATAACACGTGATCTGATCTACATCTAAGTCCCAAATATAGACTCAAACGCAATGTGCTTAACCTAATACCACATAAACAATTATAATATTTCATGTCTGTATTGGACACCATTAAATTGGATCCATTAAACATTCACAGTGCTGGTGGAAAAAGTAAGTGAACCCTTATGCTAATGACTTCAACAACAGCTAATTAGAGTCAGAAGTTAGAAAACCTGGAGTCCAATCAATGAAACGAGATTGGAACGAGGTGTAGAGCTACTTTTTCTTGCCCCTGTATATTAAATATGTGCATCTCCATCACTGAGGTCGATGTGAAACATCTCAGTGCTTTGCCAACAATCCAATACAGTAAAGATACATATGAAGCAGCTGTTACCGTGATACAATATGCTTCACCCCTGTTGCAGTGTGGTACGATTCAAAAGAATGCTATGCATTAGTTTGTTACAGATAGATTCTTTGTTTTGTATTAAATCAGTGTTAAATCAGTTAAATCAGTGTCACCAGACCTGAATTTCACAACCTGAATTTTTTTAACGCCCTGAAATTCACAACCTAAATATTTTGTAATTTAATTATTTTTTTACCTGAAATTCCAAGACCTGAATTTGAAATACCAAAAAAAACCAAAAAAAAAACAACATGATTTTAGGTTCAACTTCTGGTGACACTGATTTAACTCCATAGTTTTGTTCTTAAGCAGACAGCAAATCATAAATTCATTCACATTTTTTATACTTCACGTATTTGCTTCTCAGGTACCACAACTCAGTAAACACCTCATTGATGCTGTTTCTTTTTAACCTCTAAAAAAAACTCTGCTCCTTCACAAGCAGGCTTTTTCACAAGTACTTAAGTGCAAAAGAAAAGGCTGTGACAAAAGATATAAATACTCCACAACACTAAAGCTGGATATACAAATAAATAAGCCTTAAATGAGAAGAGCTGTTAGCCAGCGGGGTGTGAAGTTGCAGTGCTTCGCTCTCCAGTCTTTTTACTAGGACGGAGAAGAAGATGCTTCAGGGCTCATAGCAGCACCAGCATGCGTCTTCTCAAACTGTTGCTTGGCCACGCCTCTAATTCGAGCAACACTTGGCCGAGAGACTTAATGAGAAGTGACCACTGACAGCAGTGGAATTTAGTGAGTGCGCTTGAGAAGCAGTTCAGACAGGAGGAATCAATCTAAATAGAAAATGACTGGTCCCACGTTATTGGTTCCATTTTTAAATCACCATTTAGACCACCGAGCAGATATTATCTAGATGGTGGGTCAAGGTGGGTCATTCTCAGTACTGAGACACCAGTGTCCACTCACTGTCCTGTCCATACCAGTGTCCACTAACTGTTTACTCCATTAAACACTCCTACCTTGCTGGTCCACCTTGTAGATGTAAAGTCAGAGACAGTAGCTCATCTGCTGCTGCACAGTTTGTGTTCCTCTAGTCCTTCATCAGTGGACACAGGACAGTGTTGTCTGGATAGTTTTGGTTGGTGGATGATTCTAAATCCAGCAGTGACAATGAGGTGTTCAAACACTCCAGCAGCACTCCTGTGTCTGATCCACTCATATATACCACATATATCGTCGCCGTCCAATGAACAACATGTATCTTCATTTTTGTCAATTTTCATTTTTCCACTTAAGTTGAATGAAGCAGCTGCCATTTACATTGTGTTTACATTGTGTAAGAATTTCATGATGAGTGGACCAATAGAAATGCCCCAAAATAACTTGGAAATAATTCTGGTTCCACTGATTTACATTAAAAGTATTTATATTAAATATTTACATTGACTTGCATCAATTTATTTTTAATTTTTTAATTTACATAGACATTTTTGGCCTCTCCTGTAAAGTTGCAATGTTGATATTTGTTTTTTATTGGACAGTGACAATATTTGTCTGTCTGTCTGTCTGTCTGTCTGTCTATCTATCTATCTATCTATCTATCTATCTATCTATCTATCTGTCTGTCTGTGTGTATGTTCAGAAACAGCTTTGGACATTGTTCCACAGTACTAAATATGATGTAATTGTTTTTATGGTGCTGAATTGTAGAACAACAAGCTGACCAGAGAGAGACTGAGTCTGGACCAACAGGACAACTTGATCAATTCATATAAAGGTACGCAAGTTTAGGTTCTTCAAACTTTCATTTTTGACGACACTTGATACGAATAAGACATTACTCTGATTTCTTTGCCTCTGTGTTCATAAACAGACAAAAAGGAAGAGAATTTAGCGGATTTGTCAAGTTCTCCTCTTATAGATCTTCCTCCAAACAAGGCTGCCAGGACGAAGTGAGTTGAAATTGTTTTTCTCTTTCTGTTTCTGTCCCATTTAATCACTTCATCACTTCCTCTCTGTCATCTCACTGTCTCTCTCCCTCTCTATCTCGCTGTGCATCTCTCGCTCTTGCACTCACAAACACGTCCCGACAGACCTCTGCTTTCTATGCTTTATCACGCCCGCCTCGACCCAGCTGCAATCTTTTACGGCCCTTATGTAGTTATGAGTTTCTCACCTGTCAAAATACAAGGTTTGGGATCAGTTTGGGAATTTCACACCCTGAAGTATCCACACAGCTCCGGGGCACCATACACACAGTCTAGAACGTTCATATTCAGCGCCCCTTGATAATCTTTTGTCTTCTGTCTTTTCTCATGCGTCCAGGCCTCAGGAGGACTTCAGTAAACTGTTGCGGCGTCATGGCGGCTCCAAACGAAACTCGTTACTGCGCTGGTGCCAGAATCGGACCATTGGATACTCGGTACAGAGCTACATCCAACTCAGCTGAACTACCATAAATGAAACTAATTGTTCATGATGAACCGATTTAGTTCATCTGAGTTTATTTCAGGTCACTTCAGTTCAGTGTGTGATTGGATTCACTTCAGTTAAATTTAGTCACATAAGCACCAATAAAAGGTCTGCAAGGAGAAATTACTGGTCCTGTTTATTTGTTATTACCTTATAGTTTTCTCTCTCTCTCTTTCAGAATATTGAGATCACTAACTTCAGCAGCAGTTGGGTGGATGGTTTGGCCTTCTGCGCAGTTTACCACACCTACCTCCCTTCACACATACCATACAACACACTCAGTCCAGAGAACAAGGTAACAAACAAATACACAGTTAGCCCTCTGACTGACTGTTGATCGGCGACTGATGCTTTCTGACACGATCAAAGCACAGCAAACTTGAATACTCATAAACTACTGTTGAACAGTTTGGAATTACTTTCTATTTCCATGCTTTCCAATAATTTTCTACAAATATCGGGATATTATGTTTGGTGATACTGTATCGATTCTCAAAAACACAGTATCAATACACAGATTCAGTGAATCATTGTGTGTTGTGTTTAAACCTCTGACCACTAGATGGCAGTGTTGTAATCCATTGTTGTAATCAACAAGCAGCATAATGGCACAGTGCTACTGTAAACATTGATAAACCTGTTCATATAGTGGTGTATTTTAATAGCAGGATTTGAAAAATAGCAATATATCACTTTGCTTACAATATCGCAATATATCACGATATATTGAATCGTGACCGCTGTATCACAATACTTATTGTTTTGCCAGGTTGCCAATACACAGCCCTACTTACTCAGTATCTTAAGTGATTTTGTAAATGATATTATGAATTTATGAAATGACAATTTAAAGCTGGACCGTGTAAGACTGTTAAACCAGAAATATGTAGCATTACTGAGTCAGGAGAATAAAACCAGCCTGAAATATAGTGAGCGTGTGCTGCTGCCCTGTAAAGCCTGAAATGTGTTTAGGTCTCAAATGCAAAATCAACATTGTACAGTAGTAGATCATTCATTCACATCCTCAGAAGACACGACCTTCACGTTTTGTTCTCTTCTAATTCTCTTTGTCTCTGCTTGGGTTTGGAGCATATACAGTCTAGCTAATTATTATTTTCTGCCTCTGGATATGATCACCAGTGCTTGTCACACGGGGCATTCTGGATGTGTTCAGGCTCCAGACAATTTATTTTTTTCCTCTAACGTTAAATCTTCTGAGATGACTGTTATTTGCAAGTGATCAGATCAAAGACATCACCAACCTATTTGCATGAGCTGCTGTGTTAATGGCGTCAGGAATTGCATTTCAAACCACCTTTAAATGTGTTTTGGATCTGACTTGCTGTCCAGAGCATCAAAAGTCTGCCTACAATCTGGATTTGAATAATAAAAAATAATAAATAAAAAATAATGAATAATAAAAATGATCGCTGTTGCCTAATGTTTATGAAATCCTACCCACTTGAGAGGACCACCATACAGAGAACACTGGGTGGGACAGAAATGATATTTGTAAAAGGCCTACAGTCCAAAAACTGCTGAGACTTGTTTTAATACTCATAAGTGCTCGCAGTAACCTCAGCGCAACACCCGGGCAGGACCCAGGACCACTTTTAAGAGCATGTTCGTGAACATCTCACCATGTACGCTAATCAGAGTTACAAGTACTACAGACCTATACCTTTCTTGGTTTCTGTGTAGTCTCAAAGCAACCGCCTGTCTTCTTGATGTCCTGACGATGATCTTGTTTTGATCCACAGAAAGAAAACCTCTTACTGGCGTTCCAGACTGGGGAGAGTGTTGGAATCCCTGCCTCACTGGTGAGCTCCTGTAACACATTAAAAATAAACATCCCACTCCCTAAAACACCACGACTTCAAACATGTACACCGTCTGCAGTACTGCATTTACTCCTATAATACAGTCAGCTCTGTCTTGTTTACACTCTGAACACTGTGTCTCCGTTCAGACAGTGGAGGAGATGTTGAAAGCCGAGGGTCCCGACTGGCAAAGAGTTCTGGGATACGTGGAGAACATATACCGCCATTTCGAGATGTGACTCCCGTAGCCTCTCCAGACTGATCCAGATCCACAACGTTTGCTCTGGACTACATTTGGACCTCTCCCCCTCCCCCAAGCATTGTCAGGCATGTTACAGACTTTGTCTAGACGGCACCAAACATGTCAGTAAAAGTAAATGTTACTCAGTCACTAAAACCTTGAACCAGGAGCCAGCGTCCTGCGGCCCTCGACTGCTTTTTCTGAATATGGTTTAGATTTAGCTTAGACCTGGGGGGTGGGGATGGGGGGCTGCTTTCACGTCTACTTTAAAGGGCGACTTACATGCCGAATGTGTAATGTGAGAGTTCAGGAACAGTTTCTAAACTTTCCTTATCCTCAGCTCGGACAAGATGCGTTTCTTGTTGCCTTGTGGCGCCCTCTGCTGGTTACAGCGTGAATGTACTGTTTTTAAGGGACCGCTTCAGTCAGAAGTGTTTATGCTGCAGCAAATAAATGAAAACAAATAGCCATCATTAGCAAAAGAAGTGGGTCTAACTGGTGTCTACTAACTTTAATTCACTGTTCTCAGTAGAAGAGCGTTTACTGAGATGTACGGTTTATGAGATCATTGTAGGCTGCGCGTTTGCAATCACTTCAAAGCAGCGCCAGTACTGTACTGTGCAAAAGTCTATTTTCCAACAACTTATCCGAGTTGTAGATTTAACTTAGCGTATCAAAGCACTGTGTATTTTTAAATACAGTCATTAATACCATTCAAACCTTATTGCTTTGTTGTGAGCTGGTTAGAACACTGTTCTGTTCCTCTTCCTTCCAGTGTTTGCCTAAATTTTTGTTTTCATAAAGGGGAATTTCACCAATTTTTCAAAATGTCTGCAGAAATAAATGGTTGAGGCGTAAACAATATGAAACGCCGCCTTCTAGAAAAACTTAGACTTGGAATTTTTCTCAGTCGCCTCACAAAACGTTATCACATTAAATGTTTATAAATATGGTGTCTGATGCCTGAGACATTGTTCATGATAGTTTAGTGATAGGATTCGTTTTTAGATCATGAAACTTGTGTGCAGATTCATGGGTTTTGTTAGATAGTAAATCAACATTTATTTATATAGCGGTTTTTACAACCAGTGTTGTCTCAAAGCAGCTTTACAGAAAAGCAGTTTATGAAAAAGAGGAATCAAAGAGAAGGATGGAGAGAAGGAAATCCATGGAGGAGTCCATGCATAGCAAAACATGAGAAAGGGTATTGAGGTCCAAGGCCACCTAGAGCAAGCCAGAGGCTACGGTGGCAGGAAAACCTTGAGAGGAACCCAGGCTCGAGGGAGGAACCCATCCTCCTCTGGTCGACCCCGGATAGAGAGAGAGCAACAAAGCTAATAAGGTTATATAATAGGATTCAATAAGAAGCACGGCTTAAACATCAATATTCTAGGTCAGGAGGTAGTGATGTGGCAGCTCTACTGGAGTAGTTCCGGTCAGTCAGGCTGACGAACAGGTGAGCATCCTCGAGGGACAGATGAGCAGCCAGTAAAAGACATAGTGATTCCTGGGTCCCATCACCAAAAACTGAGTTGGTTTACACCTCAGCCACTAAACTGTGTAAACATTTATAAAGATGAGTGTAATTCCACTGTTTACTTGCTTTTATTTAGTAATATAATTAGACATTTGCACTGTACTGTAAGTCAGGGTTATTTAAGTCTCACTGAATAAAATATATGGCTCTGACCCACCTGATTCGCCATCTTTCAGTGGTTTCCACATAATTGCATGTAAACAGTTTTCACCCTCACCCTGAATGCAGTCAATCAGCCAAGATACTCTTAATGTCTTAAGTTTGCTTTTATGCTTGAGCTACGATACTAATGTAGCTAACAAGTAATGGAAACTCATATCTCACATGGAGAAAAGTACAGAGAAAGTTTAAGATTTGAGTCATTCTTGTAGATAAAGTGTATGTGACAGTATCAGAAACCACATAAGCATCTCTATTAGAAAAAAGTAAGTCACAATAAACTGAATATTACCTGCCATTTTAAAATGAGTTTAATCTGATATGAAAACATTGTTTTACATTTCAAAACATTTAATTTCAAAACCAACACATTACACATATCTGTCTATTAGGCCTACAGTAGTCACCCATTTACACACGCGTATTAAGGAATAAGGTGGTAATATTGGTGTATGTGTGTATATATATATATATATATATATATATATAGACACAGATACAGTTGAGTCACATTATTATGACCACTTCTTACTTTTAATGGTATCAGCTTTATGGTCTGTAGAATGTTTTCTCCGGCCCCACTCATTCATGTGGAAGAAGTGCTCAACAAATTGGTAGGAATAGCTGACCAAGACTTCCAAGTACTACTCTGGACACCTAATTCCCCAGACTTGAACCCAATGGAGCATCTGTGGGACCACCTGGATGGTGGTGTTGGCTCCATGGATCCTCCTCTAGGCTCCCTCCAGCAGCTGTGGGATGCACTGCAGTCTGTATAGATCCAGATAACTGTGACAACCTACCAGAACCTTATTGAGTCTCTCAGTCCGTCCAACTGCTGTCTGTGCTGCACACAGTGGTCACTCTGTTTTTTTTAACTGGTGCTCATAATAATGTGACACGGGCAATCAAAACAGAGCACATTTACACATAACAGTTCTAAAGGTATGGAAACAGCATGTTTAACACTAGGAGATAAACAGAGTTTGGAAAGTATAAGGATGTTCTTTTACTTGTTAGCTACATTAGTCGTGATGCCAAACACATGGCTGTGGCTGATCGGCTGCGTTTGATGTGAGAGCAAAACTGTACGCGTTTTATGTTTTTGCAGAACTCTCACTTTCAGCCTTATATGGATCAGGAGTGGCATTCCAGGGCGGTGCTGATAAGAACCTTGGGATGTAAAAGCGCTACTTGTGCTGTGTAAACAGTTTTGATATTTTTCAGACCTCTGTAGAGGCAAGTGGACCAAACAAAAGAAAGAAACAGAGAGGAGAGAAGAACAGACACTTCTTTGTGGGCTTCAAAATTCACTACCACTACTGACCATATGTGCCAAAAAACCCACCAATAATAAAAAGCCAAAAAAATCTGTTTATTAATAAATACAGAAACATTGCTGCCCAAGTGTCCTTCAGTATGACACAGATGATTGTGCCAAAGTCAATTAATAACAATAATAATAATAAACAAATATTTTCTTTATCATTTGTTGTGCTGGTGTGTTTGTGCTCTCTCCATTAAGAGATCTGTAATTGGTTATAATTGATCACAATGTATTCAGTGACCAGATGCCGTCCACCTCTGAATGCCCTTAAACCATATAGTCGCCTGACTCCGGCTCTTCTTCACGTAGTCCTTCTCTTCTGTCATAGTAAAAGCCATCATAAAGGTCGTCGTGAACTCCTCTGACCGCTGCAACAGACAAAATATCAATCAGCAGGGAATGACACCTGAATACTTAGCTTTGATTGTTTGGTCTGATTCCATCCTGCAGCATAAACGAGGAACTAGAATAATTCGAAGAGAAGCTCTCGGGGCTGTATTCCTGACATGAATA
The DNA here is from genome assembly GCA_021613375.1 of Megaleporinus macrocephalus. NCBI lineage: Eukaryota > Metazoa > Chordata > Actinopteri > Characiformes > Anostomidae > Megaleporinus > Megaleporinus macrocephalus. The sequence goes on along the minus strand of CM038712.1, from coordinate 7,393,857 downwards.
ATCATAAAGCAATTAACAGAATCAAATTAAATTTTCTTTACTTTTACTGGAGTTCCAAAAAAATGATTAAAAGCTACTGAAAATGTGGGAATCCTCTTGCAAGACCTGGTAGCCCACCAAAACAGTTCCCATCAGATAAACAGCGCCTAAAGCTTTCATCTATGAGAGAGAGAACATGAAGCTACACCTTCAGATCTGAAAACATCCACAGGTTTTTCTGTCCATGCCTCCACTGTGAGAAGACACCTCAGCGCTATGGGTGTGAAAGGATGTGTAGCAGTTTAAGAAGAACCTAGAACCAAACGGACCCTGTAATTGACGTACCGTTTGTGAGCACAGACAGGCGTGCAGAGGCAGATGCCGCTCCCAGTGCATTATGGGTGATGCAAACGTAGATGCCTGCATGTAACTTTCGGAGGCCATGGATCTGGAGCCAGGTAGACACAGTACAGCGCTGTGGCCCACCACGCGCCTAAGAGAGAAACACATTTAGCATAATAAGAACTGTAAATCCTGTTAGTGTGTTTCACATGACACAAATACACAGTTGATTCTGTTTTCTCTGGGCCCACTGATCTGTGTGGAAGGTAATCTCAACATCTTTGGGTCTGAATCCATCCTTTCTGATCACATACACCATACATGCTGATTTTCTTCCCTGGGGCGTACTGGATCTTCCAGAAAGACAATGCTTCCCAGATTGGTTAGAAGAGCTGACCAAGACTTCTAAGAACTACCCTGTTCTCCTAATTCCCCAGACCTGAACCCAATTGAGCATCTGTGGGACCACCTGGATGGTGGTGATGACTCTATGGATCCTCCCCTATGCTCTCGTCAGCAGCTGTGGGATGCATTGCAGTCAGCATGACCTCAAATACCTGTGACCACCTACCAGAACCTTATTGAGTCTCGCAGTCCGTCTAGATGCTGTACGTGCTGTACACAGCGGTTACTCTGGACATTAGCTAGTGGTCCTAATATTATGACTCAACTGAGTAGCACAACAGTATTAAATTACACAAGGAGCACATTTATAAACAATCATGCCTCTCCGAAATGCGTGAAATAATTAAATGATTTCAGGGTAGTAACCTGATCACACCTGTACTGAGATGTGTGGGTCATCCCCAGGCAGAAAGATGTCGCTGCCCTTCTTCTTCCAGCCGACACGTGGTAGAGGACAGGCGGTCACTTCACACCCAAACACGATGTCATGTCTTGTGTAGTTCTCAGAGTCTCTGGGTGTCCGAGTTATACGAGGAGCTGCAGAGTAAGTATGTTAATTATGGTGCTGTAATCTGTTTACTCAGCTTATAAGAAACCACTTACCGGCCACTTTATTAGAAACACCTACCTTGTACTTCCACTAACTGGCTACTTTATTGGAAACACCTTCCTTGTACTTCTACTTACTGGCTACTTCATTAGAAACACCTGCCATGTACTTCCACTCATTGGCCACCAACACCAACCTTGCACTCACCAGAACTGCATGGTCGCAGTGCAGTTAGGTTCAGCGTGGTCCCTAACTGATTTGCGGCCTCTCTCAGCTGGCACAGGTTGGGGTAGGTTCGCCCATCAGAGCCACAGACTGCACCCCTGTTCTCACACACACACCTGGGTTCGGGGTCGCCCCACTGAGCCCTGGCCTGAGTTGGCCTCCTCCGGCAGCGTAGCCCCTCACCACAACGACCGTAGAAATCCTGAGACTTGTTGAGGTCGCACCACTGACCTTCAGCGTTGCCACACTGCTCACAGCAGCCACACCTGTCTCGTACCAAACCTGCAGGACAGCTGGATGGCGCCACAGGACAGCGTGACCTGTCACACTCCCCGCAGCTCTCGCCCTCCTCCCACAGCCGCAGCCATCCGCGGTGATGAGGGGGCGCTGCCCAGACGCACACCCCAACCCATAAGCCCAGCCACCACACTGCAGCCTGGGCCATGGCACCGTTTCTGAGGACACACAACACAACTTTCAGGAACTTTGCAGAAAGTATGGTCACTCCACTGACAACCTTAAAGGGAAATTCCACCGATTTTTCAATTATTTTGTGTAATTTGTCATTCAGAGTGGTTTGATGTAAAACAGCTAATTTCTTGACAGTGGTGGTGACAGAAACCATGATTCACCATGTCTACATCACAAATACAGCCATTTCATCCAAAAGCGAAACGACCAGTGAACATACACACATCTTCTGTTTTTATGCGTAATCTGGTAAAATAATAGTAAATCTAGAAGCAAACAGTTTTACTAGGGACAATTTGGCGTAATTCTCCAACATTAAAGGATTTTAAAAATACTGTTGTGACCTGCTACTGACTTGCACTGGCCTCTGTAAACTTGTGAGACGTGTCCGTCATGATTTCCATACAAAGAGACTCAAGGAAGGCTGTATGTGCTTAATGGTGCGTTTAAAGGTGCAATAAAACTGTAATATTGTACTAGTTGAATAAGTAGAGTTCAGAACATAGAACTGACATACCGTGGACCTTTAACACTGTTGTTCCTTTTTTAAAGAGACTAATTCATATTTACACCACTAACATTTACATACAGCGACAACAGACCAACAGTAACAAAAATGGCTAAGTACGCATAGAAAACAAGGCTGAAGTTATGCTTGCTATTCCTCAGGTTTTTAACTGAGTGTTCCTTTTTACCTGAAATGCTGCAGTGTGTACAAGTGCTCTAATGTAACTGTGGTCCTATTTAAGGTGGAACTAAAATTTAGCTAAAAAGCTGGTGTACTGGAAGCCAACTTCAGCTCATACATCTCTGACATCTATGTGAGTATATCACTGTTTGCTGGATGAAGCAGACAACCTTAATTTGAAAGTTTCACAGTGAGTAACAACTTTCATTGACTTTGTGTTGATGTTGAGACTGAGAGCGAGTAGCTAGTATAGGTGACATTAGACACTAGCAGCTCCAAGTAACTAATGAAAACGTATGAGGGCGGAGCTTATTTACACAGAGGATCATATTATTTTCTATTTGGAACTGCTGCTATTGTGCGATCATCTTGGTTTCTCACTGTAACCCAGACAATCAGGAAAATGGCTTCTTTAATTTTAGGACCAAATCATAAACTATAACTGAGCTTGTAAAACCAAAGTCACATACGTGCTAGATAGAACATCAGAAAAAAATTTAAATGCTGAATAAATACTTTATATGGCAATTTTAATGTCGCCATTTGTAGTTTAGGTTGTGTGTAGTGTTTATTGTGTTCTGTGGTTGTGAGCGGATTTATATATATAGAACCTATATAGAACCATAAACGCTAAAAGAATCATTTGCATGCTTGAATAGTTCTTTGCATTGTGAAACAGTTCTTAAGAGAGAATGTGTTGTATATGCTTCTATATAAAAAAATATAATATTCTAAAAATGGTTCTATATAGCACCAAAAACCGTTGCTATTGTTATAAGCCCATAAGCCCACAGAAGAGTCTATATAGAACCATATAAAGCACATATATAAGCTTTTCACAATGCAAAGAACCCTATAAGCAAGCATGTTCATGGTTCTATATAGAACCACTGTTTTCACTGAAGAACACTTGAAGTACCAAATTCTGCTTAGTATTTAAGAGATATTGTAATGAATTGACTTCAGCTGGTTCACTGAACTGGCTGCAACTGACCCCCCAAAACAAAGTCTGATTATGTCTTTTCCTCCAAACATAACAATCTGGTGGCTTCCTTTGAAGGCTGATGGTTTTGTCTTTGCTGCTTACCTCTTTCTGAGCCTTACTAGTGTTCGCAGGAGAACTGGGCCGACACGGCGTCTCACAGGGTGGCAAAAACAGCAGAATGCAGGTTCGTTTTCCACATGTCCTCCGAAGGCGGTCTTTGAACAGAAGGAGTAAAATGAGGTACAGGGAAAAATGAGATCATGTGTAATTTTCTCCAATGCCATCTCCCCTCACTCACCTCTCCCTCCTGAGGCTCTGCCGCGCTGGAGAGCTGTGAAATTCCGTGGTTTGGCAAAAACTTTGTGACTGAGAGTCTTACTGTCCTGACTGTCCCTGACTGTCTGAGTTAAAATGTTGGCTAAAAATCTGTGGACTGGCCAAAGTATACTCAATGTGTGCTGAATTAACATACACTACTGTTCAAAAGTCTTATCAATAAGTGTATTTTCACCATTTCACATCATTAGAACAGATGTAAATAATCATACATACAGTACAAAGTAACATGACTATCTTATTGTGAGAGAAGTAGATCATATCTTGAGCTCCAAGGTTCCAGATTTCTCCTGGACGCCCCAGACATTGTATGAATGTGTTCAGTTCCTTCAGCAGCAATCTTGATTTAGCTTAATGAAGTACTGAGCAGTCAAAGCAGGTAGTAGATGAGAACAGATATCTAGAATTCTCATTTTTTGTACTAGTATAGTTGAGTGATGACACCGGAGACCACTGGTCATTGGATCATTTCGTGAATTTCTGCATATGTGTGACCTAAAATATGATCAGATCTTCATTTAAGCCATAAGAATAGAAAAATAAAACCGAATGAAACAACACAAAAGCTAGTATTTATCCATTTATTTAAAAAAAAAAAAAAAAGTTCCACCGTCTTTATTGGCAAAATTATGCGAACATCTAGACTCATCAGTTTAGTTTAGACGATAGTAAATACTATAGGATATAAATATAGTATAGGGGATAAAATATCTTCACTGCATACATTTTTATCCCCTTTTACCCTGTTCTTTAATGGTCAGGACCCCCACAACACCTCAGTCTAACTGCTGGACTGAGAATAGTCCACCAACCAGCAACATCCAGCCAACAGCGTCCTGTGGACAGCATCCTGTGACCACTGAATGACCAACACAAACTGTGGAGCAATTCTGTCTCTGACTTTGCATCTACATGGTGGACCAGTAAGGTAGGCATGTCTAACAGAGTGGACAGTGAGTGGACACAGTGTTTAAACACTCCTGCAGCACTGCTGCGTCTGATCCACTTGTACCAGTAGAACACTAACACATCACCAACATCAGTGTCACTGCAGTGCTGAGAATGACCCACCACCCAAATAATACCTTGCTCTGTGGTGGTCCTTTGGGGGTCCTGACCATGAAAGAACAGGGTAATAAAGTATACAGAGACTCAGATGAACTAGTATGTAAGTGTAGCTCCTATATGGTCAGTGGAGCTGAGAAATGTGAGCCTGAAAAGTGAAGCTACAAAAAGTTATGAAGGAGGAGAACAATAACTTTAGAAAGATGACAGAAGAAAAACTTCTTATTATGGTCCATACATACTTCAGTTAAGGAGCTTCAGAGATTTCTAGGATTTGTCTAATTCTACTGAAGATACATCTGCCAACTTTTGCAACATAGCCACAACCCCAATTGCTCTTCTCAGGGGTGCATTCTAGAAGAACATTTTAGAAAAAACTTTCATAGTTGTGTTGTCGATTTTTGATCAGTTTTAACAAACAGTTTACATTTTTTAAGAAATACGAAATAAATCTACCAGCATTGGTAGTTAAGGGTAAGGCTTCTTTTAATAAAGATTAAGGCCCTACAAGTGTTAATCTTGAGTTGTAGCCAGCAGCTACAACTAAAGAACAAAGTCTCCTTTCTATGAAACAATAATGTTTATTATTGATTCATTTCTGCCCAAATAAAAATAGTGCCTGTTACAGGCCTGTTAATAATACTGATAATTAAAACTAACACGTTGATCATAGACCTAGACCACAGGCCATGTAAGTAATTATACTGTATTTTATACCATAATCACACATTTGCTTCAAAAATCTGATTACATCAATCCATATATGTCATTCTCCTGACTACTGTAATTCAGCAAAACATTGTATGTAATTATATTTAGCTATTTTTAAGCACATAACGGCAACTTCTCTAGACCTGTATGGAACACGTACTTTTACTGTGCTGCCTTTTTAATAATCATCTCCACCTGGAACAGAGACAAGCTGATAACACTAGGCCAGAGCCCCCCCCGCTCCCGACAGAGAGCCTTGTGAGGATGATTCCAGCACATTTACAATGATCCCACAGCATAATATGGTTAACTTATAACTAATAAGCCATCTGTTGTTTAAGCCATCCTTAAAACGTTTACATATCGTCACTGTCCAATAAAAAAATCCAAAATGCCAACAGTAACTGTCTTCACTTCTAATGTAAGTCCCACAATGTTGACAGCAGCTGCCGTGTTTAAATGATTTAGAAAAATAGAATTAAAAAAAATAAACAGTATAAGAAAATAATTATAGACAGCATCACCATAAGTGCAACAGCTCACTTGCTCAGGTTCCAGACAATAAGCATATAACTGAAGGTTACATTTTATATTCAAAGCTCCACTAATTCAAACCACACAGATAATATCAACAAAATATATAAGCTTGTAAAGAGAGATTTAGACTACAATCCATGTGGAACTCCAATCACCCCCCAACGTCAGGATAAAATAAGATCATCAGTTTCATGGCCATTTACATGACATCTAGGAGGCGTAGGAGTAGTGACAGATGTCCCCATACTGTGTATGAGAACAAGTGTGTCTTCATCTCAGCAATGGACATGCTGGGGCCTATTGCGCACCAGTCCCCATGTGAGACTCTCCTCGCTCTCTGTCATGTCCACCATGGATCACACAAGCAGTTTTCTGATGATGCTTATTGAGCAGCTGTCTCTCAACCGTCTTTAGGTTTTCTTTCTTATCGGCAAGAGTTTACTGCTGGAAAAACTTCTCAAATCATAAAACATGTGAGAAAGTTTCCAAAAGTGGTACATAAAACTAACAACATCGACACACTGGCTGAGTACAGTGCTGCTAATAAAAGAAAGACACCCCAATGAAAAACATTTTCAGCAGCAGATAACAAGTTTTACTTCTGTGTCTGTGCGGTTGAGCCATCAAAGCAGTAAAGAGTCAGCAGAGCAAAATTTGTTGCACTCAGAGTACAACCTTATTAAAAAGGACTCAATAACAGCAACACATCGGTATACAGATTAATATCACTCAGATATATCATTAATATTGCAGTGGGACTTAAGTAAATTTGTTTGTCTGGATATTCAAACTGCTACTGTTCACATTCTTATGGGGTAGGTCGTTTACATGTGAGGCAGAAATATTGTATCAAATTAAAAAGAGTCACAGAAGTAGATTTGAGGAAAACATGTTCTTTCTCAATCTAATCATAACCTAACCTGGACAAACTGGTCATCATTCTGCATCACCACCAGATTTTAAGTTTCTTAAATTAAGCAAAAAAACAGATATTAACTTCAATATCTGTGACACTGATATATAATAATATAAGCTTCTTTGCAGTAGTCTATAAACATACAATAAACATTATGAAAATCAATTCAGCTCATAGTTTTTGAGATACCTGATTACATACTCGATTATAATCATTTATACTGTAAAGCACTGCACTGTTTCCTTACAGGATAATATAATCACTTTACTGTAACATGTTACTTTGCACAAGGCAACAAATGCTGATAGGCCATTTTATACAAATTATACACATTTAATTAGACTTCTAGTTTAGCACCTCCTATAAGATATTCCCCATACACACATATATAATTAATTTGTGTGCCAGTTACATATACATTCACTGAGAACTCACAGTAGACTGCTGATACAGGATCAGTCCTATTAGAGAACTCTTAATGAAGACATTTTGGGAACACATTAGGGAATTTATTTTCAAATCCACACAAGTTTACTATACTGACCAATAAGAATCTTATCTTAATATATGATAAAAGATATATGACAAGACAAAGAAGACTTTAGCACAACTTACACAAAGTTAAGTTTCTGAAGCACTTAGCTGAGAAATTTGAGCCTGAAAAAGTGAAGCAGCAGAAAGTTATGAAGGAGAACAATAACTTTAGCAAGATGGCATTAGAGAAGCTTCTCATTATGTATGATCACAAGATAGATGTGGTTGTAAACTGGTCCACACGTACTTTAGCTTTTCTTAAGGGTGTGTACAAGAAGCTAAGTCTGGTCTCCGCAGGCTAAGAGAACCTTTTAAGCTATTGAGAAGGTAGATGGTCTGTCCTGAGTTCTTCAGGTGAGTGTAAGAGAACCTGAAAATATCCTTCCCTCCAATATTCAAATAGCTTCTATTTACTGGGAGATGGATGAAGAGAAGGCCTAAGCGTAATCACAAGAAGCTGAAGTTCTGAAGCACTTAGCTGAGAAACGTAAACATGAAACAATAACTTCAACGAGATGGAAGAAAGGAAGCTTAACCAGAAACCGAAAGCCAATAAAGAGAACCGCACAACAATAACGGCAGCCATAAACAAGATGTTTAAGGAAAAGGATAATAAGCTGGAAGTTTATAATCTGGAGAAGTGGATTGGTGGCTGACTTTTTTAGTCGGTATCTAGAATCTGCCCAGAGCCTCAGTTCCAGAAATCAGGAATTTATGTTATGACCTTGTTTGTATTTCCCGATTATCGTCGACACTTTTTTTGCTCTGTCTGCTGTTTTTGTGATTTCTGTTTATTAACTTGGATTGTACTACTTTTTTCTGAACACTCGTTTCTGGTGCTGACTTTGGGCTCCTATGTCACGACAAGTGTAGACTGACCATTTTACAGGAAATCCTAAAAGACTGTTAGTAACCATGACTGTCTTACTCTGTACCATTACAGATGTATGAAAATCATCCTACCTAAAAAACTGTGTGAAGTTGAATAAATAAAAACATAAATAAAAGATACACATACTGAAGCTGGAAATGAAAGAAAACGTCTATTGAAAACACTACTTATTGCTCTCGGCTCTTTCCACCGCACAGCTCCCCAGTTCCCTTTTTTGTACTTTAAGGTTTATTTCAGTTTAACAAACTGCAAATAAAAGTATTTTCTCTAATACATTTATGTGAAGGAGACTTTAGAGGTGGATGTCTGGTTCCTGTCACCACCACATTAAACACATCCGACTCAACACATTTCTCTAGAACAGACATTACACACCAAACCATCTGAACTTATTACTGACTGTATTCAGTAAATCATATTTACTGTCATTAATTTTGAAATATTAGTGGACTTCCCCTTTGAAGAGTTCACTAATATTTTAAAATAGGTGACAGTAAATCCAAAAAAAAAAAATTATATATATATATATATATATATATATATATATATATATATATATATATATATATATATATATATATATATATACACACTTACTCGTGGCTTCTGTTCAAATGACATGTTTTTCTAAGTGCAAGTAAGTTAATGTTCCTCATATCCCCGTCTACAAACAAAAATCAGGATCAGAGAACCAGGTAATGTGTAACGTCAACTGAAAGTCAGTGAACTGAGTCAGTTCAAACAGGACTAAATTATTACAAATATTATTAGACCATCATTTGTACTGTTTTATTAAAGATCTCGTGTAAGAAAAGATCAAGTCGTCCTCAGAGAAACTGCACATTAGCTTTAGCATTAGCTCCTCTTCAGACCTGCCGTCCAGTAACTACAAGATTTCCTGCTTTGACTGATGTAAACATGAGTTTCCAGAATCCTATATTTCGCTTTAGACAGATCTACATTCATACTGATCAGTTCTCATTCGTGTTGGACTGAACATCTTGTGAAGCCAGTTTAATTAAAAATCTCTGCTGAATCTCACTTTTACTTTGTGCTGCTGAATTTTAATCCTGTAGAACTATGTTCACTACTAGGCTGAGCTAAGACGGCAACAGTAACTATAGGGGGCGGGGCCTCCGGAATGTTCTGTATGTCACAATGGGAACCAAAGTTATAAAAGCCGAGAAACGCGCCATGTTTGTCATTCTGTATCAGACAGCGATCGAGAGAGGTAACTACACTATTTATATCTATACCTTATATCTTCTCGTAGTGTTCTTTATCTTCACATTCTTTTTCTGTTACATTCTTTTTCTGTTACATTTGTTTTATTATCTTTACATTCTTTTTATTTTACATTCTTTATTTTACATTTTTATTTTTTTCAGAAATAGTTTACAAGTTTATATTATGTGTTTACTTACTGTAACTAATTAATTTACTATAGATTATTGTAGATAATTATTAAAAAAGTGAAATATGTACTAATACAAGGTATAATTAATTATTTTAGTTGGTTAAAAAATATTTGATGCCCAAAACACATGCATTCATAATAATTCTGAATTGTGTAGGTACACTTTTAAATTAAGTTGTTTATTATTTATTGTTTTTCTACATTTACTTCTTCAAACATTATTCTATTATAGTTATATCTATAGTATGTAAGTTATGTCATTAAGGGATATTTATGAGGATGTACTGTATTTCTTAATACAGAATTATTATTGCTACAGTAAAATATAAAGCATTTATGCAAAGCATTAACAGCTTTTATTATTTGTATGTCATGAAGTAAATGGTTAATAATAGGGGGTCTTATAGATACAGATATGTGCTAATTATGTGTAATTACATTGAAGGAGAACTCCACCAAGTTCTCAAAAAAGTAATTTAGTCTTTACCATGTAAAATAGAGTCAATAAGTGTGGCTGGATTTTAAATGCTTAATTGTAGAGAAACTTTATTACAGCATGTTTTAACTTATTTTCATTTAGAAAAAAACAAATGTTTACATAAAACTGTATACTTAAGATACGTAAGTGAAAAATGTTTCTTTATATGTGATACATAAAGAGATTGTTAGCAATGTATGTACTGATTAAATACTGACAATCTTTTTTTCTTTATTTTCTCTGTAGATTGTCATAACGGATTACTGTTTTAATTCTGTGAGAAAGAACATGTTCACAAAACTAGGGAAAAAATCTCCTGATGCTCCTCGAATGGCAACTCGGCTGCCCAAAGAGCTTCCACCTATTAGACAGACCCTGAGTCCGTCTGAAGTCACAGGCCAGAGACAGACTTTCAGGTTTCCAGAGCCTCCCTCTGGAAAACCAAAGCGGCCAAAGAACCACCGCAATAGGAAAGTGACCACACTCACTTTCGAGGAGTCTGGATCTGAGTCGGCAGCAAGGAGTGATGCACTTGACAGTGCTCCTCTGGAACTGCCAGAACCTGTGGCTGATGGGAGCAGTGAGGTTTGCAGGCCTGACCTTATTCACAGACAGCCACTGCTGGCCAGAAGGGCAGCGATGCAGAAGGACGAGCCCAAAAAAGTAAATAAGGCTGCATCACGTCCTAGCAAGCTGCCAAAGATAAGCCAGCAGAATGTGCCCCTGGTTTGCCAGAACATCAAGAAGAAGGGGGAGCGTCACAACGGAAAAGATGACCAGAGGAACAAGAAGTCATCTGCAGTCCCCGTCATTCCCAAGGGACCTGAGATGGACATTCTGACTTGTCACCTCAGAATGCAAAACAATGAGGACACAAAAGAAGATGGGCGTTGTGAAGGAAGAGGATGTGGAAAGAAGCGCATCACCTTGGATCTGCCGCGCCTTGCTCCTCTTTCCTCAGTGACCCTTAATTACAAATGAAATTCAAATGCAAGAACATGTTCACAGAACTGGGAAAAAATCTCCTGAAGCTCCTCAGAGACAGACGTTCAGATTCCCAGCGCCTCCTTCCGGAAAACCAAAGCAGCCAAAGAAGCGCCGCAATTACTTCTGAGGAGGCTGGATCTGAGTCAGCAGCAAGGAGTGATGCACATGACAGTGCTCCTCTGGAACTGCCAGAACCTGTGGCTGATAGGAGCAGTGAAGTTAGGCCAGAATATGTTTGCAGGCCATTGCCAAGAATTTAAATCCAAATTTCCAATGTTATGAATCTAACTCTATATAGATCGCTCTTTTTATACAACCTAAATAAAGTTGTGTACATCAGAAAAGCTGGACTGTATTCAAGTGATTATCTGTATGATATATGTTTTATTTGGATTCTGTAGTGAGAATGATTAACGCAATTAACACAATTCTAATAATTACAGTCATTCATACTGTAAAACACGGCACTGTTTCATTATAGGATAATATAATCATTTTACTGTAACATGGTACTTTCTACAGGGTAACAAAAGAGTGCTAGAAAAAATTCAGAAACTCGTGATCACATCCTAAAAATGCTGATTGGTTGATTCATAGGAATAATATACAACGACCGGCCATAACATTAAAAACACCTCCTTATATTTACACGCATTGTCTGTTTTATCAGCTCCACTTAACATATAGAAGCACTTTGTAGTTCAACCACTGCAGACTGTAGTCCATCTGATTCGCTGCATACATAATTTATCTCCTTTCACCCCGTTTTTAATGGTCAGTGGAGATCCTCAAAATTACCCTCTGTTCTATCATAGCTACAAGATGCGATGCATTTTCTCAAAATCGCTCTCAACCCTACCCACCAATTGAATACTGACTATAATTTATTATTATTTGAATCTATTTTTATTACCAGTATTTTATTACCATAAATTTAACTTTATTATTATTCTTTTATATGTATATATTTCTTTATATATATTTATTTCTTTATTTATTAGTTTGTTATTCTTAATGGTATGTACTTCCATTCATTTGTCCTTGTGTATAAATGTTAAATTGTAAAAAAAATAATAAATAAATAAAAATCTCTTAATTCAAACATTCTGGGAACATATTGGGGAATTCATTTTGGAATCCACACAGGTTTACTATACTGACTAAGATTCTTAAATATATTATAAAAGATAAGAAATGTGAGTCTAAAAAGTGAAGCTGCAGAAAGTTATGAAGGAGAACAAGAACTTTAACAAGATGGCATAAAGAAGCTGCGCATTATGGATGATCATAAGATAGATGCAATCGTAAGCTGGACCCCTCCTACTTCAGTTTTCTGGGATTGGCCAGTTTGCTGCACCCCTCACAGCCATTCTTAAGGGTGTGTAGAAGGAGTTAGTCTGGCTTCCTCAGGCGGAGAGCACCTTTCAAGCACTTGAGAAGGTAGACGGTCTTTACGGAGTCTTTCAGGTGAGTAAAGAGAGAAACACTAACCCAGAACCTGAGATTATCCCTCCCTCCAATATTCAAATAGCTTTTATTCATTAGGAGATGGATGTAAAGAAGGCTTTAGCACAAGTCTAATGAAGCTGAAGTTCTGAAACACTTAGCTGAGACACATGAACATAAAACAGTAACTTCAGCAAGATGGCAGAGGAGAAGCTTAACCAGAAAATGGAAGCCAATAAAGAGAACTGCACAGCGATGTGAAGATGTGAAGAGAAGATGACATAAAAGAGAATGTGGAAAGAAGCGCATCACCTTGGATCTGCCGCGCCTCATTCCTCTTACTCCTGTGACCCTTAATCACAAATCAAATTTAAATGCAAGAAAATGTTTACAGAACTGAGAAAAAAATCTCCTGAAGCTCCTCAGGTGACAACTAGGCTGCTGAGAGAGCTTCCACCTATTAGACAGACCTTGAGTCCATCTGAAGTCACGGGCCAGAGACAGACGTTCAGATTCCCAGAGCCTCCTTCCAAAAAACCAAAGTAGCCAAATAGGAAGGTAACTGCACTCACTTCCGAGGAGGCTGGATCTGAGTAACTTCAGCAAATCGGCAATAGAGAAGCTTAACCAGAAAATGGAAGCCAATAAAGAGAACTGCACAGCGATAACAGCAGCTAGAAACGAGAAGTTTAGGTAAACGATGAGAAGCTGGAAGGTTATGGTCTGGAGAAACACAGCTGGGTTCCTGCATAGTGTATTGGATGCAGTATTGGTGGCTGACTTTAATAGTCAGTACTGAGATAAACTTGATCTGTGCGCTAGAGGAATCCCATGCATATGTAAGCCAGACAGTAAAGCTTTGCCTTATAACTAGAGATGGAAAGATCGATCGGCCATGTATCGGTATCGGACGATTTTTAATCAAAATATGTGATCGACAATCGACCGATATTTCTCCAATTTAGCCGATCAATCACGTTAAGCTAGCGTTTCATCCAGGAAGAGGAGCCCTCCGGCCAGCTCCCTGCAATTCCTATCAGAACCACTAGGTGGAAATACACACCCTTTCATTTTCCACAGACTGGCTAAAGCAGCGGCCTTACGAGAACAGTTTACAGCGTTCACCGCATGTGCGGATAGAAAACATGTCGTCTGTCTGTGTATGTGACTCCAGGGCAGTTTGTAACATCTGTTAAATTAGTGAAATCTGCGTGTCTCGTAGGGAAACCAAGACAAAGACATTTAACACTACTAACCAGCAGAGCTAGCAAGCCCAGCTAGCACAAAACAAATAACCCAGAACACTTTGCAGACCACCTTTAACCGGTATGAACAGTACAGCAGCAACAGCCAAAGAGCTAATTACAGCCAAAGTGATTGAATTCATAACGCTAGATAACCAGCGCTTCTCCGCTGTAGAAGACGTGGGATTCTGCCGCTTAATATTCCACCTGGATACACGCTCTGCTGTTCCTAGTCGAAATACTTTTCAGATGTCGCTCTTCCGGAGCTGTATCAAGCGGTTTACGCCCACATAGACCAACTTTGAATTTTCTTTAATTTTATGCTGTTTCACATGAGCTCATTAAAAATGGTAATAAACCAGTTTCGATCATGTTTCATGACTTGCTTGCGCTAATAATTGCATACAGCCCCGCCCTCTATCGGTATGGGCTATCGGCCGATCGCGTTGAAAGGTGATGGGCTATCGGAATCGGCCTCAAAAACGCTGATCATCCCATGTCCTCGTATAACAGTTTATAAAGAAAAAGCTGTTAATATCAAACTACAAAACTAAAGATTTGTATGATCAACATTAGACTCTTACTGAAACAACATTTGAACTGGTGTTATCAAGCTGACATAACAGGAACTGAAAAGATCACACTTTTCACAGATCATAATGTTAATTAATACAACCATTGTACACATTTATTAACCTGATGTAATATATGCTTTATAAAAGAAAAGGACATCACAGAAACACTTGTATTTCAACATTAACAACTGTTTCCTAGTGATGTTCAACTCACTATCCGGTGTTTGGAGTAAGACCAGAATGTTCCAGACTGTGTCATTAAGACCCCGTCACCATTTTGGAAGGTAAGCAGAAACTGTGTGCTGTTATATTGTTCCTTTAGTCACTTTTACTGGAGTTACGACCTAAATATTGAGGGCCTAAATATTGTTAACACACACACATTTTATTTTATCTACTTACAGTTTGACAACTAACATCTGAACAATTACAAAAATATAGGCAAATAAATTACTCAAACGTGTCTATTCCAGTGGTTTTCTACCTGTGGGCATACGTACTGCAAGGGGGCTGTAGGCCAAAAATCTTTTCTTTTTTTTTTTTTGTTAAGTATTTTTTCTCCAATAAATTGATAGTTCAACATATTTAGTTTGTTTATTTGCAAAACAAAAAGTGTTTAGTTTTGAGTTCTTTGATTGGCTTGGCGTGGTACAGTCACATGACACGCAGCGCTAGCTAGTTAGTTAGCTACTTCAGTCTGAGTGAAGCTGTGTCTTGTGTACACATCATGGATACATGTTTAAAAACTGAAGCTGGACCATCTACAAGTGAAGCAGCCACTGTATCTCTTACTGAGAGAACCGAGAAAAGCAAGCATAAATCGAAAAGAAGAAAATACAGCAGTGAGTAGCTAGCACTAGGCTTCACAAGCACAGGAACAGAAAACGAGCCGCTACTCTGCGCTGTGTGTTCGGAGGTCTTGGCAAATGAAGCGTTGAAGCCAACCAAGTTACGTTGACATTTGAAGACTAAGCACAGCGAGTAGACCCTTGAATTGGCTTGTTCTGGAACCGATAATGCTAAAGCTGTTGAGGCTTCCTACCGTGTTGCACAGCTTATAGCAAAGGCTGGAAAGACTGGACCAAATACAGGAATAGGCTTAATGTTGAGCCAGACCCCCGTTTGCAACTTTCTGCACTTCAACCTGACATCCACCACTTGTTAGCTGGTAGACAACATCAGCCATCTCATTAGGTGAGTGACTAAAAGTGTAAATGGTTTGTTTCTTTTGTTGTGTGATTATGCAGTCAGTTTCACAGGTCGTATGGATGGTTGCACTGTATTTGGTTTTAAACGGCAATATGGTCCCTGGTCTATTCAATCTGTGTTGGAACGTGAGGGGTTAAGTGTAAGCCTGTGAGCCTGTGTCTCCCCCTATAAAGACTGTGATGACTGCAGAATGTTGGTGGTCCCGCTATTCATGTACAGAGAGGGCCAGTGAGTTATAATTCAGCGATACCAATTTCAAATGACAGTAAAACTGACCAATCACATCTTCGCTCTGAGTCGGCGGGCTTAACGGTATGATCATTTCCGCCCGCTGTGGTGACGCTAGCTGGAGAAACAGTTAGCTAGTTTGCTGAGTCACGACGGAAGCCCATGTCCCGCCCCCAAACTGTCAAAACCACCCCCACTGAAAATTCAAGCGGGAATATTTCTATCGCGCGCAGAGAGAGACGACAGTATTGCACTTCGCGCGCAAAATATCATTAAAGGAGGAAAAATGACAGTTTCAGCGCCTGTTTATAAAAACTGCGTGTGCGGTTCCTCTTTCTGTGCTGGTGAGTTTCACATTTACGTGCACGAAATGTTAAAACGTCCAGCTTTATATCTTTAACTTCGCGTTTTTGAGCGCTCGAGTTTTAACATTAGTGAGACGCCATACCCTCGGGCCCCTCGTCTATATATTCCTCTGAAGCCAAACGGAGCTGTGTGATGTTCGGTTATTTATAAGGAGGAAACTTATTTTGTGTAAGAATTTGTCTATGTTGTACAGATGTTATTGTTTGTTGCATTTCTGTCGCCTCATTTCTGGTTTATTGACTTACAGTTTATTAGGAGAGGGAACAGTATTTTTTTTCAGACCGTGGTTGGGGGAGAGGGCCGAGGCTTAAGGGTGTGTATATATATATATATATATATATATATATATATATATATATATATATATATATATATATATATATAAAGCTGGAGTTCGCTTCTTATTCAGCAGCTTCTTATTTGTATTGTCCGTTCCACCTTAAATGCTGCTGCGGTTACGCTGAGGTGCCTTAAATGTTAAACGACAGTTGAGAAGCTGCGAAACACGAAACTAACAAGAGTTCACCTCAAAAATACATTAATTTACCTCAGTAAATACACTAATTTATCTCAATATTGTATTACTCACCTCAATTATGCATCGTTAATACCTTAAATATTCGCTTGGAGACGAACGCCGAGAAGAGCAGCAGCTCGACCGTTAAAACGCGTCACACTGGCTGATCTAACGCTGCGTCCCAAACCCCACACCTCCACACTTCACCTACTACACTAATGAGTGCACTTATACTGGCGTAATGCGCCATGGTTACACACTATGTAGGGCGCTAGTACGCGGTTTGGAACGCGTTAATAATACCGAAGCGGGAAATTCATAGACTTTAGATTACAGGTTTTATTTGTTATAGTTACAGCAACAAATTAAAGAATATATTACTGAAATATAAAACACTCAAAGGTATCATTTAATATACTTAATAAAAATTAGTTTTACTGCTTTTACTGATCACTTACAGTTTTATCATCTCAGTACAAACCGCCATTGTGTCCCCGAGTTACTTTTCAAAATTGTGGCAGCTTGATCACGTTACGTCAACAAAATACTATTATTACTTTAATTACTGAAGGAGGGAGCTGAGTGATTTTAATTAATAAATAATTAGGAGCTCCTGGATTCAGTGTAATTCTGCTGTAAATACAGGTTAAAGTAACTGGGTATCACCTCAGCTAGTCCAGATTTTGAGACTTTTTACAGGAAAAAGTTGCTCTTATCAGTGTCTGCGCTCAGGAAACAGGATCAGAGAAGGAGGTAATGCGACCAAACTGATTCAGGATAAAGTTTTACAGTTACAGTTCTTACAGTTTTTAAATCTGGTAGAGCTGCTGAACGTAATTAAAACCCACTGAATACAATGTTAGCTTGGTGCTAACATAACAATTATTAGCATAGCAGAAAAAATAACGGCTATTCATAAAGAATTTCTGTCCTAACTTAACATTATCACAGATCTGGAATACTCATCAATTACACCTGTGTTTAGTACAATTTAAATGGTTTCGTTTCTTCTTGTTATTTGTGAAGTGTTGCCCAAGTTCACCGGAGCACATTGAGCGGTTTTCCGCAGTTCTCAGTATTTCATTTTATGACCTGGTTTATATTTTCCCGATTATCATCTTCACTCTTTTTGCTCTGTCTGCTGTATTTGTGATTTCTGTTGGATTGTGATTTGACTGCTCTCTGGATGTCCCTACTTCTGATGGCTTGTGTTTGGTGCTGACCTTGGCCTCCTATGTCACAAACCATCTGAACTTATTACTGACTGTATTCACTGTCATGTATTTTGACATATTAGTGGACCTCCCCTTTGAACAGATCTGCAATTACATTGCTGCTTCTGTTCAAATGACAAGCGTAAATAAGTTAATACTGTTTCTTCTCATCTACAAACAGGGGCCAGGATCAGAGAACCAGCTAACGTGTAACCCCTAAGGCCTCAGCGTAATCACAAGAAGCTGAAGTTCTGAAGCACTTAGCTGAGAAACGTAAACATGAAACAATAATTTCAACGAGATGGAAGAAAAGAAGCTTAACCAGAAATTGAAAGCCAGTAAAGAGAACCGCACAGCATTAACGGCAGCCATGAACAAGAAGTTTAAGGAAAAGGATAAGAAGCTGGAAGTTTATAATCTGGAGAAGTGGATTGGTGGCTGACTTTTATAGTCTGTATCTGGAAGAACTTGCTCTGTGCACTTTAGAGCATACCAGAACACACTCTGCCAGTTCCTGCCTTTCTAGTGCTGGAGGTCTTTCCGGTGGTCGTTCCAGAAACACACGTCTGCCCAGAGCCGCAGTTCCAGAAATCAGGAATTTATGTAATGACCTTGTTTGTATTTCCCAATTATCGTCTACACTTTTTTTTGCTCTGTCTGCTGTTTTTCTGATTTCTGTTTTTAAAACTTGGATTGTACTACTTACTTCTGAACGCTTGTTTCTGGTGCTGACTTTGGCCTCCTTAGTCATGAAAGGTGTGGACTGACCATTTTACAGGAAATCCTAAAAGATTGTTAGTAACCATGAATGTCTTACTCTGTACCATTACAGATGTATGAAAATCATCCTACCTAAAAAAATTGTGTGAAGTTGAATAAATAAAAACATAAATAAAACATACACATACTGCAGCTGGAAATGAAAGAAAACGTCTATTGAAAACACTACTTATTGCTCTCGGCTCTAACCCTCCCCAGTTCTCTTTATTGTACTTTAAGGTTTATTTCAGTTTATCAAACTGCAAATAAAAGTATCTTCTCTAATACATTTATGTGAAGGAGACTTTAGAGGTGGATGTCTGGTTCTTTTCACCACCACAGTAAACACATCTGACCCAACAAATTTCTCTAGAACAGACATTACACACCAAACCATCTGAACTTATTACTGACTGTATTCAGTAAATCATATTTACTGTCATCTATTTTGAAATATAATATTCCCCTAATATTTCAAAATAGGTGACAGTAAATACTATTACATCTGCTATAATGTATGTATATATATATATATATATATATATATATATATATATATATATATATATATATATTTACTCATTGCTTCTGTTCAAATGACATGTTTTTCTAAGTGCAAATAAGTTAATGTTCCTCGTATCCTCATCTACAAACAGAAATCAGGATCAGAGAACCAGGTAATGTGTAACTCCAAATTAAAATCTGGAGTCAGTACAAACAGCGCTGAACAGCGTTCAGGTTCTGCGTACAGATAAATATAACTAGTAAAGATGGAAGGATCGATTGGCTATGTATCGGTATCGGGCGATTTTTCATCTAAATATGCGATCGATGATCGACCAATATTTCTCCAATTTAGAGCCGATCCCGAGAGACAATCAATGCCGTTAAACAAATGAGCCTAATTTCTGTATTTCCAGCTAACGTTCCTTCCAGGAAGAGGAGAACCCCCTCCCTGCAATTCCTATCTGAACCACTAGGTGGAAATGCATACCCTTACATTTTCCATAGACTGACTAAAGCAGTGACATCACAGAAAAAAATGTGCTAAGCATGTTTGTCTGGCAGTGTTTACCGTACGTGACAGACTCATCCAGGACGTTTTTAAATTAGTAAGATCAGCGTGTCTCGTTGAGGAACCAAGACAAAGACATTTTACACTACTAATCTGATACGACACTGCGCACAGCTGAATACAGTGAGTATCAGCAAACAGCAGAGCTAGCACAAAACAAATAACCTAGAACAGATAATAGCCCAGTGCAGACCAGATCTGACCGGTACAAACAGAACAGCAGCAACAATTCAAGATCTACATTTAATGATTGCAGATTGTCGTTTAAAATAACCAGAGTCTGCGTTCAATGACTGCAGTTTTTACTGCATTTATTCAATTTGCTCTTTTCATTTTAAATTAAGGGTCTAGATTAAATGATTGCAGTATTGGCCATTTTTGATTTACTTTGTTAATTTATTGTTAATTTTGTTAAAAACAATTATGCTGTTTTACATGAGCTCATTAAAAATGGTAACAAACCAGTTTCAACCATGTGTCATGACCTGCTTGCGCTAAAATAACTACTTGTAGCGCTGCCGTGGCGTATACTCCGCCCTTGATCGGTATTGGCTATCAGCCAATCGTGCTAAAAGGTGATTGGCAATCGGAATCAGCCTCAAAAACGCTGATCGATCCATCTCTAATTATTAGACCATCATTTGTACTGTTTTATTGAGCGAGTCGTCCTCAGAGAAGCGGCACATTAGCTTTAGCATTAGCTCCTCTTCAGATCTGCCGTCCAGTAACTACAATATTTCCTGCTTGGACTGATGTAAACATGAGTTTCCAGAATCCTATATTTCGCTTTAGACAGATCTACATTCATACTGATCAGTTCTCAGTCGTGTTGGACTGAACATCTTGTGAAGCCAGTTTAATTAAAAATCTCTGCTGAATCTCACTTTTACTTTGTGCTGCTGAATTTTAATCCTGTAGAACTATGTTCACTACTAGGCTGAGCTAAGACGGCAACAGTAACTATAGGGGGCGGGGCCTCCGGAATGTTCTGTATGTCACAATGGGAACCAAAGTTATAAAAGCCGTGAAACGCGTCATGTTTGTCATTCTGTATCAGACAGCGATCGAGAGAGGTAACTACACTATTTATATCTATACCTTATATCTTCTCGTAGTGTTCTTTATCTTCACATTCTTTTTCTGTTACATTCTTTTTCTGTTACATTTGTTTTATTATCTTTACATTCTTTTTATTTTATATTCTTTATTTTACATTTTTATTTTTTTCAGAAATAGTTTACAAGTTTATATTATGTGTTTACTTACTGTAACTAATTAATTTACTATAGATTATTGTAGATAATTATTAAAAAAGTGAAATATGTACTAATACAAGGTATAATTAATTATTTTAGTTGGTTAAAAAATATTTGATGCCCAAAACACATGCATTCATAATAATTCTGAATTGTGTAGGTACACTTTTAAATTAAGTTGTTTATTATTTATTGTTTTTCTACATATACTTCTTCAAACATTATTCTATTATAGTTATACCTATAGCCTCTCAGTATGTAAGTTATGTCATTAAGGGATATTTATGAGGATGTACTGTATTATTTAATACCGAATTATTATTGCTACAGTAAAATATAATTTATTTATGCAAAGCATTAACAGCTTTTATTATTTGTATGTCATGAAGTAAATGGTTAATAATAGGGCTTATAGATACAGATATGTGCTAATTATGTGTAATTACATTGAAGGAGAACTTAAGATACTTAAGTGAAAAATGTTTCTTTATATGTGATATATAAAGAGATTGTTAGCAATGTATGTACTGATTAAATACTGACAATCTTTTTTTCTTTATTTTCTCTGTAGATTGTCATAACGGATTATTGTTTTAATTCTGTGAGAAAGAACATGTTCACAAAACTGGGGAAAAAATCTCCTGAAGCTCCTCGAATGACAACTCGGCTGCCCAGAGAGCTTCCACCTATTAGACAGACCCCGTCTGAAGTCACAGGCCAGAGACAGACTTTCAGGTTTCCAGAGCCTCCCTCTGGAAAACCAAAGCGGCCAAAGAACCACCGCAATAGGAAGGTGACCACACTCACTTTCAAGGAGTCTGGATCTGAGTCGGCAGCAAGGAGTGATGCACTTGACAGTGCTCCTCTGGAACTGCCAGAACCTGTGGCTGATGGGAGCAGTGAGGTTAGGCCAGAATTTGTTTGCAGGCCTGACCTTATTCACAGACAGCCACTGCTGGCCAGAAGGGCAGCAATGCAGAAGGACGAGCCCAAAAAAGTCAATGAGGCTGCATCACGTCCTAGCAAGCTGCCAAAGATAAGCCAGCAGAATGTGCCCCTGGTTTGCCAGAACATCAAGAAGAAGGGGGAGCGTCACAACAGAAAAGATCACCAGAGGAACAAGAAGTCATCTGCAGTCCCCGTCATTCCCAAGGGACCTGAGATGGACATTCTGACTTGTCACCTCAGAATGCAAAACAATGAGGACACAAAAGAAGATGGGCGTTGTGAAGGAAGAGGATGTGGAAAGAAGGACATCACCTTGAATCTGCCGCGCCTTGCTCCTCTTTCCCCAGTGACCCTTAATTACAAATAAAATTCAAATGCAAGAACATGTTCACAGAACTGGGAAAAAATCTCCTGAAGCTCCTCAGAGACAGACGTTCAGACTCCCAGCGCCTCCTTCCGGAAAACCAAAGCAGCCAAAGAAGCGCCGCAATTACTTCTGAGGAGGCTGGATCTGAGTCAGCAGCAAGGAGTGATGCACATGACAGTGCTCCTCTGGAACTGCCAGAACCTGTGGCTGATAGGAGCAGTGAAGTTAGGCCAGAATATGTTTGCAGGCCATTCCCAAGAATTTAAATCCAAATTTCCAATGTTATGAATCTAACTCTATATAGATCGCTCTTTTTATACAACCTAAATAAAGTTGTGTACATCAGAAAAGCTGGACTGTATTCAAGTGATTAACTGTATGATATATGTTTTATTTGGATTCTGTAGTGAGAATGATTAACGCAATTAACACAATTCTAATAATTACAGTCATTCATACTGTAAAACACGGCACTGTTTCATTATAGGATAATATAATAATTTTACTGTAACATGGTACTTTCTACAGGGTAACAAAAGAGTGCTAGAAAAAATTCAGAAACTCGTGATCACGTCCTAAAAATGCTGATTGGTTGATTCATAGGAATAATATACACCGACCGGCCATAACATTAAAAACACCTCCTTATATTTACACGCATTGTCTGTTTTATCAGCTCCACTTAACATATAGAAGCACTTTGTAGTTCAACCACTGCAGACTGTAGTCCATCTGATTCGCTGCATACATAATTTATCTCCTTTCACCCCGTTTTTAATGGTCAGTGGAGATCCTCAAAATTACCCTCTGTTCTATCATAGCTACAAGATGCGATGCATTTTCTCAAAATCGCTCTCAACACTGCCCACCAATTGAATACTGACTATAATTTATTATTATTTTAATCTATTTTTATTACCAGTATTTTATTACCATAAATTTAACTTTATTATTATTCTTTTATATGTATATATTTCTTTATATATATTTATTTCTTTATTTATTAGTTTGTTATTCTCAATGGTGTGTACTTCCATTCATTTGTCCTTGTGTATAAATGTTAAATTGTAAAAAAAATAATAAATAAATAAAAATCTCTTAATTCAAACATTCTGGGAACATATTGGGGAATTCATTTTGGAATCCACACAGGTTTACTATACTGACCAATAAGATTCTTAAATATATGATAAAAGATATAAGATAAAAAATGTGAGTCTGAAAAAGTGAAGCTGCAGAAAGTTATGAAGGAGAACAAGAACTTTAGCAAGATGGCATAAAGAAGCTGCGCATTATGGATGATCATAAGATGGACCCCTCCTACTTCAGTTTTCTGGGATTTGTCAGTTTGCTGCACCCCTCACAGCCATTCTTAAGGGTGTGTAGAAGGAATTAGTCTGGCTTCCTCAGGCGGAGAGCACCTTTCAAGCACGGTCTTTACGGAGTCTTTCAGGTGAGTAAAGAGAGAAACACTAACCCAGAACCTGAGAATATCCCTTCCTCCAATATTCAAATAGCTTTTATTCATTAGGAGATGGATGTAGAGAAGGCTTTAGTACAAGTCTAATGAAGCTGAAGTTCTGAAACACTTAGCTGAGACACATGAACATAAAACAGTAACTTCAGCAAGATGGCAGAGGAGAAGCTTAACCAGAAAATGGAAGCCAATAAAGAGAACTGCACAGCGATGTGAAGATGTGAAGAGAAGATGACATAAAAGAGAATGTGGAAAGAAGCGCATCACCTTGGATCTGCCGCGCCTCATTTGTCTTACTCATGTGACCCTTAATCAAAATATGTGATCAACGATCGACCGATATTTCTCCAATTTAGCCGATCAATGACGTTAAGCTAGCGTTTCATCCAGGAAGAGGAGCCCTCCAGCCAGCTCCCTGCAATTCCTATCAGAACCACTAGGTGGAAATACACACCCTTTCATTTTCCACAGACTGGCTAAAGCAGCGGCCTTACGAGAACAGTTTACAGCGTTCACCGCATGTGCGGATAGAAAACATGTCGTCTGTCTGTGTATGTGACTCCAGGGCAGTTTGTAACATCTGTTAAATTAGTGAAATCTGCGTGTCTCGTAGGGAAACCAAGACAAAGACATTTAACACTACTAACCAGCAGAGCTAGCACGCCCAGCTAGCACAAAACAAATAACCCAGAACACTTTGCAGACCACCTTTAACCGGTATGAACAATACAGCAGCAACAGCCAAAGAGCTAATTACAGCCAAAGTGATTGAATTCATAACGCTAGATAACCAGCGCTTCTCCGCTGTAGAAGACGTGGGATTCTGCCGCTTAATATTCCACCTGGATACACGCTCTGCTGTTCCTAGTCGAAATACTTTTCAGATGTCGCTCTTCCGGAGCTGTATCAAGCGGTTTACGCCCACATAGACCAACTTTGAATTTTCTTTTAATTTTATGCTGTTTCACATGAGCTCATTAAAAATGGTAATAAACCAGTTTCGATCATGTTTCATGACTTGCTTGCGCTAATAATTGCATACAGCCCCGCCCTCTATCGGTATGGGCTATCGGCCGATCGCGTTGAAAGGTGATGGGCTATCGGAATCGGCCTCAAAAACGCTGATCATCCCATGTCCTCTTACAACAGTTTATAAAGAAAAAGCTGTTAATATCAAACTACAAAACTAAAGATTTGTATGATCAACATTAGACTCTTACTGAAACAACATTTGAACTGGTGTTATCAAGCTGACATAACAGGAACTGAAAAGATCACACTTTTCACAGATCATAATGTTAATTAATACAACCATTGTACACATTTATTAACCTGATGTAATATATGCTTTATAAAAGAAAAGGACATCACAAAAACACTTACATTTCAACATTAACAACTGTTTCCTAGTGATGTTCAACTCACTATCCGGTGTTTGGAGTAAGACCAGAATGTTCCAGACTGTCATTAAGACCCCGTCACCATTTTGGAAGGTAAGCAGAAACTGTGTGCTGTTATATTGTTCCTTTAGTCACTTTTACTGGAGTTATGACCCTACAAGATAAAGACACAGCAAAATAAACACAAAAAACATGAAAAGACATGTGAATGCTTTAGATTCAGTGTGCAGAAAACACACTTACACACACAAACACACACACACACACACACACACACACATATATATATATATATATATATATATATATATATATATATATATATATATATATCTCATAGGGCCTAAATATTGTTAACACACACACATTTTATTTTATCTACTTACAGTTTGACAACTAACATCTGAACAATTACAAAAATATAGGCAAATAAATTACTCAAACGTGTCTATTCCAGTGGTTTTCTACCTGTGGGCATACGTACTGCAAGGGGGCTGTAGGCCAAAAATCTTAGCTAGCACTAGGCTTCACAAGCACAGGAACAGAAAACGAGCCGCTACTCTGCGCTGTGTGTTCGGAGGTCTTGGCAAATGAAGCGTTGAAGCCAACCAAGTTACGTTGACATTTGAAGACTAAGCACAGCGAGTAGACCCTTGAATTGGCTTGTTCTGGAACCGATAATGCTAAAGCTGTTGAGGCTTCCTACCGTGTTGCACAGCTTATAGCAAAGGCTGGAAAGGCTGGACCAAATACAGGAATAGGCTTAATGTTGAGCCAGACCTCCATTTGCAACTTTCTGCACTTCAACCTGACATCCACCACTTGTTAGCTGGCAGACAACATCAGCCATCTCATTAGGTGAGTGACTAAAAGTGCTGTAAATGGTTCGTTTCTTTTGTTGTGTGATTATGCAGTCAGTTTCACAGGTCGTATGGATGGTTGCACTGTATTTGGTTTTAAACGGCAATATAAAATATTCTGGGGGGCCGTGGTCCCTGGTCTATTCAATCTGTGTTGGAACGTGAGGGGTTAAGTGTAAGCCTGTGAGCCTGTGTCTCCCCCTATAAAGACTGTGATGACTGCAGAATGTTGGTGGTCCCGCTATTCATGTACAGAGGGGGCCAGTGAGTTATAATTCAGCGATACCAATTTCAAATGACAGTAAAACTGACCAATCACATCTTCGCTCTGAGTCGGCGGGCTTAACGGTATGATCATTTCCGCCCGCTGTGGTGACGCTAGCTGGAGAAACAGTTAGCTAGTTTGCTGAGTCACGACGGAAGCCCATGTCCCGCCCCCAAACTGTCAAAACCACCCCCACTGAAAATTCAAGCGGGAATATTTCTCTCGCGCGCAGAGAGAGACGACAGTATTGCACTTCGCGCGCAAAATATCATTAAAGGAGGAAAAATGACAGTTTCAGCGCCTGTTTATAAAAACTGCGTGTGCGGTTCCTCTTTCTGTGCTGGTAAGTTTCACATTTACGTGCACGAAATGTTAAAACGTCCAGCTTTATATCTTTAACTTCGCGTTTTTTGAGCGCTCGAGTTTTAACATTAGTGAGACGCCATACCCTCGGGCCCCTCGTCTATATATTCATCTGAAGCCAAACGGAGCTGTGTGGTGTTCGGTTATTTATAAGGAGGAACCTTATTTTGTGTAAGAATTTGTCTATGTTGTACAGATGTTAATGTTTGTTGCATTTCTGTCGCCCCATTTCTGGTTTATTGACTTACAGTTTATTAGGAGAGGAAACAGTATTTTTTTCAGACAGTGGTTGGGGTAGAGGGCCGGGGCTTAAGGGTATATATATATATATATATATATATATATATATATAAAGCTGGAGTTCGCTTCTTATTCAGCAGCTTCTTATTTGTATTGTCCGTTCCACCTTAAATGCTGCTGCAGTTACACTGAGGTGCCTTGAACGTGGAACGACAGTTGAGAAGCTGCTAAACACGAAACTAACAAGAGTTCACCTCAAAAATACATTAATTTACCTCAGTAAATACACTAATTTATCTCAATATTGTATTACTCACCTCAATTATGCATCGTTAATACCTTAAATATTCGCTTGGAGACGAACGGCGAGCAGAGCAGTAGCTCGACCGTTAAAACGCGTCACACTGGCTGATCTAACGCTGCGTCCCAAACCCCACATCTCCACACTTCACCTACTACACTAATGAGTGCACTTATACTGGCGTAATGCGCCATGTTTACACACTATTTAGGGCGCTAGTACGCGGTTTGGAACGCGTCAATAATAACGCAGCGGGAAATGTTTAGACATTTAGATTACAGGTTTTATTTGTTGTACTTACAGCAACAAATTAAATAATATATTACCGAAATATTAAACATTCAAATGTATCATTTAATACACTTAATAAAAATTAGTTTTACTGCTTTTACTGATCACTTATAGTTTTATTATCTCAGTTCAAACCGCCATTGTGTCCCCAAATTACTTCTCAAAATGGTGGCAGCTTGATCACGTTACGTCAACAAATTACTATTATTACTTAAATACTGAAGGAGGGAGCTGAGTGATTTTAATTAATAAATAATTAGGAGCTCCTGGGTTCAGTGTAATTCTACTGAAAATACAGGTTAAAGTAACTGGGTATCACCTCAGCTAGTCCAGATTTTGAGACTTTTTACAGTAAAAAGTTGCTCTTATCAGTGTCTGCGCTCAGGAAACAGGATCAGAGAAGGAGGTAATGCGTATAAGACCAAACTGATTCAGGATAAAGTTTTACAGTTTTTACAGTTTTTAAATCTGGTAGAGCTGCTGAACGTAATAAAAACGCACTGAATACACTGCTAGCTTGGTGCTAACGTAACAGCTATTAGCATAGCAGAAAAAATAACCGCTATTTATAAAGAATTTCTGTCCTAACTTAACATTATCACAGATATGCTTTGCTGGAATACTCATAAATTACACCTGTGTTTAATACTATTTAATGGTTTCGTTTCCTCTTGTTATTTGTGAAGTGTTGCCCAAGTTTACCAGAGCACATTGAGCGGTTTTCGACCGCAAATCTCAGTTTTTCATGTTATGACCTGGTTTGTATTTTCTCGATTATCATCTTGTGATTGTGATTTGACTGCTCTCTGGATGTCCCTACTTACTTCTGATGGCTTGTGTTTGGTGCTGACTTTGGCCTTCTATGTCACAAACCATCTAAACCTATTACTGACTGTATTCACTGTCATGTATTTTGACATATTAGTGGACCTCCCCTTTGAACAAATCTGCAATTACATTGCTGCTTCTGTTCAAATGACAAGCGTAAATAAGTTAATACTGTTTTTTCGTATCCTCGTCTACAAACAGAAGCAAGGTAATGTAACTTCAACTGAAAATCTGGAGTTAGTTCAAACAGGACAGTTATTTGTATTTGGTTTTAAATGATTAAATTGTTTATTATTTATTGCCTTTCTACATATACTTCTTAAAACATAATTTTTTTTATAGTTATGCCTATAGCCTCCCAGTATGTAAGTTATGTCATTATGAGATATTTATGAGGATGTACTGTATTTCTTAATACAGAATTGTTATTGCTACAGTAAAATATAATGCATTTATGCAAAGCGTTAACAGCTTTTATTATTTGTACTTCATAAAGTAAATGGTTAATAATTAAAATAGCAGCAATTACATCATTATTACAATTAACAAACCACTAGATAAGCTGATATTTACGTGGTCTTATAGATACACATATGTGCTCTATATATATATATATATATATATATATATATATATATATATATATATATATATATATATATATATATATTTGTAATTACATTGAAGGAGAACTCCACCAAGTTCTCAAAATTCCTCAGTAATTTAGTATTTAATATGTAAAATAGAGTCATTAAATGTGGCTGGATTTTAAATGCTTAATTGTAGAGAAACTTTATTACAGGATGTTTTAACTTATTTTCACTTAGAAAAAACAAATGTTTACATATAACTGTATACTTAAGATACTTAAGTGATTAATTTTGTTTCTTTATATGTGATACATAAAGAGATTGTTACCAATGTACTGATTAAATACTAACAATTTGTTTTCTATATTTTCTCCGTAGATTGTCATTACGGATTATTGTTTTAATTCTGTGAGACAGAACATGTTCACAGAACTGGAAAAAAATTCCTGAAGCTCCTCGGAGGGCAACTCGGCTGCCCAGAGAGCTTCCACCTATTAAACAGACCTTGAGTCCGTCTGAAGTCACAGGCGAGAGACAGACTTTCAGGTTTCCAGAGCCTCCCTCTGGAAAACCAAAGCAGACAAAGAACCACCGCAATAGGAAAGTGACCACACTGTCTGGATCTGAGTCGGCAGCAAGGAGTGATGCACTTGACAGTGCTCCTCTGGAACTACCAGAACCTGTGGCTAATGGGAGCAGTGAGGTTAGGCCAGAATTTGTTTGCAGGCCTGACCTTATTCACAGACCAGGGCAGCCAGAAGGGCAGCGATGCAGAAGGACGAGCCCAGAAAAGTCAATGAGGCTGCATCACGTCCTAGCAAGCTGCCAAAGATAAGCCAGCAGAATGTGCCCCTCGTTTGCCAGAACATAAACAAGAAGGGGGAGCATCACAATGGGAACGATGATCAGAGGAACAAGAAGTCATCTGCAGTCCCGATCATTCCCAAGGGACCTGAGATGGACATTCTGACTTATGACCTCAGAATGCAAAAGAAGATGGGCGTTGTGAAGGAAGAGGATGTGGAAGGAAGCGCATCACCTTGGATCTGCTGCACCTCACTCCTCTTTCTCCTGTGACCCTTAATCACAAATAAAATTAATTCTAATTTTAGTAATTACAGTCAGTTATACTATAAAACACCGTACTGTTTCTATATAGGATAATATAATTACATCACTGTAACATGTTACTTTGTGCAGTGCAACAAAAGGGTGCCAGAAATAATTTATCAACTCGTGGAGGAGAACAAGAACTTTAGCAAGATGACATAAAGAAGCTGCTCATTATGGATGATCGATGCATCCATAAACTGGACCACTCCTACTTTAGTTTTCTGGTATTTACCAGTTTGCTGCACTCCTCACAGCTATTCGTAAGGGTGTGTAGAAGGAGTTAGTCCTCCTCAGGCGGAGAGCACCTTTCAAGCACTTGAGAAGGTAGAGGGTCTGTCCTGAGTGTTTTAGGTGAGTGAAGAGAGAAACCGTAACCCAGAACCTGAGAATATCCCTCCCTCCAGTATTTAAATAGCTTCTATTCATTAGGAGATGGATCAAAAGAAGCTGAAGTTCTGAAACACTTAGCTGAGACACATAAACATAAAACAGTAACTTCAGCAATATGGCAGATGAGAAGATTAACCAGAAAATGGAAGCCAATAAAGAGAACTGCACAGTCATAACAGCATCTAGAAACGAGAAGTTTAGGTAAAAGGATAATAAGCTGAAAGGTTATAGTCTGGAGAAACGTCTGCCTAGAGCCGCAAGTCCAGGAATCAGCCTGTGTAAGGAGCCTTCATTCATGTGATGGTGGTCGTTGTGGTTGTCTCTCATGTTGGGGTTGTACTATCATGCTTTTCTCTAGTACTACTGACACTTCTCCCAAACATCAACTCCCAGAATTCCTTGGGGGCTCATGTGACTCTGAACTCTCTGACATCAGCCTATCACAGATCTGCTTCACAGGAATACCTATCATTGACACCTGTGTTGAGTACTATTTTAATGGTTTCGTTTCTTCTTGTTATTTGTGAAGTGTTGCCCAAGTTCACCGGAGCACATTGAGCGGTTTTCCGCAAATCTCAGTATTTCATTTTATGACCTGGTTTATATTTTCCCGATTATCATCTTCATTCTTTTTGCTCTGTCTGCTTTTTTTTTTTTTTTCTGTTTTTGTGATTTCTTTTTTTTTCTTTTTTAACTTGTATTGTGATTTGACTGCTCTCTGGATGTCCCTACTTACTTCTGATCGCTTGTTTTTGGTGCTGACTTTGGCCTCCTATGTCACTACAAGTGTGGACTGACCTTTTCACATTAAATCCTAAAAGCTTGTTTTTTACAAAGACTGTCTGACTTGTTTTACACCATTACAGAGACAATCATCCTATTTTATGTGTGTTGAATAAATAAAAAAATAACTAAATGAAATTAATAAAAGATACACATACTGCAGCTGGAAATGAAAGACAATGTCTATTGAAAAAACTACTTATTGCTCTCGGCTCTTTCCATCACACAGCTCCCCAGTTCTCTTTATTTTATTTTAAGGTTCATTTCAGTTTATCAGTAAGTATTTTCTGTATACATTTCTGTGAAGGAGATTTTAGAGGTGGACCTCTGGTTCCTATCACCACCACTGTAAGCAATTCTGACTTCACTGTAAGCAATTCTGACAATATTTTTAACAAAGTTTTCATTATAGGATAATATAATCACATTACTGTAACATGTTACTTTGTACCATGTTACTCACATCTCCAGGAGCAGTGCTGGGCACCACTGGTGGAGTTGGCCAGTTGGCTCTGCATGAGAGGACAAATCTTGGCTGGAACTCATACAGTAGTAGGACTGATTTCAGATCAGATTTCTCCTCATTCATGACAGTACTGTTCATACAGCACACTGATTCTAGATCAGCACTGCCTCTTTAGAGGTGGACTGTGAATTCATTCTGTATGTTCCTGGTTAAAAAAAAACAGAAGTGCAGCACCTGACTGACACGTCAGGACACAGTGAAGCTAGCATTTGTAGTTCACCACTGCTTCAATGTAACCTCGGGAGTCTTTCATAATAAAAGTGCTATTTAAAGTGCTAAAAAAACATTCCTTTACCATAAGAATTTCTGCATTACAGCAGTATGAAAGTAATTCTGCAATTAATATAATTTTATTTAAGGGTTAAATTAATTAAAAACACAAGGCCTTCATGATAAACTTAATTATGTTCTGTATTTATTTTAATGAAACATGACAATACAATAAACACTAAAATACTAAAATGTAAATATGAACTTACAGCACCTTATAATTAATATTAAATTTATAAGTGAATTTCTATGCAGTTTATTTGAGAACCTCAACATTTGAGATATTTTTGAAGATACAATTATTGTTAAGTAATTGTATATTATATTATGTTGTATGCTTTGAAAGAGTAACTGGAAATTAATTAAATTAATCTAAGTATCTATAAATAATGACTTGGCATTTCAAAATCAAGACTTAGTATCTCACAGCAATGACTTATTATCTCAAAATCATGAAATAGCATCTCGAAAATCTGCAAATAATAACTGGGCAGCTTAAAATAAAGACATTGCATCTGAAAATAAGAAGGTGGCATCTCAAAATAAAGACTCATAATCTTAATAAGGTGGAATCTCAGCATACTGACATATAATCTCAAAATATTAAGATAGTATCTCAAAATATTGTCTCGGCATCTCAAAATAAAGACTTATGATCTCAACATAACAAGGTGGTATCTTGGAATATTGATATATAATAAAAAGATAATAACATAATCTTTCAAAATGATGACTTCTCATCTAAAAGATAATGATTTATAGTCTCAAAATAATAAGATAGCACCTCAAAACAAAAAGATGTTTTCTCAAAGTATTGATTTAGCATCTCAAAATATGACCTGAAAAGTAAATAGTACCTGAAAGCAATAACTTTATAAATAATTTAGCGATAATGGCTAATTATCTCTAATGAAGCATTTATAATCCCAAAATAAAAAAGATACTATCTCAAGATAATGAATTTGGCACCTCAGAATAATGATTTATAATCTCAAAATCCTAAAATAATACGTCAATAGAATGATTTATCACTGACTTAGCATCTCAAAGTAATGAGATACACCAGAAAATAACTGATGAGATTGCAAATACAAACAAATAATCATTTGATAGTAGATTTTTTAAGGTGGATCACTCCGTCTTTATAGATAAGATTCCTCTATATCGCAAAAATGCTTCTAAATCAGCATTGATACTCCTGAACCAGTGTAGTGTGGAGCGGAGTGGGAGAGCGTAGGGGGACTTTTATTTTGAAGGAGCATTTCTGAAGTTGTAGGCGCTTCGCACACCTCCACGTATCTCTCTCTCTCTCTCTCTCTCTCTGAGAGGAGGAAGAGGAGAATGAATAAAGTCAGTGAGAAGTTGAGCTCTCTCATTACTGCCCACGCCTTACAGAAGCTTTAAGCTGCCTGGGAGTCCTCTTTACAGTCCTGTGAGTCTTTATTCTTCCTCTTTTGACATTTCCTGGAATTCTTCCGTTCCACCTTAAATCGTGCAGCAGTTACATTCACTGCTGCTCTGTTTAAGGTGGAACGGAAACATTCCAACAAGGCTGAATTTTTTTAGAGTTTTTTATTGTGTCTGTCGATTTAGCGTCTGAGCTGCTTCACTGTTGCTCATATGTTTCACTTTAGAACTTTAATAATATAAAATAATATGTAATAATAATATTTCCAGTGATAATATATACTGATACTAATGAGAAGTGTTATTTTTTGGACCTATTAGCTACTTGTACTTCTGTTTGAGTCATTATGTCACTGCAGTATTAAGTAAGTTTGGATCTAGCCCACCCCTGGCTTGGTCTTGGCAGGGTCTCAGACTTGGAGTATACAGGCAGGCATTGTACAGAGTGGTGCTCTACCAAACCTCCACCAGGTTTTGGATTCCTCACTCTTTTTCAAGAGTTGTTTAGTAACAACAGTTGATCTGTATAGAGTCATAAAGGGCGTTTGTGTGCTGGCATGGTAAAGTGGTCCTTTAGGTTGGTGGAGAATGCTTTGGTTCAATATAGCATCAAATAAGGACCCAAAAAATAGCAGAACCCAATTTGGTGAGACGTAGATCCAGATGCAGCACCAATCTGAAGACCCACTTTAAGCATTAAACGGTCCTCAAGTGTTCATATCTGCTGTCTACACCAAAGATCTGCTAAAGAACTGTCTTTTTTAAGAGTATGCTGTTTCAGGGTGGGGTAAGAAGGTAGTCCAGTATTCCAGATGTAATCTTGCACAAGAACGTTTTGAAAATAGGTCTATAATGGCGCCAACTATAATGGTACAGTGCCAAACTTGGGAGAATAGAAGAACCTGTTTGTTTGGATTGTTGTTCTCACAAAGGTGCCTGAAAACATTTTAAGTTGTACGTAGCATTTCTGAACCCCACTTCTTATTACTGCATCCTGTCCACATACATGTTTCACAGTACTAATATATATATATTAAATTAGTTTAAAATGGGTTTGTATCACTTGTAATGGTTAAACTCTTTTTCCCTGCCAACTGTAAGGATGTGAACCCACAAATAATATACAAAATGACTGTAATGTGTGAGTGATTACGTTGCATAACACTGTATTTTGCAAAATATATATTTCTATATTGTGACAATTAGCTTTAAAGTACTTATACTTCAACAATATACAGATTGTGGAAGGAAAAGTTGGGCAAAGACTTGATTTACTGATATATCTGAAACTTCAGCTGAGAATTGGGTCACTTCAATTGAAAAATCAGTTCAAATCTGTTACTATGTCCACATAAAAAACATTACGTTGGGTTCCAGTATGCTTTTTAGCTTCTTTAGCAGTTATTAATATGTAACGACCTCTACGTAGAGAATTAAATCTCTACATTAGAGGGCCACAATGAAAATAAATAGACTCACCACATGAATTAAATTTGAACAGTTCATAATCTGTTCTCATGAGATGATTTTGGTAAGATTCTTTGACAGTTTTTGCTCCTTCCAAGCTCTCTTATCACCCCATTATTGGTAACGTCCAGCAGTTAGGCCTTCTCATCAAGTTTCACTCTCTTTAATACAGTTTTAGAGCAGCGTCTTGGGTATTTCCAAACATTTTCAGGATCAGATTAACCAGGATGTCGAGTTTTTCATGTTGTAATAAAGCAAGTATAATTGTGAGAAGTGGAATTAAGTTACAATGTGTAGATCTCAGTAGTTTAAGGCTGTTTTCTTTGAATTTAGTACCAAAAAAATTATTTATAGATTTCACAGATGAAGTCGGAACAGTATTTTTTTCCATGTCCCTGGTCATATTATTCATGATTCATCTGATCACATTATTTAAAATATAAAATTCGTTTTTCATTCAAATGCAAATACAAATACTAACTTTATGTTAAAATAACTTCAACATTTATATATGCTTTAGATTTAAACACTGTCATTAGAAGTGGTTTGATTTGAAATGGTTTGTTACAGTGACTCCAATTTTATTACAGTGGTGGTGATGATGTTTGCATGGTGGTGATGGGAACCAGGGGTCACCAAGTCTACAGCACAAATATAGTCATTTCAGTTACTATCAAAACCAGCAGTAAACCTACACACGAATGTTTATATGAAATGAATAAAGTATCATAAAACAGCATCTCAGACATCAGACAGTGTATTCTTCACCATTTTATATAGTAGCTTTCTGTGAGGGAGCTTTAAGAGGCATTCAGTTCCTCAGACGTCTGGTTCCCATCACCACCACTGTAAACAATTCCAACAATGAAAGGTTTCTCTAGAATTAAGCATTTTACTCCAAACCATTCTAATTGGCTGTGTTTACCATTTAGTTATGTGGATATTTAGAAAAATTGATTCCCCATTAACCTTATACAGTGTTATGAACGGTAACCACACATAACCCTCATGTCCAGAAAGTAAATGTTCTGCTGCAATTTTATATGTGCTTTAAACTGTGGTGTAGGTACAGGTAGAGGTCTGCAGTCTGAGACCACACAAATCTTTTCTCATTTTAACCTGGAAATAAAAAACAGAAAGTTTTGAAAAGTTAAAAGAAGAATAAATAATATTGGCGAATCTGCACTATTTTGAAGTCACTGTTCAGATTTGAGACAGATTTGAGACTCTGGCCATGTACAGCAAGATCAGATTGGGTTGTAAAGCTGATCATGACCCCACAAGACATTGCAGGTTAATTAAGCCTACATTTTGTATATGTGTAATATGAGTGCACTTCAGTGTTAGGAGCTCTGGGCCACGTAGGTGACCTGCTGCTCCGGGCAGGATGGGGCGGAGACAGATTATACGTACACACCTCCACACATCCTTGTTTGTTTTCCGTCAGTAATTACGTCAGCTACTTTGTCAGGTTCATGTTGTAATAGTGTGATTGGGTGTGTGTGTGTGTGTGTGTGTGTGTGTGTGTGTATATATATATATATTGTGTGTGTATGTATGTATGTGTATGTATGTGTGTGTGTACATATTAGGGGTGTGCCATATCATATTGTACACAATAATATCGTCAACATTTTTGAATATGGTGAACGATATTATACCCTGAAATATCGTGCCATATCACGCATCCTAAAATATCACATCAGGTACTACTTTTTACTGTTTTTAGAAAAAGAAAAATTCACACTTTTCTTATTTCCCATTATAAATCTACTAGAGACAGATTTGATCTGTTCAGTATCATTAACTTTACTTCAGTCCTGGATATATGCAGATATTTGGAGTGCATTATTTAGTATCGTGACATTCTGGATCATTGACATTCTGTACAATCTGATGATAATTCTTGTATCTCAGGTTAGGAGTGTGCCATATCATATTGTATACAATAATAAATTTAATTTTCATTTTGTTGCAGTAGTGTAATCTTGAAATATTTTTTTTATTTAATGTTTTGTCATATTCGGCAAAAGTATCGGTATCGCAAAAATACCTATGAAAATATCGTGATATTATTGTAGGGCCATATCGCCCCCTAGTACATATACATACCATATATAACACATATACACATACATATACACATACATATATACATAAAATATACATAAAAAATGTGCGTGTGTGGTTTTGTTACAGACGCTGCTGGAATGGCGCAGAAGGTGCTGGGTGACGGGTGGGGGGCGGCTACATAGGCAGTCATTGTGTTGTGGAGCTGATTGAGGCCGGCTATCTGCCT
Organism: Megaleporinus macrocephalus; assembly: GCA_021613375.1. NCBI lineage: Eukaryota > Metazoa > Chordata > Actinopteri > Characiformes > Anostomidae > Megaleporinus > Megaleporinus macrocephalus. Next base: position 7,356,265 of record CM038712.1, on the reverse strand, counting down.
GTGGTCATCGACAACTTCAGCAATGCTGTTCGAGGTAAATATGCTTAGGCTGGTCTTATGGTTATCTCAAAAGTTTAGGATCACTTTAGAATTTCATTGCATGCTATTTTCATCAATTCTCAAACAATATTGTGTCATTTCACAATTAATGTAAGTGTATCAGATGATTTTTAAAGAATAAAAAGTTTGTATTAAAGTCTTGTTTTTGTATAGAGGCTTATTTTGCATATAGTCCTATTATCATGTAATTCGCAGTCCTGCTGGTCTAATCTCCTGGTACGACCACCAGTCCAAGTTTAAGGATGTGTATTGGACGTAATTGGTTTGTTAGGACACTCTTGCTCATTGTGATGCAGCAGCTGAAAAACATTCTACTAAGTAAGTGAGAATAAAAGGGAACAACATTCTAGTTAGGTTTAGTATCTGACGATCAGCAGTTTGATGAGCTTGCTGACCGACTCATAATGAACCAGGAAAGGACAACTTTTTTTAGAGAGCCCGTCAGTCCATTGTTGTGAAGAACATTTCACTGTGATCCCAAACTTTTGAGCAGTATTATATATATATATATATAAATATATATATATATATATATATATATATATATATATATATATATATATATATGCATATGCATCTTCACTGAGTCACAGAAGGGGCGGAGCAGCCCGTTACCGCCTAATCACAGCCAAATTATACCAGAACATCTTACTTGTAGTCTGTTACCCACTATTCTGGTGCTTCTACGTTTGTCTCTGAGCCATCATTTTACATGTAAATATAATGTAGAAAGTATATGTCCATAAATTATGTACACAGTGATTTTGTCATAAGAAGTTGTTAAATTAAAGCATGTGTGATCTTTATTGGGGGGTCTGGTGTATTCAAATGCGGTACATGTGAGCACAAACAGTAGGAGAGACTCATCCAGATTTAAGGGGCTGAGACCATCTGACTGTAGGCAGAAAGTAAATAGGACACGATGACATCACAAATGTGCTAATTAGTGTGTGATGTCTATTAGAGACTCAAGCAGGCTTTAGCCAGCACTACTTTCCATTGAAGTAGTGGGCAACATTAAATTCAGTTACTTTATTAACACAACTACTTTGTTAACACCGCGTGGACTAGAGGGGTAAAAAGCCCCCCAGTACTGGGCTGTCGAACAGTGGAACTGCTTTCTCTGAAGCGATGGAGCCACATACTAGATGCAAATGGATTTATGTGCAGGTTTTAAAAAATGTTGTATTATTATATAATTATTATTATTATGGGGTTTTTTTTATTTATGCTTACTACTGTTGCTACGTTATGTTTATATGTGACTCCATAGGTTTAGATTTGTCTATACCGGCTTGTTATATCTCAGAAAAAACTAAATACTGACAAATAGTTCAGATTTCTATTCTGTGATATAATATTTTTGCGATAATCACCCACCCCTACCTTCAAGATGAAATGGAGTGATCCAGAACTGATCATCCAGTATCGGTACCTGACCTCTCTAATGCTCCCGTGGCTGAAATTGATTAAATCCTTGGAGGAGTAGAGGCTGTTTCTGGCACAAATATGAGAATACCCTATTAATATCCCTGATTACCACACGATAAGTGTGTCTAACAGTTGGTGTACATGTGTTTCCCTTTTCTGAATATATACACATGTACATAAACTTATATATATATATATAAGCACCTCACAGGACGTCTTCTACAAGCTTCTACTCTGAACTTGTCTCTCTCTTCATCCTGACAGCAAGAAGAGAAGTTACGACAGGGTGCAGTGTATTGTCACACAAATGGCCACTATTTTGTAGTGACCTGAGATGTTAGCAGTGCCAGAGGTGGCTATCGTTTGATTGCAATCTTAAAGGAACAGTGTGTGACCTCTGGTGGTGAGGCTGTGTATTGCATCTTGCTGAACCCTTTGAACTCCTTTAATATGCAGTATTGCTCAAAAGTTTGGAACCACTTATCAAATTGATGTACAGTAATACATTTTGCAGTGAGGATTAAAATGTTTCAAATGTAAATCAATGATTTATTCACATGTTAAAGAACTTTAAGAGTAAAATGCTACAAATGCAGCAAAAAAAGTTCTTGTCATCCTATCATAATTACTTTATACATATATCTGCTAAAGAGCTGGTTTTATACTGCTAATAAGAGTCCTTTGAATGGTAGTGGAGTTTTAGTAGAGTAGGGATCTTGTTATCACGTGGAGTCTAACCTTTGTTGTGTCTGTGTGTATGTGTATTTTGTCTGTGTGTGATGCTTATTGTGGCTGTTTGCTTTACTTTGAGGAGAAGGCGATGTCCCTGAGAGCCTTCGGAGGATAGAGAAGTTTCTGGACACTAAAATAGAGTTCCACGAACTGGACCTGCTGGACAAACCGGGTCTGGAGAAGATCTTTAAACTGGTCAGAACTAACACTCTCGTCATTCTTGTAGACTGGGCTCTTAAAGTGTGACCAAACTGAATAATTTAGTCAGTTGGTTCACTTCAGGTTTACCTTTAAACATTAATTCAATTATATTAACAGTTTTCCACTCAAATTTAAAATGTGGTCATCAGCCAAAACATGTGTCAGTGACCTCCAGTGGTGTTGTTGTGTATTGCAACCTACTGGACCCTTTGTAGTTCCACACTTACAGACTGTAGTTCATCTGATTCTCTGTATACTTGGTTACCCTGATCTGGACCCTCACAGGACCACCACAGAGCAGGTATTATTTGGGTGGGGGGTCATTCTCTGCACTGCAGTGACACTGACTGTTGCAGTGACTGCTGCTGGAGTGTTTAAACACAGTGTCCACTCACTGTCCACTCTATTAGACACTCCTACTACTTGCTGCTCCACCTTGTAGATGTAAAGTCAGAGACAGTAGCACATCTGCTACTGTACAGTTTGTGTTCCTCTAGTCCTTCATCATCAGTGGACACAGGACGCCACCCACAGGACACTGCTGACTGGACAGTTTTACACACTGAGGTGTTTAAACACTCCAGCAGCAGGTATGATGTGTCTGATCCACTTACACCAGCACAACACACACTAACACACCACCACCATGTCAGCGTCAGAGCAGTGCTGAGAATGACCCACCACGCAAATACTACTTGCTCTGTGGTGGTCCTGTGGGGGTCCTGATCACTGTAGAACAGATTAATAAAGTATACAGAGAATCAGATGAACTACAGTATGGAAGTGTAGCTCCTGTATGGTCAGTGGAGCTGATGACTGGACAGTGTGTGTAGATACAGGGAGGTGGTTTTAACGTTATGGCTGATCTGTGTGTAGACAGGCTGCTGTATCTTCTCTAATAAGAAGTGGTGTAAAGGAAAAGTGTGAGTTTGGTGTGCAGTTTATAAGATGTGTATTGATTACTGGAAGCTAACTTGTTAGCTACGTTAGCTTCCTAGTTCCATTTAAAGGACCAAAAATCAGACACCAGATGATGGGTGTGTTTCAAAACCTAGTGAGTGTGTAAGTAGGCTGTCTAGGTAGGGAGCTGTGTAAGTAGCAGAGTTCTCTCCTCATCTCTCCTCATAAAACAGATTTCTGAGACGCTCTAGTTAGAGAGAGACTGCGTCACGGCTTGTTCCCGCCCACTGCAGCACGTCACCGGTGGTTTAGCTGGTTGCTAAGCTACCGGCCAGCATTCAAAACAATAGCCAGAGGCTTAAAAATCTGCTAGCATAAATGCTAATGGCTCGAGTATAAAGCTGTAAATGGTGGACGACTCGTTACAGAGTTGATAATAAAATACTGTTTTGTGTGATTATATGACCAGAAACACATTAAAACTCCAGAGAGAATCAAAATAACTCACATTTTAAAACCACTTCACTGCTCGTAGATTAGCCTGTGTTGCATCATGGGATTGTCTTAGCAGCTGAGGAAGCGTTCAATGCTTCATTAAAATCAGGTCTGAATAAGGTTTCTCAGTAGACATCATGTTTAAGGTATGTAAGAATTGGGACAGTTTACATGTCGGAAGTATACTATGACGTAAAATTCTGTCTACGTAGACCCTCACTAGGTTTTGAGACACACCCGATGACTGATTAATTACAATGGTTGTGATAGTTATTATATAAAAACAGGTCTTTTCTGAAAAATGACTGAAACTTAAAAATGAATAAAAATGAATTTTAATGTAAATCTTTAAATAACTTTCATTGATTGCTACTCGTGTAATACCTGTTTAATGGTACAGCAGAATGAGAGCAATTAACATGAATGATTCATCTACATAACTCCATTACTACCGCCCTCTAGTGTTGGTACTGTGTTATTGCATATTATTGGTTCTCTCCGTTCCACAGCACTCGTTCCATGCAGTGATGCACTTTGCTGGGCTGAAAGCGGTGGGGGAGTCAGTGGAGCAGCCATTACGCTACTACAGGGTCAACCTCACAGGCACCATCAACCTCCTGGAGGTGAGCTTTAGACCATTTCTCAAGCATCTGCTAAGCTTTATCCCTCCTGCATGGCTTTGAAACGTTGCTTCATTTACGTTTTATTCTGTTATTTTTCACTTGGCTTAAAAAAAAGCAGAGAAGTTTGCGGAGAGTGCAGATTGTATATGCTACATTTGTGTTGTAAATAGAAGAAGTTAAGAGTTTATATTCTTACTTTATTTAATTGTGTAAACTGTTGTGTGTACGGTTTTGTTTTTATGAAACACAAGTAGGGCTGGGCGATTTTTCATTTCACTCGATATCGATATATTTTATCGATATATATCTGTTTATTGGGTTTTACATTATTTGCCATAAATATATATATAAATATATATATATATATATATATATATATATATATATATATTATATATATAATATTATTTTTTTTTTTTTTTTTTTTCACAAAAAAAAACAAACCCAAATAAAAAACAAAAATAAAAAGTCAATATACAGAGTCCGGGGTAACAGTATAATACAGACAATTAAAGTTTGTCTCTCTAAATGTAAAAAGTATAAAAACAATTTTTCTTTCGCTGCTGAGACTAGAAAAGAGAAGGGACAGAACATAATAAGGAGTTCGATTGTAGAGGTGAGTGTCTAAAAGGAAATTCAGTTGGCCTTTTCCAGATACAGTTGTAAAGGGGACCAAATTCTGATAAATCTTTCTGAGTTCTGGTGCAACTCGTAAGTTTTTCCATAGGTAACCATTTGTCAATCTGCTTCAGCCACATCTTTTTGGAAGGAATATCTGTTTTTGACCATAATAACAGAATACACTTTCTAGCAAGATAGAATAAAATATGTAAAAGACTAATGGTATCCTTGTCCAGTAAGGGGTCCACAGCATTTAAGAGATACACTTCTGGAGACATAGCGAATTGTAAGCCAGTTATTTCTTGTATGGCCAAATGAATTTCCTTCCAGTAATTTTGTAGTTTAACACATGACCAGAAAACATGTAGAACCGTGCCCACTTCGGCAAAGCATTTAAAGCACATGTTTGAGGTGTTGGGAAATATCCTGTGCAGACGGACTGGGGTAAGATACAACCTATGAAAAAGTTTAAAGTTTTGTTCATGAACATTAATAGAAGTACATTTAGAAAGATCCAATTACAAATATTTGACCAGACATCATCATCAAACGTCAATCCTAGATCCTTCTCCCACGTTAGCTTAAGGCTATCATAATGTGAAGAGTCCATGTTGGATAGAGTAGTGTAAAGGTTTGAAATTCTACTTTCTGAGCTGTTCAAAGTAATCTGATTCTCCATTTCATTGAGTTGAAATCTAAACTTGCCGCTTTTCTGACAGGACTGGATAAAGTGTCTGATTTATATATATATATATATATATATATATATATATATATATATATATATATATATATATAATATATAAA
>CM038712.1:7289275-7349395 GCA_021613375.1 Megaleporinus macrocephalus | reverse complement strand
CTGCTGTTCCTAGTCGAAATACTTTTCAGATGTCGCTCTTCCGGAGCTGTATCAAGCGGTTTACGCCCACATAGACCAACTTTGAATTTTTTTTTAATTTTATGCTGTTTCACATGAGCTCATTAAAAATGGTAATAAACCAGTTTCGATCATGTTTCATGACTTGCTTGCGCTAATAATTGCATACAGCCCTGCCCTCTATCGGTATGGGCTATCGGCCGATCGCGTTGAAAGGTGATGGGCTATCGGAATCGGCCTCAAAAACGCTGATCATCCCATGTCCTCGTATAACAGTTTATAAAGAAAAAGCTGTTAATATCAAACTACAAAACTAAAGATTTGTATGATCAACATTAGACTCTTACTGAAACAACATTTGAACTGGTGTTATCAAGCTGACATAACAGGAACTGAAAAGATCACACTTTTCACAGATCATAATGTTAATTAATACAACCATTGTACACATTTATTAACCTGATGTAATATATGCTTTATAAAAGAAAAGGACATCACAGAAACACTTGTATTTCAACATTAACAACTGTTTCCTAGTGATGTTCAACTCACTATCCGGTGTTTGGAGTAAGACCAGAATGTTCCAGACTGTGTCATTAAGACCCCGTCACCATTTTGGAAGGTAAGCAGAAACTGTGTGCTGTTATATTGTTCCTTTAGTCACTTTTACTGGAGTTACGACCTAAATATTGAGGGCCTAAATATTGTTAACACACACACACATTTTATTTTATCTACTTACAGTTTGACAACTAACATCTGAACAATTACAAAAATATAGGCAAATAAATTACTCAAACGTGTCTATTCCAGTGGTTTTCTACCTGTGGGCATACGTACTGCAAGGGGGCTGTAGGCCAAAAATCTTTTCTTTTTTTTTTTTGTTAAGTATTTTTTCTCCAATAAATTGATAGTTCAACATATTTAGTTTGTTTATTTGCAAAACAAAAAGTGTTTAGTTTTGAGTTCTTTGATTGGTTTGGCGTAGTACAGTCACATGACACGCAGCGCTAGCTAGTTAGTTAGCTACTTCAGTCTGAGTGAAGCTGTGTCTTGTGTACACATCATGGATACATGTTTAAAAACTGAAGCTGGACCATCTACAAGTGAAGCAGCCACTGTATCTCTTACTGAGAGAACCGAGAAAAGCAAGCATAAATCGAAAAAGAAGAAAATACAGCAGTGAGTAGCTAGCACTAGGCTTCACAAGCACAGGAACAGAAAACGAGCCGCTACTCTGCGCTGTGTGTTCGGAGGTCTTGGCAAATGAAGCGTTGAAGCCAACCAAGTTACGTTGACATTTGAAGACTAAGCACAGCGAGTAGACCCTTGAATTGGCTTGTTCTGGAACCGATAATGCTAAAGCTGTTGAGGCTTCCTACCGTATTGCACAGCTTATAGCAAAGGCTGGAAAGGCTGGACCAAATACAGGAATAGGCTTAATGTTGAGCCAGACCTCCATTTGCAACTTTCTGCACTTCAACCTGACATCCACCACTTGTTAGCTGGCAGACAACATCAGCCATCTCATTAGGTGTGTGACTAAAAGTGCTGTAAATGGTTCGTTTCTTTTGTTGTGTGATTATGCAGTCAGTTTCACAGGTCGTATGGATGGTTGCACTGTATTTGGTTTTAAACGGCAATATAAAATATTCTGGGGGGCCGTGGTCCCTGGTCTATTCAATCTGTGTTGGAACGTGAGGGGTTAAGTGTAAGCCTGTGAGCCTGTGTCTCCCCCTATAAAGACTGTGATGACTGCAGAATGTTGGTGGTCCCGCTATTCATGTACAGAGGGGGCCAGTGAGTTATAATTCAGCGATACCAATTTCAAATGACAGTAAAACTGACCAATCACATCTTCGCTCTGAGTCGGCGGGCTTAACGGTATGATCATTTCCGCCCGCTGTGGTGACGCTAGCTGGAGAAACAGTTAGCTAGTTTGCTGAGTCACGACGGAAGCCCATGTCCCGCCCCCAAACTGTCAAAACCACCCCCACTGAAAATTCAAGCGGGAATATTTCTCTCGCGCGCAGAGAGAGACGACAGTATTGCACTTCGCGCGCAAAATATCATTAAAGGAGGAAAAATGACAGTTTCAGCGCCTGTTTATAAAAACTGCGTGTGCGGTTCCTCTTTCTGTGCTGGTGAGTTTCACATTTACGTGCACGAAATGTTAAAACGTCCAGCTTTATATCTTTAGCGTTTTTGAGCTCTCGAGTTTTAACATTAGTGAGACGCCATACCCTCGGGCCCCTCGTCTATATATTCATCTGAAGCCAAACGGAGCTGTGTGGTGTTCGGTTATTTATAAGGAGGAACCTTATTTTGTGTAAGAATTTGTCTATGTTGTACAGATGTTATTGTTTGTTGCATTTCTGTCGCCCCATTTCTGGTTTATTGACTTACAGATTATTAGGAGAGGAAACTCTCCTGTTTTTTCAGACATTGGTTGGGGGAGAGGGCCGAGGCTTAAGGGTATATATATATATATATAAAGCTGGAGTTCGCTTCTTATTCAGCAGCTTCTTATTTGTATTTTTCGTTCCACCTTAAATGCTGCTGCAGTTACGCTGAGGTGCCTTAAATGTTAAACGACAGTTGAGAAGCTGCGAAACACGAAACTAACAAGAGTTCACCTCAAAAATACATTAATTTACCTCAGTAAATACACTAATTTATCTCAATATTGTATTACTCACCTCAATTATGCATCTTTAATTCCTTAAATATTCGCTTGGAGACGAACGCCGAGAAGAGCAGCAGCTCGACCGTTAAAACGCGTCACACTGGCTGATCTAACGCTGTGTCCCAAACCCCACACCTCCACACTTCACCTACTACACTAATGAGTGCACTTATACTGGCGTAATGCGCCATGGTTACACACTATGTAGGGCGCTAGTACGCGGTTTGGAACGCGTCAATAATACCGAAGCGAGAAATTCATAGACTTTAGATTACAGGTTTTATTTGTTATAGTTACAGCAACAAATCAAAGAATATATTACTGAAATATAAAACACTCAAAGGTATCATTTAATATACTTAATAAAAATTAATTTTACTGCTTTTACTGATCACTTACAGTTTTATTATCTCAGTACAAACCGCCATTGTGTCCCCGAGTTACTTCTCAAAATTGTGGCAGCTTGATCACGTTACGTCAACAAAATACTATTATTACTTTAATTACTGAAGGAGGGAGCTGAGTGATTTTAATTAATAAATAATTAGGAGCTCCTGGATTCAGTGTAATTCTGCTGTAAATACAGGTTAAAGTAACTGGGTATCACCTCAGCTAGTCCAGATTTTGAGACTTTTTACAGGAAAAAGTTGCTCTTATCAGTGTCTGCGCTCAGGAAACAGGATCAGAGAAGGAGGTAATGCGTATGAGACCAAACTTATTCAGGATAAAGTTTTACAGTTACAGTTCTTACAGTTTTTAAATCTGGTAGAGCTGCTGAACGTAATTAAAACCCACTGAATACAATGTTAGCTTGGTGCTAACATAACAATTATTAGCATAGCAGAAAAAATAACGGCTATTCATAAAGAATTTCTGTCCTAACTTAACATTATCACAGATCTGGAATACTCATCAATTACACCTGTGTTTAGTACAATTAAATGGTTTCGTTTCTTCTTGTTATTTGTGAAGTGTTGCCCAAGTTCACCGGAGCACATTGAGCGGTTTTCCGCAGTTCTCAGTATTTCATTTTATGACCTGGTTTATATTTTCCCGATTATCATCTTCACTCTTTTTGCTCTGTCTGCTGTATTTGTGATTTCTGTTGGATTGTGATTTGACTGCTCTCTGGATGTCCCTACTTCTGATGGCTTGTGTTTGGTGCTGACCTTGGCCTCCTATGTCACAAACCATCTGAACTTATTACTGACTGTATTCACTGTCATGTATTTTGACATATTAGTGGACCTCCCCTTTGAATAGATCTGCAATTACATTGCTGCTTCTGTTCAAATGACAAGCGTAAATAAGTTAATACTGTTTCTTCTCATCTACAAACAGGGGCCAGGATCAGAGAACCAGCTAACGTGTAACCCCTAAGGCCTCAGCGTAATCACAAGAAGCTGAAGTTCTGAAGCACTTAGCTGAGAAACGTAAACATGAAACAATAATTTCAACGAGATGGAAGAAAAGAAGCTTAACCAGAAATTGAAAGCCAGTAAAGAGAACCGCACAGCATTAACGGCAGCCATGAACAAGAAGTTTAAGGAAAAGGATAAGAAGCTGGAAGTTTATAATCTGGAGAAGTGGATTGGTGGCTGACTTTTATAGTCTGTATCTGGAAGAACTTGCTCTGTGCACTTTAGAGCATACCAGAACACACTCTGCCAGTTCCTGCCTTTCTAGTGCTGGAGGTCTTTCCGGTGGTCGTTCCAGAAACACACACGTCTGCCCAGAGCCGCAGTTCCAGAAATCAGGAATTTATGTAATGACCTTGTTTGTATTTCCCAATTATCGTCTACACTTTTTTTTGCTCTGTCTGCTGTTTTTCTGATTTCTGTTTTTAAAACTTGGATTGTACTACTTACTTCTGAACGCTTGTTTCTGGTGCTGACTTTGGCCTCCTTAGTCATGAAAGGTGTGGACTGACCATTTTACAGGAAATCCTAAAAGATTGTTAGTAACCATGAATGTCTTACTCTGTACCATTACAGATGTATGAAAATCATCCTACCTAAAAAAATTGTGTGAAGTTGAATAAATAAAAACATAAATAAAACATACACATACTGCAGCTGGAAATGAAAGAAAACGTCTATTGAAAACACTACTTATTGCTCTCGGCTCTAACCCTCCCCAGTTCTCTTTATTGTACTTTAAGGTTTATTTCAGTTTATCAAACTGCAAATAAAAGTATCTTCTCTAATACATTTATGTGAAGGAGACTTTAGAGGTGGATGTCTGGTTCTTTTCACCACCACAGTAAACACATCTGACCCAACAAATTTCTCTAGAACAGACATTACACACCAAACCATCTGAACTTATTACTGACTGTATTCAGTAAATCATATTTACTGTCATCTATTTTGAAATATAATATTCCCCTAATATTTCAAAATAGGTGACAGTAAATACTATTACATCTGCTATAATGTATGTATATATATATAATATATATATATATATAATATATATATATATATATATATTTACTCATTGCTTCTGTTCAAATGACATGTTTTTCTAAGTGCAAATAAGTTAATGTTCCTCGTATCCTCATCTACAAACAGAAATCAGGATCAGAGAACCAGGTAATGTGTAACTCCAAATTAAAATCTGGAGTCAGTACAAACAGCGCTGAACAGCGTTCAGGTTCTGCGTACAGATAAATATAACTAGTAAAGATGGAAGGATCGATTGGCTATGTATCGGTATCGGGCGATTTTTCATCTAAATATGCGATCGATGATCGACCAATATTTCTCCAATTTAGAGCCGATCCCGAGAGACAATCAATGCCGTTAAACAAATGAGCCTAATTTCTGTATTTCCAGCTAACGTTCCTTCCAGGAAGAGGAGAACCCCCTCCCTGCAATTCCTATCTGAACCACTAGGTGGAAATGCATACCCTTACATTTTCCATAGACTGACTAAAGCAGTGACATCACAGAAAAAAATGTGCTAAGCATGTTTGTCTGGCAGTGTTTACCGTACGTGACAGACTCATCCAGGACGTTTTTAAATTAGTAAGATCAGCGTGTCTCGTTGAGGAACCAAGACAAAGACATTTTACACTACTAATCTGATACGACACTGCGCACAGCTGAATACAGTGAGTATCAGCAAACAGCAGAGCTAGCACAAAACAAATAACCTAGAACAGATAATAGCCCAGTGCAGACCAGATCTGACCGGTACAAACAGAACAGCAGCAACAATTCAAGATCTACATTTAATGATTGCAGATTGTCGTTTAAAATAACCAGAGTCTGCGTTCAATGACTGCAGTTTTTACTGCATTTATTCAATTTGCTCTTTTCATTTTAAATTAAGGGTCTAGATTAAATGATTGCAGTATTGGCCATTTTTGATTTACTTTGTTAATTTATTGTTAATTTTGTTAAAAACAATTATGCTGTTTTACATGAGCTCATTAAAAATGGTAACAAACCAGTTTCAACCATGTGTCATGACCTGCTTGCGCTAAAATAACTACTTGTAGCGCTGCCGTGGCGTATACTCCGCCCTTGATCGGTATTGGCTATCAGCCAATCGTGCTAAAAGGTGATTGGCAATCGGAATCAGCCTCAAAAACGCTGATCGATCCATCTCTAATTATTAGACCATCATTTGTACTGTTTTATTGAGCGAGTCGTCCTCAGAGAAGCGGCACATTAGCTTTAGCATTAGCTCCTCTTCAGATCTGCCGTCCAGTAACTACAATATTTCCTGCTTGGACTGATGTAAACATGAGTTTCCAGAATCCTATATTTCGCTTTAGACAGATCTACATTCATACTGATCAGTTCTCAGTCGTGTTGGACTGAACATCTTGTGAAGCCAGTTTAATTAAAAATCTCTGCTGAATCTCACTTTTACTTTGTGCTGCTGAATTTTAATCCTGTAGAACTATGTTCACTACTAGGCTGAGCTAAGACGGCAACAGTAACTATAGGGGGCGGGGCCTCCGGAATGTTCTGTATGTCACAATGGGAACCAAAGTTATAAAAGCCGTGAAACGCGTCATGTTTGTCATTCTGTATCAGACAGCGATCGAGAGAGGTAACTACACTATTTATATCTATACCTTACATCTTCTCGTAGTGTTCTTTATCTTCACATTCTTTTTCTGTTACATTCTTTTTCTGTTACATTTGTTTTATTATCTTTACATTCTTTTTATTTTATATTCTTTATTTTACATTTTTATTTTTTTCAGAAATAGTTTACAAGTTTATATTATGTGTTTACTTACTGTAACTAATTAATTTACTATAGATTATTGTAGATAATTATTAAAAAAGTGAAATATGTACTAATACAAGGTATAATTAATTATTTTAGTTGGTTAAAAAATATTTGATGCCCAAAACACATGCATTCATAATAATTCTGAATTGTGTAGGTACACTTTTAAATTAAGTTGTTTATTATTTATTGTTTTTCTACATATACTTCTTCAAACATTATTCTATTATAGTTATACCTATAGCCTCTCAGTATGTAAGTTATGTCATTAAGGGATATTTATGAGGATGTACTGTATTATTTAATACCGAATTATTATTGCTACAGTAAAATATAATTTATTTATGCAAAGCATTAACAGCTTTTATTATTTGTATGTCATGAAGTAAATGGTTAATAATAGGGCTTATAGATACAGATATGTGCTAATTATGTGTAATTACATTGAAGGAGAACTTAAGATACTTAAGTGAAAAATGTTTCTTTATATGTGATATATAAAGAGATTGTCTTTTTTTCTTTATTTTCTCTGTAGATTGTCATAACGGATTATTGTTTTAATTCTGTGAGAAAGAACATGTTCACAAAACTGGGGAAAAAATCTCCTGAAGCTCCTCGAATGACAACTCGGCTGCCCAGAGAGCTTCCACCTATTAGACAGACCCCGTCTGAAGTCACAGGCCAGAGACAGACTTTCAGGTTTCCAGAGCCTCCCTCTGGAAAACCAAAGCGGCCAAAGAACCACCGCAATAGGAAGGTGACCACACTCACTTTCAAGGAGTCTGGATCTGAGTCGGCAGCAAGGAGTGATGCACTTGACAGTGCTCCTCTGGAACTGCCAGAACCTGTGGCTGATGGGAGCAGTGAGGTTAGGCCAGAATTTGTTTGCAGGCCTGACCTTATTCACAGACAGCCACTGCTGGCCAGAAGGGCAGCAATGCAGAAGGACGAGCCCAAAAAAGTCAATGAGGCTGCATCACGTCCTAGCAAGCTGCCAAAGATAAGCCAGCAGAATGTGCCCCTGGTTTGCCAGAACATCAAGAAGAAGGGGGAGCGTCACAACAGAAAAGATCACCAGAGGAACAAGAAGTCATCTGCAGTCCCCGTCATTCCCAAGGGACCTGAGATGGACATTCTGACTTGTCACCTCAGAATGCAAAACAATGAGGACACAAAAGAAGATGGGCGTTGTGAAGGAAGAGGATGTGGAAAGAAGGACATCACCTTGAATCTGCCGCGCCTTGCTCCTCTTTCCCCAGTGACCCTTAATTACAAATAAAATTCAAATGCAAGAACATGTTCACAGAACTGGGAAAAAATCTCCTGAAGCTCCTCAGAGACAGACGTTCAGACTCCCAGCGCCTCCTTCCGGAAAACCAAAGCAGCCAAAGAAGCGCCGCAATTACTTCTGAGGAGGCTGGATCTGAGTCAGCAGCAAGGAGTGATGCACATGACAGTGCTCCTCTGGAACTGCCAGAACCTGTGGCTGATAGGAGCAGTGAAGTTAGGCCAGAATATGTTTGCAGGCCATTCCCAAGAATTTAAATCCAAATTTCCAATGTTATGAATCTAACTCTATATAGATCGCTCTTTTTATACAACCTAAATAAAGTTGTGTACATCAGAAAAGCTGGACTGTATTCAAGTGATTAACTGTATGATATATGTTTTATTTGGATTCTGTAGTGAGAATGATTAACGCAATTAACACAATTCTAATAATTACAGTCATTCATACTGTAAAACACGGCACTGTTTCATTATAGGATAATATAATCATTTTACTGTAACATGGTACTTTCTACAGGGTAACAAAAGAGTGCTAGAAAAAATTCAGAAACTCGTGATCACGTCCTAAAAATGCTGATTGGTTGATTCATAGGAATAATATACACCGACCGGCCATAACATTAAAAACACCTCCTTATATTTACACGCATTGTCTGTTTTATCAGCTCCACTTAACATATAGAAGCACTTTGTAGTTCAACCACTGCAGACTGTAGTCCATCTGATTCGCTGCATACATAATTTATCTCCTTTCACCCCGTTTTTAATGGTCAGTGGAGATCCTCAAAATTACCCTCTGTTCTATCATAGCTACAAGATGCGATGCATTTTCTCAAAATCGCTCTCAACACTGCCCACCAATTGAATACTGACTATAATTTATTATTATTTTAATCTATTTTTATTACCAGTATTTTATTACCATAAATTTAACTTTATTATTATTCTTTTATATGTATATATTTCTTTATATATATTTATTTCTTTATTTATTAGTTTGTTATTCTCAATGGTGTGTACTTCCATTCATTTGTCCTTGTGTATAAATGTTAAATTGTAAAAAAAAAATAAATAAAAAAAAATCTCTTAATTCAAACATTCTGGGAACATATTGGGGAATTCATTTTGGAATCCACACAGGTTTACTATACTGACCAATAAGATTCTTAAATATATGATAAAAGATATAAGATAAAAAATGTGAGTCTGAAAAAGTGAAGCTGCAGAAAGTTATGAAGGAGAACAAGAACTTTAGCAAGATGGCATAAAGAAGCTGCGCATTATGGATGATCATAAGATGGACCCCTCCTACTTCAGTTTTCTGGGATTTGTCAGTTTGCTGCACCCCTCACAGCCATTCTTAAGGGTGTGTAGAAGGAATTAGTCTGGCTTCCTCAGGCGGAGAGCACCTTTCAAGCACGGTCTTTACGGAGTCTTTCAGGTGAGTAAAGAGAGAAACACTAACCCAGAACCTGAGAATATCCCTTCCTCCAATATTCAAATAGCTTTTATTCATTAGGAGATGGATGTAGAGAAGGCTTTAGTACAAGTCTAATGAAGCTGAAGTTCTGAAACACTTAGCTGAGACACATGAACATAAAACAGTAACTTCAGCAAGATGGCAGAGGAGAAGCTTAACCAGAAAATGGAAGCCAATAAAGAGAACTGCACAGCGATGTGAAGATGTGAAGAGAAGATGACATAAAAGAGAATGTGGAAAGAAGCGCATCACCTTGGATCTGCCGCGCCTCATTTGTCTTACTCATGTGACCCTTAATCAAAATATGTGATCAACGATCGACCGATATTTCTCCAATTTAGCCGATCAATGACGTTAAGCTAGCGTTTCATCCAGGAAGAGGAGCCCTCTCGCCAGCTCCCTGCAATTCCTATCAGAACCACTAGGTGGAAATACACACCCTTTCATTTTCCACAGACTGGCTAAAGCAGCGGCCTTACGAGAACAGTTTACAGCGTTCACCGCATGTGCGGATAGAAAACATGTCGTCTGTCTGTGTATGTGACTCCAGGGCAGTTTGTAACATCTGTTAAATTAGTGAAATCTGCGTGTCTCGTAGGGAAACCAAGACAAAGACATTTAACACTACTAACCAGCAGAGCTAGCACGCCCAGCTAGCACAAAACAAATAACCCAGAACACTTTGCAGACCACCTTTAACCGGTATGAACAATACAGCAGCAACAGCCAAAGAGCTAATTACAGCCAAAGTGATTGAATTCATAACGCTAGATAACCAGCGCTTCTCCGCTGTAGAAGACGTGGGATTCTGCCGCTTAATATTCCACCTGGATACACGCTCTGCTGTTCCTAGTCGAAATACTTTTCAGATGTCGCTCTTCCGGAGCTGTATCAAGCGGTTTACGCCCACATAGACCAACTTTGAATTTTCTTTTAATTTTATGCTGTTTCACATGAGCTCATTAAAAATGGTAATAAACCAGTTTCGATCATGTTTCATGACTTGCTTGCGCTAATAATTGCATACAGCCCCGCCCTCTATCGGTATGGGCTATCGGCCGATCGCGTTGAAAGGTGATGGGCTATCGGAATCGGCCTCAAAAACGCTGATCATCCCATGTCCTCTTACAACAGTTTATAAAGAAAAAGCTGTTAATATCAAACTACAAAACTAAAGATTTGTATGATCAACATTAGACTCTTACTGAAACAACATTTGAACTGGTGTTATCAAGCTGACATAACAGGAACTGAAAAGATCACACTTTTCACAGATCATAATGTTAATTAATACAACCATTGTACACATTTATTAACCTGATGTAATATATGCTTTATAAAAGAAAAGGACATCACAAAAACACTTACATTTCAACATTAACAACTGTTTCCTAGTGATGTTCAACTCACTATCCGGTGTTTGGAGTAAGACCAGAATGTTCCAGACTGTCATTAAGACCCCGTCACCATTTTGGAAGGTAAGCAGAAACTGTGTGCTGTTATATTGTTCCTTTAGTCACTTTTACTGGAGTTATGACCCTACAAGATAAAGACACAGCAAAATAAACACAAAAAACATGAAAAGACATGTGAATGCTTTAGATTCAGTGTGCAGAAAACACACTTACACACACAAACACACACACACACACACACACACACACATATATATATATATATATATATATATATATATATATATATATATATATATATATATCTCATAGGGCCTAAATATTGTTAACACACACACATTTTATTTTATCTACTTACAGTTTGACAACTAACATCTGAACAATTACAAAAATATAGGCAAATAAATTACTCAAACGTGTCTATTCCAGTGGTTTTCTACCTGTGGGCATACGTACTGCAAGGGGGCTGTAGGCCAAAAATCTTAGCTAGCACTAGGCTTCACAAGCACAGGAACAGAAAACGAGCCGCTACTCTGCGCTGTGTGTTCGGAGGTCTTGGCAAATGAAGCGTTGAAGCCAACCAAGTTACGTTGACATTTGAAGACTAAGCACAGCGAGTAGACCCTTGAATTGGCTTGTTCTGGAACCGATAATGCTAAAGCTGTTGAGGCTTCCTACCGTGTTGCACAGCTTATAGCAAAGGCTGGAAAGACTGGACCAAATACAGGAATAGGCTTAATGTTGAGCCAGACCCCCGTTTGCAACTTTCTGCACTTCAACCTGACATCCACCACTTGTTAGCTGGTAGACAACATCAGCCATCTCATTAGGTGAGTGACTAAAAGTGCTGTAAATGGTTCGTTTCTTTTGTTGTGTGATTATGCAGTCAGTTTCACAGGTCGTATGGATGGTTGCACTGTATTTGGTTTTAAACGGCAATATAAAATATTCTGGGGGGCCGTGGTCCCTGGTCTATTCAATCTGTGTTGGAACGTGAGGGGTTAAGTGTAAGCCTGTGAGCCTGTGTCTCCCCCTATAAAGACTGTGATGACTGCAGAATGTTGGTGGTCCCGCTATTCATGTACAGAGGGGGCCAGTGAGTTATAATTCAGCGATACCAATTTCAAATGACAGTAAAACTGACCAATCACATCTTCGCTCTGAGTCGGCGGGCTTAACGGTATGATCATTTCCGCCCGCTGTGGTGACGCTAGCTGGAGAAACAGTTAGCTAGTTTGCTGAGTCACGACGGAAGCCCATGTCCCGCCCCCAAACTGTCAAAACCACCCCCACTGAAAATTCAAGCGGGAATATTTCTATCGCGCGCAGAGAGAGACGACAGTATTGCACTTCGCGCGCAAAATATCATTAAAGGAGGAAAAATGACAGTTTCAGCGCCTGTTTATAAAAACTGCGTGTGCGGTTCCTCTTTCTGTGCTGGTGAGTTTCACATTTACGTGCACGAAATGTTAAAACGTCCAGCTTTATATCTTTAACTTCGCGTTTTTTGAGCGCTCGAGTTTTAACATTAGTGAGACGCCATACCCTCGGGCCCCTCGTCTATATATTCATCTGAAGCCAAACGGAGCTGTGTGGTGTTCGGTTATTTATAAGGAGGAACCTTATTTTGTGTAAGAATTTGTCTATGTTGTACAGATGTTAATGTTTGTTGCATTTCTGTCGCCCATTTCTGGTTTATTGACTTACAGTTTATTAGGAGAGGAAACAGTATTTTTTTCAGACAGTGGTTGGGGTAGAGGGCCGGGGCTTAAGGGTATATGTATATAATATATATATATATATATATATATATATATATATATATATATATAATATATATAAAGCTGGAGTTCGCTTCTTATTCAGCAGCTTCTTATTTGTATTGTCCGTTCCACCTTAAATGCTGCTGCAGTTACACTGAGGTGCCTTGAACGTGGAACGACAGTTGAGAAGCTGCTAAACACGAAACTAACAAGAGTTCACCTCAAAAATACATTAATTTACCTCAGTAAATACACTAATTTATCTCAATATTGTATTACTCACCTCAATTATGCATCGTTAATACCTTAAATATTCGCTTGGAGACGAACGGCGAGCAGAGCAGTAGCTCGACCGTTAAAACGCGTCACACTGGCTGATCTAACGCTGCGTCCCAAACCCCACATCTCCACACTTCACCTACTACACTAATGAGTGCACTTATACTGGCGTAATGCGCCATGTTTACACACTATTTAGGGCGCTAGTACGCGGTTTGGAACGCGTCAATAATAACGCAGCGGGAAATGTTTAGACATTTAGATTACAGGTTTTATTTGTTGTACTTACAGCAACAAATTAAATAATATATTACCGAAATATTAAACATTCAAATGTATCATTTAATACACTTAATAAAAATTAGTTTTACTGCTTTTACTGATCACTTATAGTTTTATTTTCTCAGTTCAAACCGCCATTGTGTCCCCAAATTACTTCTCAAAATGGTGGCAGCTTGATCACGTTACGTCAACAAATTACTATTATTACTTAAATACTGAAGGAGGGAGCTGAGTGATTTTAATTAATAAATAATTAGGAGCTCCTGGGTTCAGTGTAATTCTACTGAAAATACAGGTTAAAGTAACTGGGTATCACCTCAGCTAGTCCAGATTTTGAGACTTTTTACAGTAAAAAGTTGCTCTTATCAGTGTCTGCGCTCAGGAAACAGGATCAGAGAAGGAGGTAATGCGTATAAGACCAAACTGATTCAGGATAAAGTTTTACAGTTTTTACAGTTTTTAAATCTGGTAGAGCTGCTGAACGTAATAAAAACGCACTGAATACACTGCTAGCTTGGTGCTAACGTAACAGCTATTAGCATAGCAGAAAAAATAACCGCTATTTATAAAGAATTTCTGTCCTAACTTAACATTATCACAGATATGCTTTGCTGGAATACTCATAAATTACACCTGTGTTTAATACTATTTAATGGTTTCGTTTCCTCTTGTTATTTGTGAAGTGTTGCCCAAGTTTACCAGAGCACATTGAGCGGTTTTCCGCAAATCTCAGTTTTTCATGTTATGACCTGGTTTGTATTTTCTCGATTATCATCTTGTGATTGTGATTTGACTGCTCTCTGGATGTCCCTACTTACTTCTGATGGCTTGTGTTTGGTGCTGACTTTGGCCTTCTATGTCACAAACCATCTAAACCTATTACTGACTGTATTCACTGTCATGTATTTTGACATATTAGTGGACCTCCCCTTTGAACAAATCTGCAATTACATTGCTGCTTCTGTTCAAATGACAAGCGTAAATAAGTTAATACTGTTTTTTCGTATCCTCGTCTACAAACAGAAGCAAGGTAATGTAACTTCAACTGAAAATCTGGAGTTAGTTCAAACAGGACAGTTATTTGAATTTGGTTTTAAATGATTAAATTGTTTATTATTTATTGTCTTTCTACATATACTTCTTAAAACATATTTTTTTTTATAGTTATGCCTATAGCCTCCCAGTATGTAAGTTATGTCATTATGAGATATTTATGAGGATGTACTGTATTTCTTAATACAGAATTGTTATTGCTACAGTAAAATATAATGCATTTATGCAAAGCGTTAACAGCTTTTATTATTTGTACTTCATAAAGTAAATGGTTAATAATTAAAATAGCAGCAATTACATCATTATTACAATTAACAAACCACTAGATAAGCTGATATTTACGTGGTCTTATAGATACACATATGTGCTGTATATATATATATATATATATATAATATATATATATATATATATATATATATATATATATATTTGTAATTACATTGAAGGAGAACTCCACCAAGTTCTCAAAATTCCTCAGTAATTTAGTATTTAATATGTAAAATAGAGTCATTAAATGTGGCTGGATTTTAAATGCTTAATTGTAGAGAAACTTTATTACAGGATGTTTTAACTTATTTTCACTTAGAAAAAACAAATGTTTACATATAACTGTATACTTAAGATACTTAAGTGATTAATTTTGTTTCTTTATATGTGATACATAAAGAGATTGTTACCAATGTACTGATTAAATACTAACAATTTGTTTCTATATTTTCTCCGTAGATTGTCATTACGGATTATTGTTTTAATTCTGTGAGACAGAACATGTTCACAGAACTGGAAAAAAATTCCTGAAGCTCCTCGGAGGGCAACTCGGCTGCCCGAGAGCTTCCACCTATTAAACAGACCTTGAGTCCGTCTGAAGTCACAGGCGAGAGACAGACTTTCAGGTTTCCAGAGCCTCCCTCTGGAAAACCAAAGCAGACAAAGAACCACCGCAATAGGAAAGTGACCACACTGTCTGGATCTGAGTCGGCAGCAAGGAGTGATGCACTTGACAGTGCTCCTCTGGAACTGCCAGAACCTGTGGCTGATGGGAGCAGTGAGGTTAGGCCAGAATTTGTTTGCAGGCCTGACCTTATTCACAGACCAGGGCAGCCAGAAGGGCAGCGATGCAGAAGGACGAGCCCAGAAAAGTCAATGAGGCTGCATCACGTCCTAGCAAGCTGCCAAAGATAAGCCAGCAGAATGTGCCCCTCGTTTGCCAGAACATAAACAAGAAGGGGGCATCACAATGGGAACGATGACCAGAGGAACAAGAAGTCATCTGCAGTCCCGATCATTCCCAAGGGACCTGAGATGGACATTCTGACTTATGACCTCAGAATGCAAAAGAAGATGGGCGTTGTGAAGGAAGAGGATGTGGAAAGAAGCGCATCACCTTGGATCTGCTGCACCTCACTCCTCTTTCTCCTGTGACCCTTCATCACAAATAAAATTAATTCTAATTTTAGTAATTACAGTCAGTTATACTATAAAACACCGTACTGTTTCTATATAGGATAATATAATTACATCACTGTAACATGTTACTTTGTGCAGTGCAACAAAAGGGTGCCAGAAATAATTTATCAACTCGTGGAGGAGAACAAGAACTTTAGCAAGATGACATAAAGAAGCTGCTCATTATGGATGATCGATGCATCCATAAACTGGACCACTCCTACTTCAGTTTTCTGGTATTTACCAGTTTGCTGCACTCCTCACAGCTATTCGTAAGGGTGTGTAGAAGGAGTTAGTCCTCCTCAGGCGGAGAGCACCTTTCAAGCACTTGAGAAGGTAGAGGGTCTGTCCTGAGTGTTTTAGGTGAGTGAAGAGAGAAACCGTAACCCAGAACCTGAGAATATCCCTCCCTCCAGTATTTAAATAGCTTCTATTCATTAGAGATGGATCAAAAGAAGCTGAAGTTCTGAAACACTTAGCTGAGACACATAAACATAAAACAGTAACTTCAGCAATATGGCAGAGGAGAAGATTAACCAGAAAATGGAAGCCAATAAAGAGAACTACACAGTAATAACAGCATCTAGAAACGAGAAGTTTAGGTAAAAGGATAATAAGCTGAAAGGTTATAGTCTGGAGAAACGTCTGCCTAGAGCCGCAAGTCCAGGAATCAGCCTGTGTAAGGAGCCTTCATTCATGTGATGGTGGTCGTTGTGGTTGTCTCTCATGTTGGGGTTGTACTATCATGCTTTTCTCTAGTACTACTGACACTTCTCCCAAACATCAACTCCCAGAATTCCTTGGGGGCTCATGTGACTCTGAACTCTCTGACATCAGCCTATCACAGATCTGCTTCACAGGAATACCCATCATTGACACCTGTGTTGAGTACTATTTTAATGGTTTCGTTTCTTCTTGTTATTTGTGAAGTGTTGCCCAAGTTCACCGGAGCACATTGAGCGGTTTTCCGCAAATCTCAGTATTTCATTTTATGACCTGGTTTATATTTTCCCGATTATCATCTTCATTCTTTTTGCTCTGTCTGCTGTTTCTGTGATTTCTTTTTTTTCTTTTTTAACTTGTATTGTGATTTGACTGCTCTCTGGATGTCCCTACTTACTTCTGATCGCTTGTTTTTGGTGCTGACTTTGGCCTCCTATGTCACTACAAGTGTGGACTGACCTTTTCACATTAAATCCTAAAAGCTTGTTTTTTACAAAGACTGTCTGACTTGTTTTACACCATTACAGAGACAATCATCCTATTTTATGTGTGTTGAATAAATAAAAAAATAACTAATTGAAATTAATAAAAAAATAAATAAAAGATACACATACTGCAGCTGGAAATGAAAGACAATGTCTATTGAAAAAACTACTTATTGCTCTCGGCTCTTTCCATCACACAGCTCACCAGTTCTCTTTATTTTATTTTAAGGTTCATTTCAGTTTATCAGTAAGTATTTTCTGTATACATTTCTGTGAAGGAGATTTTAGAGGTGGACCTCTGGTTCCTATCACCACCACTGTAAGCAATTCTGACTTCACTGTAAGCAATTCTGACAATATTTTTAACAAAGTTTTCATTATAGGATAATATAATCACATTACTGTAACATGTTACTTTGTACCATGTTACTCACATCTCCAGGAGCAGTGCTGGGCACCACTGGTGGAGTTGGCCAGTTGGCTCTGCATGAGAGGACAAATCTTGGCTGGAACTCATACAGTAGTAGGACTGATTTCAGATCAGATTTCTCCTCATTCATGACAGTACTGTTCACACAGCACACTGATTCTAGATCAGCACTGCCTCTTTAGAGGTGGACTGTGAATTCATTCTGTATGTTCCTGGTTAAGAAAAAACAAGTGCAGCACCTGACCGACACGTCACGACACAGTGAAGCTAGCATTTGTAGTTCACCACTGCTTCAATGTAACCTCGGGAGTCTTTCATAATAAAAGTGCTATTTAAAGTGCTAAAAAAACATTTCTTTACCATAATACACTTTATATGTGGTGGAATTTCTGCATTACAGCAGTATGAAAGTAATTCTGCAATTAATATAATTTTATTTAAGGGTTAAATTAATTAAAAACATAAGGCCTTCATGATAAACTTAATTATGTTCTGTATTTATTTTAATGAAACATGACAATACAATAAACACTAAAATACTAAAATGTAAATATGAACTTACAGCACCTTATTAATATTAAATTAATATGTGAATTTCTATGCAGTTTATTTGAGAACCTCAACATTTAAGATACTTTTGAAGATACAATTATTGTTAAGTAATTGTATATTATATTATGTTATATGCTTTGAAAGAGTAACTGGAAATTAATTAAATTAATCTAAGTATCTATAAATAATGACTTGGCATTTCAAAATCAAGACTTAGTATCTCACAGCAATGACATTATCTCAAAATCATGAAATAGCATCTCGAAAATCTGCAAATAACTAAGCAGCTTAAAATAAAGACATTGCATCTGAAAATAAGAAGGTGGCATCTCAAAATAAAGACTCATAATCTTAATAAGGTGGAATCTCAGCATACTGACATGTAATCTCAAAATATTAAGATAGTATCTCAAAATATTGTCTCGGCATCTCAAAATAAAGTCTTATGATCTCAACATAACAAGGTGGTATCTTGGAATATTGATATATAATAAAAAGATAATAATATAATCTTTCAAAATGATGACTTCTCATCTAAAAGATAATGATTTATAGTCTCAAAATAATAAGATAGCACCTCAAAACAAAAAGATGTTTTCTCAAAGTATTGATTTAGCATCTCAAAATATGACCTGAAAAGTAAATAGTACCTGAAAGCAATAACTTTTATAAATAATTTAGCGATAATGGCTAATTATCTCTAATGAAGCATTTATAATCCCAAAATAATAAGATACTATCTCAAGATAATGATTTGGCACCTCAGAATAATGATTTATAATCTCAAAATCCTAAAATAATACGTCAATAGAATGATTTATAACTGACTTAGCATCTCAAAGTAATGAGATACACCAGAAAATAACTGATGAGATTGCAAATACAAACAAATAATCATTTGATAGTAGATTTTTTAAGGTGGATCACTCCGTCTTTATAGATAAGATTCCTCTATATCGCAAAAATGCTTCTAAATCAGCATTTATACTCCTGAACCAGTGTAGTGTGGAGCGGAGTGGGAGAGCGTAGGGGGACTTTTATTTTGAAGGAGCATTTCTGAAGTTGTAGGCGCTTCGCACACCTCCACGTATCTCTCTCTCTCTCTCTCTCTCTCTGAGAGGAGGAAGAGGAGAATGAATAAAGTCAGTGAGAAGTTGAGCTCTCTCATTACTGCCCACGCCTTACAGAAGCTTTAAGCTGCCTGGGAGTCCTCTTTACAGTCCTGTGAGTCTTTATTCTTCCTCTTTTGACATTTCCTGGAATTCTTCCGTTCCACCTTAAATCGTGCAGCAGTTACATTCACTGCTGCTCTGTTTAAGGTGGAACGGAAACATTCCAACAAGGCTGAATTGTTTTAGTTTTTTCTATTGTGTCTGTCGATTTAGCGTCTGAGCTGCTTCACTGTTGCTCATATGTTTCACTTTAGAACTTTAATAATATAAAATAATATGTAATAATAATATTTCCAGTGATAATATATACTGATACTAATGAGAAGTGTTATTTTTTGGACCTATTAGCTACTTGTACTTCTGTTTGAGTCATTATGTCACTGCAGTATTAAGTAAGTTTGGATCTAGCCCACCCCTGGCTTGGTCTTGGCAGGGTCTCAGACTTGGAGTATACAGGCAGGCATTGTACAGAGTGGTGCTCTACCAAACCTCCACCAGGTTTTGGATTCCTCACTCTTTTTCAAGAGTTGTTTAGTAACAACAGTTGATCTGTATAGAGTCATAAAGGGCGTTTGTGTGCTGGCATGGTAAAGTGGTCCTTTAGGTTGGTGGAGAATGCTTTGGTTCAATATAGCATCAAATAAGGACCCAAAAAATAGCAGAACCCAATTTGGTGAGACGTAGATCCAGATGCAGCACCAATCTGAAGACCCACTTTGAGCATTAAACGGTCCTCAAGTGTTCATATCTGCTGTCTACACCAAAGATCTGCTAAAGAACTGTCTTTTTTAAGAGTATGCTGTTTCAGGGTGGGGTAAGAAGGTAGTCCAGTGTTCCAGATGTAATCTTGCACAAGAACGTTTTGAAAAATAGGTCTATAATGGCGCCAACTATAATGGTACAGTGCCAAACTTGGGAGAATAGAAGAACCTGTTTGTTTGGATTGTTGTTCTCACAAAGGTGCCTGAAAACATTTTAAGTTGTACGTAGCATTTCTGAACCCCACTTCTTATTACTGCATCCTGTCCACATACATGTTTCACAGTACTAATATATATATATTAAATTAGTTTAAAATGGGTTTGTATCACTTGTAATGGTTAAACTCTTTTTCCCTGCCAACTGTAAGGATGTGAACCCACAAATAATATACAAAATGACTGTAATGTGTGAGTGATTACGTTGCATAACACTGTATTTTGCAAAATATATATTTCTATATTGTGACAATTAGCTTAAAGAGTACTGTATACTTCAACAAATACCAGATTGTGGAAGGAAAAGTTGGGCAAAGACCTTGATTTACTGATATATCTGAAACTTCAGCTGAGAATTGGTCTCTTCAATTGTAAAAATCAGTTCAAATCTGATTACTATGTCCACATAAAAAACATTACGTTGGGTTCCAGTATGCGTTTAGCTTCTTTAGCGTGTTATTAATATGTAACGACCTCTACTTAGAGAATTAAATCTCTACATTAGAGGGCCACAATGAAAATAAATAGACTCACCACATGAATTAAATTTGAACAGTTCATAATCTGTTCTCATGAGATGATTTTGGGTAAGATTCTTTGACAGTTTTTGGCTCCTTCCAAGCTCTCTTATCACCCCATTATGGTAACGTCCAGCAGTTAGGCCTTCTCATCAAGTTTCACTCTCTTTAATACAGTTTTAGAGAGCAGCGTCTTGGTATTTCCAAACATTTTCAGGATCAGATTAACCAGGATGTCGAGTTTTTCATGTTGTAATAAAGCAAGTATAATTGTGAGAAGTGGAATTAAGTTACAATGTGTAGATCTCAGTAGTTTAAGGCTGTTTTCTTTGAATTTAGTACCAAAAAAATTATTTATAGATTTCACAGATGAAGTCGGAACAGTATTTTTTTCCATGTCCCTGGTCATATTATTCATGATTCATCTGATCACATTATTTAAAATATAAAATTCGTTTTTCATTCAAATGCAAATACAAATACTAACTTTATGTTTAAAATAACTTCAACATTTATATATGCTTTAGATTTAAACACTGTCATTAGAAGTGTTTGATTTGAAATGGTTTGTTACAGTGACTCCAATTTTATTACAGTGGTGGTGATGATGTTTGCATGGGTGGTGATGGGAACCAGGGGTCACCAAGTCTACAGCACAAATATAGTCATTTCAGTTACTATCAAAACCAGCAGTAAACCTACACACGAATGTTTATATGAAATGAATAAAGTATCATAAAACAGCATCTCAGACATCAGACAGTGTATTCTTCACCATTTTATATAGTAGCTTTCTGTGAGGGAGCTTTAAGAGGCATTCAGTTCCTCAGACGTCTGTTCCCATCACCACCACTGTAAACAATTCCAACAATGAAAGGTTTCTCTAGAATTAAGGCATTTTACTCCAAACCATTCTAATTGGCTGTGTTTACCATTTAGTTATGTGGATATTTAGAAAAATTGATTCCCCATTAACCTTATACAGTGTTATGAACGGTAACCACACATAACCCTCATGTCCAGAAAGTAAATGTTCTGCTGCAATTTTATATGTGCTTTAAACTGTGGTGTAGGTACAGGTAGAGGTCTGCAGTCTGAGACCACACAAATCTTTCTCATTTTAACCTGGAAATAAAAAACAGAAAGTTTTGAAAAGTTAAAAGAAGAATAAATAATATTGGCGAATCTGCACTATTTTGAAGTCACTGTTCAGATTTGAGACAGATTTGAGACTCTGGCCATGTACAGCAAGATCAGATTGGGTTGTAAAGCTGATCATGACCCCACAAGACATTGCAGGTTAATTAAGCCTACATTTTGTATATGTGTAATATGAGTGCACTTCAGTGTTAGGAGCTCTGGGCCACGTAGGTGACCTGCTGCTCCGGGCAGGATGGGGCGGAGACAGATTATACGTACACACCTCCACACATCCTTGTTTGTTTTCCGTCAGTAATTACGTCAGCTACTTTGTCAGGTTCATGTTGTAATAGTGTGATTGGGTGTGTGTGTGTGTGTGTGTGTGTGTGTGTGTGTGTGTATATATATATATATTGTGTGTGTATGTATGTGTGTGTGTACATATTAGGGGTGTGCCATATCATATTGTACACAATAATATCGTCAACATTTTTGAATATGGTGAACGATATTATACCCTGAAATATCGTGCCATATCACGCATCCCTAAATATCACATCAGGTACTACTTTTTACTGTTTTTAGAAAAAGAAAAATTCACACTTTTCTTATTTCCCATTATAAATCTACTAGAGACAGATTTGATCTGTCCAGTATCATTAACTTTACTTCAGTCCTGGATATATGCAGATATTTGGAGTGCATTATTTAGTATCGTGACATTCTGGATCATTGACTTCTGTTACAATCTGATGATAATTCTTGTATCTCAGTTAGGAGTGTGCCATATCATATTGTATACAATAATAAAATTTAATTTTCATTTTGTTGCAGTAGTGTATTCTTGAAATATTTTTTTTATTTAATGTTTTGTCATATCGGCAAAAGTATCGGTATCGCAAAAATACCATGAAATATCGTGATATTATTGTAGGGCCATATCGCCCACCCCTAGTACATATACATACATATATACACATATACACATACATATACACATACATATATACATACATATATACATATATAAAATGTGCGTGTGTGTGTTTTGTTACAGACGCTGCTGGAATGGCGCAGAAGGTGCTGGTGACGGGTGGGGGCGGCTACATAGGCAGTCATTGTGTTGTGGAGCTGATTGAGGCCGGCTATCTGCCTGTGGTCATCGACAACTTCAGCAATGCTGTTCGAGGTAAATATGCTTAGGCTGGTCTTATGGTTATCTCAAAAGTTTAGGATCACTTTAGAATTTCATTGCATGCAATTTTCATGCAATTCTCAAACAATATTGTGTCATTTCACAATTAATGTAAGTGTATCAGATGATTTTTAAAGAATAAAAATGTTTGTATTAAAGTCTTGTTTTTGTATAGAGGCTTATTTTGCATATAGTCCTATTATCAGTAATTCTCAGTCCTCTGTCTAAATCTCCTGGTACGACCACCAGTCCAAGTTAAGGATGTTATTGGACTAATTGGTTGTTAGGACACTCTTGCTCAATTGTGATGCACAGCTGAAAAACATTCTACTAATAAGTGAGAATAAAAGGGAACAACATTCTAGGTTAGTTTAGTATCTGAAGATCAGCAGTTGATGGCTTGCTGACCGACTCAAAATGACCAGAAAGGAACAACTTTTTTTAGAGACCCGTCAGTCCATTGTTGTGAAGAACATTTCACTGTGATCCCAAACTTTTGAGCAGTATTATATATATATATATATATATATATATATATATATATATATATATATATATATATAATATATATATATATATATATATATATATATGCATATGCATCTTCACTGAGTCACAGAAGGGGCGGAGCAGCCGTTACCGCCTAATCACAGCCAAATTATACCAGAACATCTTACTTGTAGTCTGTTACCCACTATTCTGGTGCTTCTACGTTTGTCTCTGAGCCATCATTTTACATGTAAATATAATGTAGAAAGTATATGTCCATAAATTATGTACACAGTGATTTTGTCATAAGAAGTTGTTAAATTAAAGCATGTGTGATCTTTATTGGGGGGGTCTGGTGTATTCAAATGCGGTACATGTGAGCACAAACAGTAGGAGAGACTCATCCAGATTTAAGGGGCTGAGACCATCTGACTGTAGGCAGAAAGTAAATAGGACACGATGACATCACAAATGTGCTAATTAGTGTGTGATGTCTATTAGAGACTCAAGCAGGCTTTAGCCAGCACTACTTCCATTGAAGTAGTGGGCAACATTAAATTCAGTTACTTTATTAACACAACTACTTTGTTAACACCGCGTGGACTAGAGGGGTAAAAAGCCCCCCAGTACTGGCTGTCGAACAGTGGAACTGGCTTTCTCTGAGGTGATGGAGCCACATACTAGATGCAAATGGATTTATGTGCAGGTTTTAAAAAATGTTGTATTATTATATAATTATTATTATTATGGGGTTTTTTTTATTATGCTTACTACTGTTGCTACGTTATGTTTATATGTGACTCCATAGGTTTAGATTTGTCTATACCGGCTTGTTATATCTCAGAAAAAACTAAATACTGACAAATAGTTCAGATTTCTATTCTGTGATATAATATTTTTGCGATAATCACCCACCCCTACCTTCAAGATGAAATGGAGTGATCCAGAACTGATCATCCAGTATCGGTACCTGACCTCTCTAATGCTCCCGTGGCTGAAATTGATTAAATCCTTGGAGGAGTAGAGGCTGTTTCTGGCACAAATATGAGAATACCCTATTAATATCCCTGATTACCACACGATAAGTGTGTCTAACAGTTGGTGTACATGTGTTTCCCTTTTCTGAATATATACACATGTACATAAACTTATATATATATATATATAAGCACCTCACAGGACGTCTTCTACAAGCTTCTACTCTGAACTTGTCTCTCTCTTCATCCTGACAGCAAGAAGAGAAGTTACAACAGGGTGCAGTGTATTGTCACACAAATGGCCACTATTTTGTAGTTACCTGAGATGTTAGCAGTGCCAGAGGTGGCTATCGTTTGATTGCAATCTTAAAGGAACAGTGTGTGACCTCTGGTGGTGAGGCTGTGTATTGCATCTTGCTGAACCCTTTGAACTCCTTTAATATGCAGTATTGCTCAAAAGTTTGGAACCACTTATCAAATTGATGTACAGTAATACATTTTGCAGTGAGGATTAAAATGTTTCAAATGTAAATCAATGATTTATTCACATGTTAAAGAACTTTAAGAGTAAAATGCCACAAATGCAGCAAAAAAAAGTTCTTGTCATCCTATCATAATTACTTTATACATATATCTGCTAAAGAGCTGGTTTTATACTGCTAATAAGAGTCCTTTGAATGGTAGTGGAGTTTTAGTAGAGTAGGGATCTTGTTATCACGTGGAGTCTAACCTTTGTTGTGTCTGTGTGTATGTGTATTTTGTCTGTGTGTGATGCTTATTGTGGCTGTTTGCTTTACTTTGAGGAGAAGGCGATGTCCCTGAGAGCTTGCGGAGGATAGAAAAGTTTCTGGACACTAAGATAGAGTTCCACGAACTGGACCTGCTGGACAAACCGGGTCTGGAGAAGATCTTTAAACTGGTCAGAACTAACACTCTCGTCATTCTTGTAGACTGGGCTCTTAAAGTGTGACCAAACTGAATAATTTAGTCAGATGGTTCAGTTCAGGTTTACCTTTAAACATTAATTCAATTATATTAACAGTTTTCCACTCAAATTTAAAATGTGGTCATCAGCCAGAACATGTGTCAGTGACCTCCAGTGGTGTTGTTGTGTATTGCAACCTACTGGACCCTTTGTAGTTCCACACTTACAGACTGTAGTTCATCTGATTCTCTGTATACTTGGTTACCCTGATCTGGACCCTCACAGGACCACCACAGAGCAGGTATTATTTGGTGGGGGGTCATTCTCTGCACTGCAGTGACACTGACTGTTGCAGTGACTGCTGCTGGAGTGTTTAAACACAGTGTCCACTCACTGTCCACTCTATTAGACACTCCTACTACTTGCTGCTCCACCTTGTAGATGTAAAGTCAGAGACAGTAGCACATCTGCTACTGTACAGTTTGTGTTCCTCTAGTCCTTCATCATCAGTGGACACAGGACGCCGCCCACAGGACACTGCTGACTGGACAGTTTTACACACTGAGGTGTTTAAACACTCCAGCAGCAGGTATGATGTGTCTGATCCACTCACACCAGCACAACACACACTAACACACCACCACCATGTCAGCGTCAGAGCAGTGCTGAGAATGACCCACCACGCAAATACTACTTGCTCTGTGGTGGTCCTGTGGGGGTCCTGATCACTGTAGAACAGATTAATAAAGTATACAGAGAATCAGATGAACTACAGTATGGAAGTGTAGCTCCTGTATGGTCAGTGGAGCTGATGACTGGACAGTGTGGTGTAGATACAGGGAGGTGGTTTTAATGTTATGGCTGATCTGTGTGTAGACAGGCTGCTGTATCTTCTCTAATAAGAAGTGGTGTAAAGGAAAAGTGTGAGTTTGGTGTGCAGTTTATAAGATGTGTATTGATTACTGGAAGCTAACTTGTTAGCTACGTTAGCTTCCTAGTTCCATCTAAAGGACCAAAAATCAGACACCAGATGATGGGTGTGTTTCAAAACCTAGTGAGTGTGTAAGTAGGCTGTCTAGGTAGCAGCTGTGTAAGTAGCAGAGTTCTCTCCTCATCTCTCCTCATAAAACAGATTACTGAGACTCTCTAGTTAGAGAGAGACTGCATCACGGCTTGTTCCCGCCCACTGCAGCACGTCACCGGTGGTTTAGCTGGTTGCTAAGCTACCGGCCAGCATTCAAAACAATAGCCAGAGGCTTAAAAATCTGCTAGCATAAATGCTAATGGCTCGAGTATAAAGCTGTAAATGGTGGACGACTCGTTACAGAGTTGATAATAAAATACTGTTTTGTGTGATTATATGACCAGAAACACATTAAAACTCCAGAGAGAATCAAAATAATTCACATTTTAAAACCACTTCACTGCTCGTAGATTAGCCTGCGTTGCATCATGGGATTGTCTTAGCAGCTGAGGAAGCGTTCGATGCTTCATTAAAATCAGGTCTAAATAAGGTTTCTCAGTAGACATCATGTTTAAGGTATGTAAGAATTGGGACAGTCTACATGTTGGAAGTATACTATGATGTAAAATTCTGTCTACGTAGACCCTCACTAAGTTTTGAGACACACCCGATGACTGATTAATTACAATGGTTGTGATAGTTATTATATAAAAACAGGTCTTTTCTGAAAAATGACTGAAACTTAAAAATGAATAAAAATGAATTTTAATGTAAATCTTTAAATAACTTTCATTGATTGCTACTCGTGTAATACCTGTTTAATGGTACAGCAGAATGAGAGCAATTAACATGAATGATTCATCTACATAACTCCATTACTACCGCCCTCTAGTGTTGGTACTGTGTTATTGCATATTATTGGTTCTCTCCGTTCCACAGCACTCGTTCCATGCAGTGATGCACTTTGCTGGCTGAAAGCGGTGGGGGGAGTCAGTGGAGCAGCCATTACGCTACTACAGGGTCAACCTCACAGGCACCATCAACCTCCTGGAGGTGAGCTTTAGACCATTTCTCAAGCATCTGCTAAGCTTTATTCCCTCCTGCATGGCTTTGAAACGTTGCTTCATTTACGTTTTATTCTGTTATTTTTCACTTGGCTTAAAAAAAAGCAGAGAAGTTTGCGGAGAGTGCAGATTGTATATGCTACATTTGTGTTGTAAATAGAAGAAGTTAAGAGTTTATATTCTTACTTTATTTAATTGTGTAAAGTTACTGTTGTGTGTACGGTTTTGTTTTTATGAAACACAAGTAGGGCTGGGCGATTTTTCATTTCACTCGATATCGATATATATCACAATATAAATCAAACTGTTTATTGGGTTTTACATTATTTGCCATAATATATATATATATATATATATATATATATATATATATATATATATATATATATATATATATTTTTTTTTTTTTTTTTTTTTTTTTTAAACACACAAAAAAAAACAAACCCAAATAAAAAACAAAAAATAAAAAAGTCTATATACAGAGTCCGGGGTAACAGTATAATACAGACAATTAAAGTTTGTCTCTCTAAATGTAAAAAGTATAAAAACAATTTTTCTTTCGCTGCTGAGACTAGAAAAGAGAAGGGACAGAACATAATAAGGAGTTCGATTGTAGAGGTGAGTGGTCTAAAAGGAAATTCAGTTGGCCTTTTCCAGATACAGTTGTAAAGGGGGACCAAATTCTGATAAATCTTTCTGAGTTCTGGTGCAACTCGTAAGTTTTTCCATAGGTAACCATTTGTCAATCTGCTTCAGCCACATCTTTTTGGAAGGAATATCTGTTTTTGACCATAATAACAGAATACACTTTCAAGCAAGATAGAATAAAATATGTAAAAGACTAATGGTATCCTTGTCCAGTAAGGGGTCCACAGCATTTAAGAGATACACTTCTGGAGACATAGCGAATTGTAAGCCAGTTATTTCTTGTATGGCCAAATGAATTTCCTTCCAGTAATTTTGTAGTTTAACACATGACCAGAAAACATGTAGAACCGTGCCCACTTCGGCAAAGCATTTAAAGCACATGTTTGAGGTGTTGGGAAATATCCTGTGCAGACGGACTGGGGTAAGATACAACCTATGAAAAAGTTTAAAGTTTTGTTCATGAACATTAATAGAAGTACATTTAGTAAAGATCCAATTACAAATATTTGACCAGACATCATCATCAAACGTCAATCCTAGATCCTTCTCCCACGTTAGCTTAAGGCTATCATAATGTGAAGAGTCCATGTTGGATAGAGTAGTGTAAAGGTTTGAAATTCTACTTTCTGAGCTGTTCAAAGTAATCTGATTCTCCATTTCATTGAGTTGAAATCTAAAACTTGCCGCTTTTCTGACAGGACTGGGATAAAGTGTCTGATTTATATATATATATATATATATATATATATATATATATATATATATATATATATATATATATATATATATATATATATATAAAATTATGAACAGTATTCACACATAGACACTTCAAGTTTGGCCTGAGGAAAGAACTCTGTTTATGTTCACTCATAGTGGTGAGTCAACTCGGTGAATCGATTCTGTTTTCGGTAGAAAATAAAGTTTCTCTTGATTTTTTGGTTATAAACTTTGCCTCAGCGTTCTCACTTGAACTCCTACAATATACATATTTATCTATATCTATTACGAAATTACATCGATTAGCATAACGTGTGTTGATGCGTCGCAAAGATAGCCACGCCTGAAAGCATGGATTTATCCGGAGTGCAAGCTGCAGCTACAAACAATCTCTCGTGTACATCCAAAGTTGTGAGTGTGTTTCACACAGAAACACAACAGTGTGGTGCTCTGTCAGCTCTGCACAGTGGAGATGATCACAACAGTACAACTGCTATACACGAGACCTTGAAGATCAAACATCCCGTAGAGCTTCATCAACACAGCAGCAGGGCAGCACCTGTTTACCTGTTTATCTTATCTTATAGATTATTTTAAGATTATTAACACGTGTAACATGTTTCTTTCAGTAAGAGTTAATGTTTTCTGTCTCTTATTTCGTCCTCACTGCTCGACTGTGACGCCTGCAGTAACTTATTACTAGTATGTGGGTTAAGCTGCTGCTACGTCTACACTCTGTGCTGTGTGCTTCAACCAAACATGAAATGGCTGGAACTCTAGTTCAGCCACCTGATTGGTTTGAGGCGGCGCTATTCTCATTCTCATTGGCTGTTCGTGTTGTCTCTCAAAACATGGACGGAACTTAATTCTATCAACTTTTTATCGACTACTTCTTATTTCGCGATAATTACCGTTATCGTTTTATCGCCCAGCCCTAAGCACAAGTTAATCAGCCTGTCAGTTTGAACAAAAACATCTTAATTCAAAGTATTGAACTCTAAAGGCTAAAGAAGTTACAGTTCCTCTTCTTTCTCAGTAATGCTGGAATGCGTCCTGCTCAGTAGGCCTGTTCTGTACAGCTGAATTACATCCAGTACTCAGGCTGGACGTTTCAGTGATTAGTGTAGGAGAGCGTCCTGTTGCGTTCACTGAGAACAGACTGCTATGTATTGTGGGAGTCTGAACTAATCGTTGTTGTCCGTGTATGTGTTTGTGCCAGGTGATGCAGGCTCATGGGGTCCACAATCTGGTGTTCAGCAGCTCAGCGACAGTCTACGGTGATCCTCAGAAACTGCCCATCGACGAGCAGCACCCAGCCGGAGGCTGCACTAACCCTTACGGCAAGACCAAATTCTTCATTGAAGAGATGATCCGGGACCAGTGCAGTGCAGAAAAGGTGGGCTGTGTGTCAAGATGTAGGTGGGCCGCGGGTGGGCACTGTAGGGTCTGCTGTGGAGTAATGGCTCTTTATTAATGGAGCTGAGAATCACGGTGGAACCCAACACTGCATGGTTAATCCTGAGTAATCTCTGGAGCTACGAGACTTAATAATGATCATGATACCTCCATTCTTATATCCTCTCATGCTTTCCTCAAACAGTTTGTTGAGTAAAACACAATCACTAAAGCAGCACCCTAACAACCACTCGGAATACTACAGTGTTAATGGGTGGAGCATAGACCAGCATAGCCCATAGACATCAGGGTTATGCCACCGAGTAAGCTTCGCCCACAAAACACATCCCTATAGGTTTTCATTGCGTGCTAGCTACATTAGCTTGAACATTAGATCCTTGGCTGGTTGACTACATTTGGAGTAAAGAGAAAAACTGAGACTCAACTGCTGACGCTAAAACACACGCTGTACACACTTGTATTCACTTATCCTATTCACCTGGGACACCATAGAATAACAACACCCTAACAACCACTTGGAATACCATTGTGTTCATAGGTTGAACATGGGCCAGCATAGGCCAGCATAGACCATAGATACGAGAGAAACAAGTGAAGTGAAATGTGTGAAATACAAAAAAATAATAAAATACAAAAAATGTTTTTCATTCATGGTGGACAATGGTATTAAAAACACAGATGTTTATGGTCATCCCTGATAGTAACCTGTGATAATTAGCCTGCATTAGTGTATGGATTTATTTATAAACATTATTCACATGTGCAGTTCATGGTGGACACAGTGTATTGGCCCAGCAGCTATAACTATATTAATCCTACAGTAGCCCTACAGCGTGAAATAACTAGAAATATCATTCTTACATACACCTAGACAGCAGCAGTAGTTCTAATACCTTACATGGTTCTAATATACATTAAACAAAAAACAATATGTCATATAATCCAGCCATGCAGGTGCAGATCATTTGCTGTCTTGACTTATTTCTTTACAGTTTTATGATATTTGCCGGCTCGACAGTACGTCAGCTTGTAATACACAACACATCAGACAATTCAGGATCTGGAACCAGCTGGATGCTGGAATTTTACACAAGATACAGGCACTGTAACTTGGGCCAGTTCTCTGGATCCTTGACCCAACAGTGAAAAAGGGTCAGAAGACCTCACCCATAGCTAAAGTCTAGCTTATCAGTGTATGCCAAACTGCCTTCTGTTGGTAAACAATTAAAATAGCTGGAGAAGCCATCTGAATCACCTGTATTCCTATAACCCTGCACTATGCTAATGGTCAATTAAGCTCCACCCACAAAACACATCAACCCTGTACACAGAAATAGCCTACAGGCTTTCATTACTTGTTAGCCATCTTGGCTTGTTTACTACATCTAGTTTAAGGAGGAAAAACTGAGGTCACTTTAAACAGAACCTTAAACACTGTAGCAGAACACTCAGTCCTCATATTCACTAATCTTCTTCACCCTCCAGGACTGGAATGCTGTGTTGCTCAGGTACTTCAACCCTATTGGTGCTCACGTCTCAGGACAGATCGGCGAAGACCCACAAGGAATACCAAATAACCTTCTACCGTATGTGGCTCAGGTAACCTGTGTGACCAATCAGAACCAAGTAAGGGTTCTAGATTACATATTCTTAGTAGTTTTAGTGGTAATGGCCACAGTGTTCTTTGGTTCCAGGTTGCTATCGGGAGAAGAAAACATCTGAACGTCTTCGGAAATGACTACAACACAGTCGACGGAACAGGTAACAGCCGCGACAGGTGGTGGAGGTGGTCTCTCGATACAATTACACATTTATTCAAAAAGTATGTTATAGATGTTTTAAGAATTTGATGAACAAATGGTGTCGATGTGCATCCATGACTTTGGGGAGCGGAGCTTTTTAAAGAAGTGCTGAAGGGACGGGTGTGTTGAGTTCAGATATCGGCAGAATCATGTGCTCCACTTTAAACTTTGGAGATACTATAGGCGAAAAGCAGTCCGGACCCAGACAGTGTCCAACGTGGACTGTGTTTATTTTAAGTGGCGGAACTTTTCTTGTCTTTGCGGTATACGGGCTTTGCGGGTAGCACAGTAAACTCACAGACCAATCACGTGCATTGTAAGATCACCCGAGGCTCCTCAACCAATCAGATCTAGGCAGATTTAGTAGTGTGGCGTGCACACAGGCGAGGTATGAAGTGAGAAGCAGCAATCGGAGAAAGGCTAAATCAGATGGCAAGCTCTCGAAAAGTATTATATATATATACCGTCACTGTCCAATAAAAACAAGCTTTACAGGAGAGACCAAAAACTTACTTTACTTTCAATGTAAGTCAATGGAACCAGAATTTTTTTCCAAGCTATTTTGGAGCATTTCTATTGGTCCATTCATCCTAAAATGTATTTATTAAGACAATATAAACGACAGCTGTCATGTTCAAGCGACATAGAAAACTAAAAATTGATCAAATTGGAGATGCATGTTTTTCATTGGACAGGGACGATATATATATATATGTATATATAGATATATATATATATATATATATATATATATATATATATATATATATATATATATATATATGTATATATATATATGTATATATAGTATATTAATATTATTATTAAAGTATTAATCATTTACTGTTTCTAAAAATAAGCACAATATGCTTCCTTTTTTAAACATTCTGGGCTTTTTTAATGTAGCTCTTGTTTTTATTGAAGTGAGTAAAAAACATTTAGTAGTTTATAAATAATTAATTCAGTTCAGCATTTAAACAGTAAATATACTGAAATACACTGAACGGTGTGTGTGATGTGTTGGTGTTTCAGTAGCTGATGGTATAAGATGCTGATACTATACACACACACACACACACACACATACACACACAAAAGCATCCATTGGTTACAAATCAATAACAAAATAAACATTTTATCATATATAATTTATTATTAGACAAGAAGTATCTATTAATATCTACTAGTGTGTTATTTTTAATGTAGTCGTGACTTGTGTGTTACCAGAAACATCTACTTGATTGCTTCTCTCTCTCTCTCTGCCCTCTTCTAGGAGTGAGGGATTACATTCATGTAGTGGATCTGGCGAAGGGACACATCGCTGCACTCAGGAAGCTGTCGGACAGCTGTGGCTGCAAGGTGGAACTCTCCTCCACTGCTTCATTTCCCCTCCTTTCTCTTCATAGCTGTTCCTCTGCTTTTCTTATCCGTGTCACCTTTCTTCTCCTGCTCATGTTCTCCTCACCTGTGCTGTGTCTCTTCACCTGTGCAGGTGTATAACCTGGGTACAGGTTCTGGTTACTCGGTGCTGCAGATGGTGAAGGCCATGGAGAAGGCTTCAGGACAAGAGGTGTGATTGATTACTGTAATTCTACAGTGTCAGTTCATATACAGTATTAATTTGAAATAATTAAATAAACATTTGTTGAAAGTTTGGGTGTTAAGAATGTATTTATGATGCAGATTGCATATAAGATCGCCCCCCGGAGGAGCGGAGACATCGCGTCGTGCTATGCAGACCCCCGTCTGGCTGAGAAAGAGCTGGGCTGGAAGGCTAGTTTTGATCTAGAGAGAATGTGTACGTATGATCATGTTGTTGGATTTGTTCAGGGCTAACATTGCTTGAGGCTCAATGTATGAATAAATGTATGGACTACTATATGATCTTTAATGCTCAGGACCACCACAGGACCACCACAGAGCAGGTACTATTTGGGTGGTGGGTCATTCTTAGCACTGCAGTGACACTAATGTGGTGGTGTGTTAGTGTGTGTGTTGTGCTCCACTTTACACTTCCACCTTAAAACCTGAAGCCTGTGTTGCCACAGCAGCATTTAAGGTGGAATGCTAAATTTAAATAATGTGATGTAACATCTTTATGTAAATGATTGACTGAAGGTTATAGAGTGTATGTAAGAAAGCTAGATAGCAGCTACTCGCACGCAGAGCCTAACAGAGTTGCTAACAGAGAATGGTATAATCCAGTAGCGAACCGTGACCCTTAAGCCTCCCCTTACAGAAAATAAGTATATTTAAAGTTCATTTTATTAAGTATACTTTATGCAGTTACTATACTAATGTAATTGTACTAGAAGTACACTCGTAAATGTATTATTTTAATACTTCTTGGGACTAAATTGGCCCACTTTCTAGTTTTTAAAAGTATACTTTTAAGTACACTTTAATTGTAAGAGTAGTAAACCATGTATAAAACTAGTTTACATCTTTTGTACTGCAACTACACTAAAAGTAATCTTTACTGTTAGTTAACTAGCTTGTACATTTTCTTTAAGTAAACATAACATGATACTGTTATCATGACATAATAATTAACTGCTTATATTATTGTTGTACTTTTAAGTATATGACTGGGTTTAAGGGTTTTTTTTCTACTTAAAATAGAACTTAACGTTTACAGTGGACACACGTAAAATAAACAAGACACTCAGATTAAGAAACATATTTGTGTCTTTATAAATCTTTATGAATCAAATTTTAAATAAATATTGTACTGGATGTTTTTTTGTGCAGAGCAAGAATTACTTCTTACTCTACTTACTTCTACTATCTCAATCAAAAGATTAAGTACAAGTAAAGGCCAAATATACTTAGACTGTTCTATACTTGTCAGTATAACCCAAGCATACTTAAGTATAACTGTGTTTAGTATATCACTGAGAAGTACATAAAAAGTAAGTTTAAAGGAAGTAAACTAATGGTACACTTGAATAAACTTCTTTTTTGTAAGGGGCGGCCCTCTCCCCCAACCACGGTCTGAAAAAAAATACTGTTTCCTCTCCTAATAAACTGCAAGTCAAGAAACCAAAAATGAGACGACAGAAATGCAACAAACATTAACATCTGTACAACATAGACAAATTCTTACACAAAATAAGTTTCCTCCTTATAAATAACCGAACACCACACAGCTCCGTCTACACTTCAGAGGAATATATAGACGAGGCGCCCGAGGGTATGACGTCACACTAATGTTAAAACTCGAGCGCTCAAAAACGCGAAGTTAAAGATATAAAGCTGGACACACAATTTTCATAAACACGCTCAAAGCGTCTGTTTTCCTCCTTTAATGCTTGAGTTTTCAGGGGGGTTGGGGTTGACAGTTTGGGGGCGGGGCATGGGCTTCCCTCGTGACTCAGCAAACTAGCTAGCGGTGGTAGTCTAGTGCTAGCTAGCTGTTTCTCTAGCTAGCTTCGCCACAGTGGGCGGAAATGATCATACAGTTAAGCCCCGCCCACTTAGAGGGAAGATCTGATTGGTCAGTTTTACTGTCATTTGAAATTGGTATAGTGCTGAATTATAACTGACCCTCTGTACATGAAAAGTGGGACCACCAATCACCAACATTCTGTGGAGGCATCACAGTCCTTATAGGGGGAGACACAGACTCACAGGCTTCCACTTAACCCCTCACGCTCCAACACAGATTGACACGTTTGAATAATTTATTTGCCTAAATTTTTGTAATTGTTTAGATGTTGATGGTCATATATATATATATATATATATATATATATATATATATATATATATATATATATATATATATATATATATATATATATATGCCATGACGGTTCCCCACTGGTATGATCCATTTTAGGGGTGTGTGAAGTCCTATTACAGGATTCTCCCTGGCATGGAACCTGTACATTTATTATAATATTTAACATTAAAGCTTAGAAAAATATATAAATGTTTTTAACCCCCCCCCCCCCCCCACACACAAAAAAATAAGAATTGTTTTCCTTCTTTTAGAGGGGTTTAAGTCTCATTTTTATTATTTATTATTTATTATTATTATTGTTGTTGTTATTAGAAGTGAATGTCAGACGCAGATTTTTATATTCCTTTAAAATACTAAAGGCTGCTAAATTCCTTCCCAAGTGATGATGTCACTTCCTGTCTACCTGTTCCAACAGGTGAAGACCTCTGGCGCTGGCAGTCCCAGAATCCCACCGGCTTCAGTAACGGCACAGTGCCGTGAAACAGACCCGCTCAGAAGAGACTCTGACAGCAAGAGGCCATGAAGTCCTTTGGTTTTATACGACTTGATTTCTGCTGGAAGAAACCTCACGACACGATGAATGATTTACATTCCTAACAGTACTGTTTCCTGTTTCTACCTGATTTCTGTAAATTATTATCAGCCCATTCCCTCTTTATTGAATCTTATTTTTTATTATTGCTATTATTCTTTGATTTGATTTCAAATGGGTTTTTTTTTAAACTGGACCAAATTTTATTTTCTGTGTTTTTCTGTCGTGTCTGTCTGCAGTAACACAAAGATTAATTTAATTTCTTATATTTAGATTAACTTTATTCTGTTTGAAAAAGATAGATTATCCGATTATTGTTTAATTTGTTTGTCTGACTCGGCTTCTGTTCATAACTGTACTGAAGTACAAAACGACAAAAAAAAGTACAAAAGTACAAAAAAGTGCAAGAAGAACAAAACAGGTGATATTTTTTTCAGCCCAAATAATGAAAGTCATGCAATAAAAAAGGATTTGTGGATATAAATATCGGTGCCTGTGTGCGTGTATATATGTGATGTAAAGAAGTGCACATTCATGTTTGACTCATTAGCTGCTGAATTTCTCCTCAGTGTTATTTTTTTACTGAGCAGTTATTAATGAATCGTGACAATGTGGAAAATTAGTTTAGTTGTTAAACTAACTGTATGTTGGGATTGTTACAGTAGCTGCTGATTAAAGTAGTTGTAAAGCCCGAATAACATTGATTTGAGTTCAGTACTGTAGCGTTCAGCACTGCTGGATTTTTCTTAAGAACAAATCAGTTTTTGTAATAAGTGAATTGGAGCTGCTAAATTGCTCCTAGGAAGGAGTGTGTGTCTGTCTGTCTCTGTGTCTGTCAGTCTCTGTGCCTATTCGGTTGCCTCTGTGTGTGTTTGTCTCTGTGCCTGTCTGTCTGTCTGTCTGTCTGGTTGCCTCTCTGTGTGTTTGTCTCTGTGTCTGTCTGTCTGTCTGTCTGTCTGGTTGCCTCTCTGTGTGTTTGTCTCTGTGTCTGTCTGTCTCTGTGCCTATTCGGTTGCCTCTGTGTGTGTTTGTCTCTGTGCC
This sequence comes from Megaleporinus macrocephalus, assembly GCA_021613375.1. NCBI lineage: Eukaryota > Metazoa > Chordata > Actinopteri > Characiformes > Anostomidae > Megaleporinus > Megaleporinus macrocephalus. Next base: position 7,311,914 of record CM038712.1, on the reverse strand, counting down.
TGTCTGTCTGTCTCTCTGGTTGCCTCTCTGTGTGTTTGTCTCTGTGTCTGTCTGTCTCTGTGTCTGTCTGGTTGCCTCTGTGTGTGTTTGTCTCTGTGTCTGTCTGTCTCTTCATCTGTCTGGTTGCCTCTGGTGTGTGTTTTGTCTCTGTGTCTGTCTTTCTGTCTCTGCGTCTGTCTGGTTGCCTCTGTGTGTGTTTGCTTCTGTGTCTGTCTCTGTGTCTGTCTGGTTGCCTCTCTGTGTGTTTGTCTCTGTGTCTGTCTGTCTCTGTGCCTATTCGGTTGCCTCTGTGTGTGTTTGTCTCTGTGCCTGTCTGTCTGTCTCTCTGGTTGCCTCTCTGTGTGTTTGTCTCTGTGTCTGTCTGTCTCTGTGTCTGTCTGGTTGCCTCTGTGTGTGTTTGTCTCTGTGTCTGTCTGTCTCTTCATCTGTCTGGTTGCCTCTGTGTGTGTTTGTCTCTGTGTCTGTCTTTCTGTCTCTGCGTCTGTCTGGTTGCCTCTGTGTGTGTTTGCTTCTGTGTCTGTCTCTGTGTCTGTCTGGTTGCCTCTATGTGTGTTTGTCTCTGTGTCTGTCTGTCTCTGCATCTGTCTGGTTGCCTCTGTGTGTGTTTGTCTCTGTGTCTGTCTTTCTGTCTCTGCGTCTGTCTGGTTGCCTCTGTGTCTGTCTGTCTCACTCTCTCTCTCTCTGTGTCTATCCGGTTGCCTCTCTGTGTGTTTGTCTCTGTGTCTGTCTGTCTCTGCATCTGCCTGGTTGCCTCTGTGTGTGTTTGTCTCTGTGTCTGTCTGTCTCTGTGTCTGTCTGGTTGCCTCTGTGTGTGTTTGTCTCTGTGTCTGTCTTTCTGTCTCTGTGTCTGTCTGTCTCTGTGTCTGTCTGGTTGCCTCTGTGTGTGTTTGTCTCTGTGTCTGTCTTTCTGTCTCTGTGTCTGTCTGGTTGCCTCTGTGTCTGTCTGTCTCACTCTCTCTCTCTCTGTGTCTATCCGGTTGCCTCTCTGTGTGTTTGTCTCTGTGTCTGTCTGTCTCTGCATCTGCTGGTTGCCTCTGTGTGTGTTTGTCTCTGTGTCTGTCTGTCTCTGTGTCTGTCTGGTTGCCTCTTTGTGTGTTTGTCTCTGTGTCTGTCTTTCTGTCTCTGTGTCTGTCTGTCTCTGTGTCTGTCTGGTTGCCTCTGTGTGTGTTTGTCTCTGTGTCTGTCTTTCTGTCTCTGTGTCTGTCTGGTTGCCTCTGTGTCTGTCTGTGTCTGTCTCTCTCTCTCTCTGTCTATCCGGTTGCCTCTGTGTGTGTTTGTCTCTGTGTCTGTCTGTCTCTGCATCTGCCTGGTTGCCTCTGTGTGTGTTTGTCTCTGTGTCTGTCTGTCTTTCTCTGCATCTGCCTGGTTGCTTATGTGTGTGTTTGTCTCTGTGTCTGTCTATCTGTTTTCTCTTTGTTGCTGTATCTGTCAGTCTGTGTGTCTGTCTGTTTGTCTCTGTATTGGTCAGTCTGTGTGTATGTCTGTTAGTCTCTGTGACTGTCTGTCTGTCTCTGTGTCTATCTGGTTGCCTCTGTGTCTGTTTGTCACTGTGTCTGTCTGTCTGTGTGTTTGTTGCTGTGTCTGTCTGTCTGTTTCTCTGTCTGTTTGTCTCTGTGTTGGTCAGTCTGTGTGTATGTCTGTCTGTCTATCTCTGTGTCTATCTGGTTGCCTCTGTGTCTGTCTGTCTCTGTGTCAGTGGACTGAAAGCCTATCCAGGGTGTTTCCTGCCGTCCGCCCTAGGAGTGCTCCTATGACCCAGAAGGACAAACAGCTTACAGATGAATGAATGAATCAATGAATAAACAATTTCTAATGCAGTTTAATCATTTATGTTATTGTTAGCGTGTGTGTGTTAATACACAGACAAAACATTTTAATAGAACTCTAGCATTTAATAAACAATGAAGAAATTCATGCTATTATTAACGCATAACATTTAAATCAGTTTAATTTATTCCATTTTTTTTTAAAGTTACTGTTTAATAATCAAATAATAACCAGGTGAAAATCATTTACATTTGACTTAAATTCATTTAAATCTTTAGCGTCAATCAGTTGAATTCAGTTTGAGTTAACTACGTAGATATTAGTGCAGATAATTTTCCAAATAAATGATAAATAATAATAACAAAAAAAATCATTTTCTATTGCAACTGAATCATTTACATTTACATTTACAAATGATTCTAATGTTCCAACTTTAGATTAGACCTGAGTAATTTGATTTGATTTAGATATACCCTGCAATATTTCCTTTGAGGGTGATTCGGTGCCACTTCTTATTCGGTAAACAATATAATAATAAATACATTTTTAAATAAATGATCATAAAACAACACGATGACTTACACTTTTCAGGCAAATGTTGATTATGATTCCATTCAAATCGACTCGGTAGCCTTCAGCGCTGATGAGTTTCCCATGACAGCGATTCAGTCCCACTTCTTTGACATTAGTCAAAGTCAATATCATTAACTTTACAGTGCAGGTGAATCGTTTACATTATTATAAATGTGTGCAAATGTTTGAAAATAACATGACGTGATTTGATTCATTCCACAGAGGATTTACCATGACAGCGATTCAGTGTCACTTTTATATAATGAGCAATTTGATCACCACTAAGGCAATATCATAGTTTACATTATTATACAGTCATGTTAAACGTGTGATTTGATCCAGTTTGATTAGAATCAACATTTTGCAACATGTAACATTAAGATTAGATTCGATTCAATTAAAATTAACCCTGTATTATTTGCTATTGATGAATTTACTACGAGGGAGTATCAGTTTCACACTTTTATAAGTTACAATTGAATAATAACTGGTTAGTAAATTAAGTTATATTATTCCAAATTCACATGAATATTTAGTCTGATTTGATTCAGTTCAGTTTAAATTGATGCTTTGATTCAGCCCCACTTCTTTGTAATCAGTAATAAAACAAATTTGTTTGGTGTATCATAATATGAGGAAATATCATATAATATCAGGCAATATCACACTTTACATTATTATAAATTCAAGTGAATCCTGACTGTGATTCAATCTTTGGTTTTTAACATTTAACGACATGACAAAAATGCATGTGAATTTTTAAATGAATCATTAGTTACTAATGTTTAGATGTAACATTAAAATTACATTGTTACAAATTCATGATTTGAATTCGAATCGACTTTGCACGGATGGATTGCTCTTTAGCTAGTCTCAGCATCACTTCCTCCTAATCAGTTATGCAACGGAATCATTTAACGTTAAGTTGTAAAATTGTGCAAAATTCGCACGTAGCATTAAGATTCGATTCGACTTTGCAACACTCGGCACTGATGGACGGCGACTCTGCTTTTTGGACCAATAGCAATAGCAACCACTTCAAACGCAAATGTATAGCAAGTGTAAGGATTTACATACTAACGTAACTGCGAGCGAATATTCAATGCGAATCAACTCAATGTTCGATTCAAATCGACTCAGCACAGATGGATTGCCCATAAGCTAGACTCAGCATCACTTCTTCGTAAGTAGTTATAAACCGAATCAATTAACGTTACGTTGTTGTAAAGTTGGGCGAATGTTCGGACGTAGCATTAAGATTCGAATCGACTCTGCATCACTCGCCACTGATGGACGGTGAGTGCTCCTCAGTATTTTTGGTCATGAATGACCTTATAATAGCAAGCACTTCAAACGCAACAGCAAATGTAAAGATTTACACCCACGAGCGAATGTTTAGTGCGATTCGACTCAACTCGAATCGACTCTCCCCCGCGTGGGTGACTCAGTGCCACTTCTTCAGTTAAGTCCTCGTGTTGGAAGCAGCCGTGGCTAATGCGAGCGGAAAGCGGGCTTGGTGCGAAGTGAGTCAGTGGAGGGACGCTTGTGCTTTAAGGGTCTCCACAGCCCTGGCGGGCTCTCTGAACACCCACGTCAGCAGGAGCCGTGTGGGGCTTGTCTGTTTCTCCCCCCCTCCGTCACACACAAACGGGTTTCGGTCTTTCGGGCTAAGCAGGAAGTGATCAGTTAAAAGCTAGAGGCGGGTGGGAAAAAGAGCCCTCCACCACCGCCAACACCACCACCAAATAAAAAGACATGGAGATGGTTTGTGAGAGTGGGACGTGTAGACCGTATCGGACACCGAGCGAGCCGGGTCGGCAGTGAGTATGTTGTTTTGTATGAGGAGAGAGAGAGAGAGATAGAGAGAGAGGGAGAAGGTGGGAGGACGGAACAAAAAAAGGGGGGAGAGAAGCAGTCAGCGGGGCGCGGACGGACGGACGGATGGAGGGAGGGAGTGAGTTGGGTGGCGGGCGGAGGTCAGGAGAGGGAGTCAGCGGGCTATGCGGAGCTCCGCGCCCGGGGAGAGAGCACCGCCTCGCCGCTGCGCAGTGCAGGCGCTCCCGCTGAAAGAAAAAAAAAGCGGAGGGGCGAATGTTAAGTCCCTAAACCGCCCCGGGCGTGGTGCTCCGTTTCCAAACCGCCCCCTTTTCCAGCCTCCATGTCTTTATTTGTGGTTTTGTTTCGGTGCTAATGCTCGAAATGTGGCTAGTATGTTAGATTTTTTTCGCTGTAGTAAAGAAAAAAGGGGGAGGGAGGTCGATGGGCTCAAACGTCAAGGGCTTCGGCTGCTCGTTCGGATGTTGCCGTTCCACCTTAAATGGTGCAGCAGTTGCATTCTGGCGCCTGAGGCGCCAGAATGCAACTGCTGCACCATTTAAGGTGGAACGGCAACATCCGAACGAGCAGCTAGCAAATACGAAGCCAACTCGCGTAAGGGCTTCCAGGGCGACTCGTTTTACTTCATTTTCCTTCTTTTTAAACTTCAGCTCATGTTTATTAAAGCCAACGCTTCGTATTTTAAACAGTTTGAGGAACAAAAACACGTTAATCGGCGTCCATCTTCATTCGTTGGCTTTCAAACGGGTGTAGGCTGGTCGCACGGGCGTTTGCTAGATTTTATTTTTTTTTTTATATATTGTTTTCAAAGCTTGCCTTTTTTCGCTACACTGACCACATTTTCCCTCGTTATTATTATAAATATTAATAATAATAATATGAATAATAATATTCAAAGCGGAGAAAAAATTGCTTATGAGAACTTGCTTGCCTCCGTATGAAAAATAACGTGGTGATGAAAATAAATAAAAAAATAAATATAAAATGACAATATTTTTGCTCTCCTTTTGCTGCCTAGCGTTTCGTACTCCCCCCATTTTTTACCCCCAACCCAAATTCCTGTTACCCGTTGGGAAAAAAAACGGGGGACGGGTTTTTTTTTGTTTCCTACCCGTTTTCCGAACGCTGTGCTAGGATTGGCTCGAAGTCACACCTCCTGCGCCAGGATTGGCCAGTAGGGTCCCTCCTCTATGGGTAAGAGCCAATCCACAGCGTAGGAGGGCGGGATTTGTCTGAATGCGGGCGGGAAACAAATAACACGAGGTGTGGTTTCTTTTTTCTCAGAGCCAGCGCTTGATTGACAGGAGTTTCAGCCAATCACAGCGCAGGGGGTGCCTTTTTCTTTCTCAGGGAGACAAAGGGCTTGAGAATATAAGAGGATGACCCAAAAATGGGCTACTTGGTCCAAATTTTGGGGCGCATCAGCAGGAATTACTTAATGTAATGATGTAACATGTCCAAAGAAAACCAAAAACTTTACACGAGAGGCCAGACACATGCTTACTTTTAATGCAACCAGAATTTTTTTCCAAGTGATTTCTTCACACAATGGAATATGACAGCTGCTGCGTTCAAATATTATAGAAAAATAAAAATAGATAAGAAATGGTGATACATGCTTTTCTTAGGAAAGCGACGATATGTAAAATATGGTGATGATATTATAAGCTGTTGATGTTGGGGGACTGAATAGATTTACATTAATGATCAGATACGCTTGCATACACTAAGGTGTATGATCTCTGAAATGAAAACCGGGGACATTTACAGTTCGGCTCACACTGTTTTTATATATGTAATAAAGTGTGTGTGTGTGTGTAGCGGGGGTGCAGTACAGTACTGGGTGAAGATATAGTGAAGTACAGAACGCTCAATAAAAAAGAATATAATGCAAGATAGTAATAAAAAAGTCACAAAAGCTTCAGTTGTTGTATGAGCCCAGAATTCATATTCAAGAGACCATTGGCTACAGAAAAAGACCCTTGGCTATAGCCCAATAGCCAGACTCCAAACACACCCCTGGGTTAGCTCTGCAGAGACAGAGGCAGCTGCTATCACCATATGCTGTATGTTATATATGGAGCTGAAAAAGTGATGCCGTTCAAAACATGATGCCCTATTTGTGGATGATATGGAGCTACATTCAAGTTGACTGTATGTATATAAATTAGATACCTACTGTCACTTGGTAGTCTGATTCAAGTCCTGTAACTCCACCCCTTCTTTTAAAATCACAGGGTCACCTTGCATCATGAAAAGATGTTTGTGGTGATGTTGTTGAGTCTTGCTAACTTCTGGTGGAGTTTTATTCAGCAGTGTTCTTTAAAACTAGAACAGAAAGTGGTAGAAGTGGGTCACAGACAGCAGCAGCACCCTCTGTTGGCCAAAACAAGACATCTCAAGCTCCAGTGATACGCACAATGATACACCAAAACTTGTAGTACTCGCAGTACTACTCACAGGCAAATAAATGATATAAATATTTACATTATTCTTATCTTAATTGTTTTATTTAACATTTTTCTACTGTGCTAGGTGGGGTTTCCGTTGCTCTAAAACAGGGGTTCTTAACCTTTTTCACAGTGTGACACTTTTCTGGGAGTTAAAAATATTTCATGCCCCCCTCTTCACCAACCTGCAACCCACCCCCCACCCTCTCACACACACACACACACACATATACACACCAAAATACACATTAAAGACATTTCAGAAGACTACTCAAATAGCACGTCTATTCATTTACTGGGCTTGCATTTTTTAGCTGGCACTGCCCCTCAGGTTAAGATCCTCTCCTTTAAAACTTGCTCGTAGAGTGGTAAGAAGTCATTCTTGTCTGTAGGCCAGTGGCTTTCAGGGCATTGTTGAGCATCATCGGATCAATTCCCTATAACTGCACACTGGGTATTGTAGTGAGAGAACACGGATGAACGAAAACCTGTAAATCATAGCATTGTGAAATGCTGCACCAAGAATATTAGATATTAGATAGTAGAACTTATTAATGTATTTTATATGTCCAGTGACACAAACTAAAACGTACAAATATTTCAGCTCGACTTTAAAGGGGATTATGCCTTTCTGGTTTTCTTCTTTTCCTGTAGTGTGTTATATAGCTTTTTAGTATTATATAGTTTATTAGTGTTCCATAGCTGTAGTGTGTTATATAGCTTTTTAGTATTATATAGTTTATTAGTGTTCCATAGCTGTAGTGTGTTATATAGCTTTTTAGTATTATATAGTTTATTAGTGTTCCATAGCTGTTGTGTGTCATATAGCTTTTTAGTATTATATAGCTTATTAGTGCTTCATAGCTGTAGTGTGTTATATAGCTTTTATAGTATTATATAGCGTATCAGTGCTTCATAGCTGTTGTGTGTTATATAGCTTTTATAGTATTATATACCGTATCAGTGCTCCATAGCTGTAGTGTGTTATATAACTTTTTAGTATTATATAGCTTATCAGTGCTCCATAGCTGTAGTGTGTTATATAGCTTTTATAATATTATATAGCGTATTAGTGTTCCATAGCTCTAGTGTGTTAAATAGCTTTCATAGTATTATATACCGTATTAGTGCTCCATAGCTGTAGTGTGTTATATAGCTTTTAAGTATTATATAGCTTGTTAGTGCTTCATAGCTGTAGTGTGTTAAATAGCTTTTAAGTATTATATAGCTTGTTAGTGCTTCATAGCTGTTGTGTGTTATATAGCTTTTATAGTATTATATAGCTTATCAGTGCTCCATAGCTGTAGTGTGTTATATAGCTTTTATAGTATTATATACCGTATTAGTGCTCCATAGCTGTAGTGTGTTATATAGCTTTTAAGTATTATATAGCTTGTTAGTGCTTCATAGCTGTTGTGTGTTATATAGCTTTTATAGTATTATATAGCTTATCAGTGTTCCATAGCTGTAGTGTGTGAAATAGCTTTTATAGTATTATATACCGTATCAGTGCTCCATAGCTGTAGTGTGTTATATAACTTTTTAGTATTATATAGCTTATCAGTGCTCCATAGCTGTAGTGTGTTATATAGCTTTTATAGTATTATATAGCTTATCAGTGCTCCATAGCTGTAGTGTGTTATATAGCTTTTATAATATTATATAGCGTATCAGTGCTCCATAGCTGTAGTGTGTTATATAGCTTTTATAGTATTATATAGCTTATCAGTGCTCCATAGCTGTAGTGTGTTATATAGCTTTTATAGTATTATATAGCTTATCAGTGCTCCATAGCTGTAGTGTGTTATATAGCTTTTATAATATTATATAGCGTATCAGTGCTCCATAGCTGTAGTGTGTTATATAGCTTTTATAGTATTATATAGCTTATCAGTGCTCCATAGCTGTAGTGTGTTATATAGCTTTTATAGTATTATATAGCTTATCAGTGCTCCATAGCTGTAGTGTGTGAAATAGCTTTTATAGTATTATATACCGTATCAGTGCTCCATAGCTGTAGTGTGTTATATAACTTTTTAGTATTATATAGCTTATCAGTGCTCCATAGCTGTTGTGTGTTAAATAGCTTATATAGTATTATATACCGTATTAGTGCTCCATAGCTGTAGTGTGTGAAATAGCTTTTATAGTATTATATACCGTATCAGTGCTCCATAGCTGTAGTGTGTTATATAGCTTTTTAGTATTATATAGCTTGTTAGTGCTTCATAGCTGTAGTGTGTTATATAGCTTTTATAGTATTATATACCGTATTAGTGCTCCATAGTTGTTGTGTGTTATATAGCTTTAGTATTATATAGCTTGTTAGTGCTTCATAGCTGTAGTGTGTTAAATAGCTTTTACATTATTATATAGCTTATTAGTGCTTCATAGCTGTAGCGTGTTATATAGCTATATAAAGTGTGGAGGTTTTATAAGGCCCAGAGTTCACGCCAGAGGGAAAAACCATTTATCTCAGCAGTCTGAAATGCCTTTTTGGAATTCCAGCACTTTTATCTGTTACAATATGACATCATTTGGTAATACAGTCCTTATTGCCCACCTACCAGCAACCTTAGCTCACCCTTGTGCAATGCAGAGAGAGCTAAACAGACAGAAAGTGAATTCAGATGTACTAAATGAGAAAATTGAAGCATGTGAATCTGTACTAGTCCTGAAATCAAATTCTGAACGTCGACAATAAGCGTTCCAGGTTCCCTTTAAGCAGCACTGTAGGTGAAATTAGTATTCTGGCTTAGACTGGATGAGAGATGCTCTTGCGAAAGAGAGAGATATATGGAGCTCTCCCTGGAGTCCTGTGCTCTCTCTCTCTCTCTCTCTCTCTCTCTCTCTAGCACAGATTCACAGGCTGCTGGTTTTGACTGATATTGCTGTCTGTTTTGTTGGTCTTGCATTATTTACTTTAGCGGTGAGCGAGAGCAGAAGTGAATGCAAATATTGCATCATTTTCTCTGGCGCGCATTAAAAGGCCTCGCTGTGGTTGTTCTCTATTTTCTTTCAGGCCTGTCCACAAATGGACGAGCGCAGACATGTCGGCCAACCACCAGAGCTGCCTCCTGAAGCAGCTGGACCAGCAGCGGCGTCAGGAGCTCTTCTGCGACTGCAACGTTCTGGTGGAGGGCCACCTTTTCCGGGCGCACCGCAACGTCCTGTTCGGCAGCAGCGGCTACTTCCGCATGCTGCTCTCGCAGGGGGCCAAGGACAGCCTGGAGCCGGTCAGCGCCTCCTTCGACGCCTTCAGCCCCGACGTCTTCACCATCATCTTGGACTTTGTGTACTCGGGCCAGCTGGAGCTCAACAGCTCCAATGTGATAGAGGTGATGTCGGCCGCCAGCTACCTGCAGATGGACGACGTCATCGCCTACTGCAAGTCCTTCATCAAGTCCTCGCTGGAGATCAGCGCCAAGGAGGACGACAGCCACTACCTCTGCCTGTCGGATGGCAGCCCTCCACGGGACGGTGGCGAGGAAGGCTCCGAGGAGCCCGCCGCCCGCAAGGTCGGCACGGGCACCCAGAGCATCATGTGGGACCACCAGGAGGAGGGCCAGACCAAGTATGAGTACTCCGGAGAGGGGAGCAGCCCGCAGACGTCAGCCATCTCGCAGAGCCCTCCTGCCCAGCCCGCACTGGAGTCCGGACTGGAGGAAGACCCCACGGGGCAGTTCACGCCAGTGGGCTCGGAGCCCAGGAGAAGAGGAAACAGGAAGAGAACGGCCACTCATCGCTACGCTCCAGATGACACTTCACCTATAGACCTCCAGAGGGCAGCGGCGGCTGCGCACTCCGCACAGAAAGCAGATGAACTCTATGCCACCATGCCCACTATCGTAGGGGTGGTGGGAGTTTTTAATAAAGGTGAGATGCAAGGCCCACATTTAAACTATTTATTGTATTCTATTAAGTCAGAGACCACCCTTCATTTATTTAGCTCCATGAAAAAAATGCCACAGTGTTTAGTGTGTCCACCCCGTGGCCCCCTTTATTTCAGGAGGTTCGCTTTCAGGATATCTTCCCACACCTTCAATGTTCAGGCTGAGAAGCTGGTTTAGTATTTTCTGCTTCTCACCTTCCAAACAATACCAAACACATCCAGTGATGTTGAGGTTCTGGACTCTGGGGTGGTCAGTCCATTGTTCTAAGAACACCACACAGCTTCTGTGTCTCTCTTTCTCAGTGAGGAGCTTCTTGAACATGTTCTTTCAGATCCATAGCATTAAGGTGGCTTCTCACAGTGGAAACACTTGTGGATGTTTTCAGATCTGAAGCTGGAGCTTGGCCTTCTCCTCTATCTTTCAAAGATAAAAGCTTTCAGAGATGCTTAGCTGATGGGGACAGATTTGGTGGTCTACCAGATCTTCCAGGTGGTTGTTAGAACCCCATGTCTCCCATGTTTTGGAAAGCTTAGTATATTCATTTAATTACCTTTGACTTTCTTCCTCATTAAGCAGATTGATTATCATATATCTGATCTTCTCAGAAATATCTCCTGAAAATAAATAACCAGTGCTTATTGGCTGTTTTGACTGGAAAATATAAATGAAAGGTACTCTCTTTTACATAGTTACGTTAAAATAATGAAAAATGATGGCCAGCTAGCTATAGGGGGTTCAAGGTGCTGTAGAATGCAAGATCGTAGATTTGCTCTTAACATTGGTGAGGACTGATGTCTCCGTGACCCCGCCACCCCCTTTCTTTCTTTGTTGTTATTGTTTTCTCTTTGCTCCATGATAAAAGGATAAAATACTGATACTACATATGCTACTTTATATGCTTTTAAACAATTCTGAATAACATTACATTATTTAATTCATAAATTATACAACTTTATATTAACTGACAGTTGGCCATGTTATTCATAGCTACAGATGATGTTAGCCTGCTGTATGCTGTGCGCCAAAGCCTAGCATCGTTATAATGATGGACACATTTCTTTGAAAAATAGCTACTTATGTCCACTTTCTTCTTTTTTGCTGCCATCTTTACTCGCTTTTAACTCCCATGTGTCTCCCACGCTGCACCTGAGTCTTACACAGTGAGTCTCATATGACTGGAAAGCTTTCCTTCCAGTTTTGGCACTGCTAACAACCAAACATAGCTCACGTGACAACAGGGAAAGGCACAGCCAATCACACTGGCCACATGAGGTACGGGGAGGTAGGACTCGAGAAGAGAACGTGGTTTAACCCTTTCTGCACCTCAAGGGTAATGAGACGTCGACAGAACGTTTTTTTTTGAAGATATCAAATTATTGGTGGGGACAATTCAGGATCGCTGGATATTGGTGGGGACACGTCACTTCCGTCCATACTAATGCTACGCCCTTGGTAGAATGCCTCAATTCTGTATTTAAATTAGTTTTTGGTCACCCAGATCCAGTTTTACACGTCCATTTACACTTATATATGCATTTACATTTATGGTTTTACACTAGAATAAAGCCATTATCCCTTTTTGGGGGGAGCTCATGAAGAACGTGAAGAGCTCTGTTCTGATTGTCTGGTTTACAGTGAGACGCCACATTGATCACACAGACGCAACATGTTGATATAGACACAATAAATTGAACCTCAGTGTAAATAAACTCAGTCCTTATACTGTTTAGTTATTTATGCTAGTAACTTGGAGCTGTTAGTATCTAACATTACTTATACTGGCTACTCGCTTTCATCTGGACATCAAACAAAAAATAGATTAAAGGTGTCTCTGTGAAACTTTCAGTTTAAGATGATCTACTTCAACCAGCACACAGTGATACACTCACACTGCATGACTACTACTTATAATCACTGTTGGGATTGTGATGCAAATAAAGGTGGAGCTGCTCGTCTCTTCAGTCTCTTCAGTGTTGAAGCTGCTCTGAGTGTTGGAGAAACTGTCTGGAGTGAAATGTACTTACTGCAGAGTTAAAGTTTCAGGAAACATTTCACCTTAAATGGTGCTGCATTGTCATTCTAGCACATGTACAAGCTGCAGCATTTAAGGTGGAGCATTAGATATAAAGATGAACCTCAGCCTCGTTTAAAGATGATCATCAACCATCCAGCGCTGACAGGTCAGTTTCTTGATAAGGAATGGAATGTGCAGACATTCCCTTCACAGCCTGGAACGCTAGATTTCTTCACAAAGTCCACAGTTCTGGTACTCCGTCGTGGTTGTACTTAAATGCTGGGGGTGTAAATATGTTATGTGACAGTTTAGGATTTTGAGCTCGGCCTGTTTTATCGCCCGTCTTTTGTAAATGTAGGATTTGTATTAGAAGGAGGAACAACAGTGTTTGAGGTTCAGGCTGTGTACTGAACTCTCCTTTATTGATCTATCTAAGGTACAATAGTTTTCTATTCATGGGCTGTATAGGTTCTATATTTATATACTGTATGGTAGCAAATAGTCTCTCTCTCTCTCTCTCTCTCTCTCTCTCTCTCTCTCTCTCTCTCTCTCTCTCTCTCTCTCTCTCTCTCTCCCTTTCCTCCACTTTATCTCCTCCTTCTTAATCTCTCTCTCTCTCTCTCTCCCTCTCTCTCTCAGACGCCAGCCCCTCGATGCGCTTTAAGTGCCCGTTCTGCACACACACAGTGAAAAGGAAGGCGGATCTGAAGAGGCACCTGCGATGTCACACGGGCGAGAGGCCGTATCCATGCCAGGCATGCAGCAAGCGCTTCACCCGCCTCGAGCACCTCCGCAGCCATTTTGAAACGGTGAGGGAGCGCTGGCGTGCACTTACAGCGGCCCCCACTGAAAATCCCAAACCCAATACAATACATTATTCAAAGAGCATGGTTAATGATTATGTAATAAGCCAGTATAAAAATAGGCTAATTAAATTAGTCCACCCTTTAAAAAAAGCCCACTAAGTACATAGTGGGTTTGTTGTTCTGGAGATATTTCTGAGGAGATTATATATAAAATAATGTAAAACAAATAGTACAAAGTGTGAAAAAATGATAAGAAGATATAGAACATGTGACAGTAATGAAATGTAATAATTATAGACACCGTCCAAAATAAAAGATCACTAAATGTTTGGTGATTTTGAGTTTTTTGAGCCCAGTAGCTGTGCGCTACGTCGTGTGGCAACTTCATGATTGCCAGACCAACAGAAATGCTCCAAAACAGCTTGTGATAACTTTAAGTGTTAATGTTAATTGTAATGTTAATTAACTAACATTAAAAGTAAAGAATGTTTTCTGCTGTAACAGTGACAGCATGTCCAACAAACATCCATGTGGGATTCAGCCATTTCAGAACACACTGGGCTGTCGTGGGCTGAAGGTTGGGGCTCTGCTCTTGTGACTGGAAGGTCTCCAGTTTGATGCCCTGGATCGACAAGACACGACCAAAGTGCCCTTGAGAAAGCCACCTAAACCACAACTGCTCCCCAGAAGCTGTGGATAGGGCTGCCCACCAATCAGGGCTAGTGGGCTCACTGTCCTATAGTGTGTGTTCACTAGTGTGTGTATATGTGGATGCGTCACTGCCTTCTAGTGTGTGTGTGGGTGTTTCACTGCCTCCTATTGTGTGTGTTCACTAGTGTGTGTATATGTGAGTGCTTTACTGCCCTCTAGTGTGTGTGTATGGGTGTTTCACTTCCCAAATTGTGTGTGTTCACTAGTGTGTGTGTGTGTGTGTGTGTATGTAGATGTTTTACTGCCCCCTAGTGCGTGTTTTCACTAATGTGTGTGTATGTAGGTGTTTCACTGCCCTCTAGTGTGTGTGTTCACTAGTGTGTATATGTGAGTGCTTCATTCCCCTCTAGTGTGTGTGTGTGACTGTTTCACTGCCTCCTTTTGTGTGTATTCACTAGTGTTTGTGTGTGTGTGTGTGTGTGTGTGTGTGTGTGTGTGTGTTTTCACTAGTGTGTATGTGGGTGTTTCACTGCCCCCTAGTGTGTGTGTTTACTAGTGAGTGTGTATATGTGGGTGTTTCACTGCCCGCTATGGCGTGTGTGTTCACTAGTGTGTGTATATGTGGGTGTTTCACTGCCCCCTAGTGTGTGTGTTTACTAGTGAGTGTGTATATGTGGGTGTTTCACTGCCCCCTAGTGTGTGTGTTTACTAGTGAGTGTGTATATGTGGGCGTTTCACTGCCCGCTATGGTGTGTGTGTTCACTATTGTGTGTATATGTGGGTGTTTCACTGCCCCCTAGTGTGTGTGTTTACTAGTGAGTGTGTATGTGTGGGTGTTTCACTGCCCCCTAGTGTGTGTGTTTACTAGTGTGTGTGTATATGTGGGTGTTTCACTGCCCCCTAGTGTGTGTTTTTACTAGTGTGTGTGTAGATGTTTCACTGCCCTCTAGTGTGTGTGTTCACTAGTGTGTGTATATGTGGGCATTTCACGGATGCGTTGAATGCAGAGGTCAAATTCTGCTGTGTGCAAACACACGTGGAAAATAGTTCTAAATTCTGTAGGACACTGTTTGCATGTAGAAGCCACATACTCATCGTATATAGGACACACACTAGAGGGCAGTAAGCACACTTGCCCAGAGTGGTGGGCAGCCCTATCCAGAATGCTCGGGCTGCAGTTGGGGGTTAGATATCTTGCTCAGTGCCATTTCAGTCATGTCCTGTCAGTTCAGGGGTTCAAACTGGCAACCTTCCAGGCACAAGGTCACTACTGCCCCCAGTAATCAGGCAGGCTAAAGTTGTTTATGTTGTTTTGTTGATTTTTAACCCAGTCTACACAAAATACACGTTTATATTTTGTATTAATGTTTGAAACTCAGCATATAAACAGAAATTGTGCCCTAAATTTGTGAAAATATTGGGAGTATTCAAGGTTTGCATGCTTCTGTACAGCCAGTAAGCCCCTCTACTGTCCCCCCTGCAGATCCACCAGGCACGGAAGCTGGTGTGCCGGAAGTGCAAGCGCCCGGTGACGGAGCAGAGCGGCCGCGTGGTGTGCGAGGGGACCCGCCGGTACCGGCTCTGCGGGACATGCATTCAGGAGAGCGGCCTGCTGGCGGACGCCACCGACACCAACGGGGAGGAACCAGGGCTGCTGCTGGGCGTGGAAGAGGACATGGATGAGAACAGGGACATGGCCTGGACAATGGACGACGACGATGACCTGGCCGAAGACTCCGGTACTGACCTTATCATTCAGGAAGTGGAGGACAGCGACGAGGAGACTGCCGCAAAGTGAAGCGAGCAGCTGTTCCTCGAGTTGCTTTAAAAACTATTTGAAAATATTTCAAAGACAACACGTTTGTATTTTGGTGTCTAAAAGAGTTCTATAACAGCCTACCTGTATAATTGTAATATAAAAACGATGTAAATAGATAATTTCAGTAATACCGTTGGTTAAATTATAATTATTTACTGCTATATGAGACTGATGATCATGCAATCTTATATTTTGCAAAATACTTGATCACTTTACAGCCGTTTCCTGCAATTTTAGTTGACATGTCAAAAAATATGCTTTGAACTCACTTATTTTATCTAAACTCGTCTATACCCTGCCAAATAATCCAGCAGCTTATGAAGATTCTCAAGGATATGACAAAAAAGGGAAGTTCTTGAAACCAAGTGTCAAGGATTTTATTTCTTTCTTTATAGAAGACTTTGAACAATCAAGTGTCATTTTTATGTGTGTCATTTCAGTTTTGTGGAGACCAAGTTTGCACTCATGTATCATTTATAATTATTTTCTCGTTCTGTAAGATCATTATCATGTTAATTTATTATATTTTTTACATTTTTTAAGAAAATATATACATTTATTATTGCCTTTGTTATACACCTGAATAAAACCTGAATTACATGGTTACACTTTAAAGTATTTAAAGCATTAGTTCTCCTTTTCAAACGTAAGAGATTCTGATCAGCCTGATATGACGGGTAAGGAAGTCAGCTGAATTTATTTTGAGCTATTAAGACAATGAACAAATATACACTTTGTACCTGAAGAGGTGATAGTAAGTCACTGTAGTACCACTTGGTACCTGAAGAGGTGATAGTGTGTCACTGTAATACCACTTTGTACCTGAACAGGTGATAGTGAGTCACTGTAATACCACTTTGTACCTGAACAGGTGATAGTGAGTCACTGTAGTACCACTTTGTACCTGAACAGGTGATAGGGAGTCACTGTAGTACCACTTTGTACCTGAAGAGGTGATAGTGAGTCATTGTAGTACCACTTTGCACCTGAACAGGTGATAGTGAGTCACTGTAGTACCACTTTGTACCTGAACAGGTGATAGGGAGTCACTGTAGTACCACTTTGTACCTGAACAGGTGATAGTGAGTCATTGTAGTACCACTTTGCACCTGAACAGGTGATAGGGAGTCACTGTAGTACCACTTTGTACCTGAACAGGTGATAGTGTGTCACTGTAATACCACTTTGTACCTGAACAGGTGATAGTGAGTCACTGTAATACCACTTTGTACCTGAAGAGGTGATAGTGAGTCACTGTAGTACCACTTTGTACCTGAACAGGTGATAGGGAGTCACTGTAGTACCACTTTGTACCTGAAGAGGTGATAGTGAGTCACTGTAGTACCACTTTGCACCTGAACAGGTGATAGGGAGTCACTGTAGTACCACTTTGTACCTGAACAGGTGATAGTGTGTCACTGTAATACCACTTTGTACCTGAAGAGGTGATAGTGTGTCACTGTAGTACCACTTTGTGTCTGAATAGGTGATAGTGAGTCACTGTAATAACACTTTGTACCTGAACAGGTGATAGTGAGTCATTGTAGTACCACTTTGTATCTGAAGAGGTGATAGTGAGTCACTGTAGTACCACTTTGTACCTGAAGAGGTGATAGTGAGTCACTGTAGTACCACTTTGTACCTGAAGAGGTGATAGTGAGTCACTGTAGTACCACTTTGTACCTGAAGAGGTGATAGTGAGTCATTGTAGTACCACTTTGTATCTGAAGAGGTGATAGTGAGTCATTGTAGTACCACTTTGTACCTGAACAGGTGATAGTGAGTCACTGTAGTGCCACTTTGTATCTGAAGAGGTGATAGTGAGTCATTGTAGTGCCACTTTGTATCTGAAGAGGTGATAGTGAGTCATTGTAGTACCACTTTGTATCTGAAGAGGTGATAGTGAGTCACCGTAGTACCACTTGGTACCTGAAGAGGTGATAGTGTGTCACTGTAGTACCACTTTGTGTCTGAATAGGTGATAGTGAGTCACTGTAATAACACTTTGTACCTGAACAGGTGATAGTGAGTCATTGTAGTACCATTTTGTATCTGAAGAGGTGATAGTGAGTCACTGTAGTACCACTTTGTACCTGAACAGGTGATAGGGAGTCACTGTAGTACCACTTTGTACCTGAACAGGTGATAGGGAGTCACTGTAGTACCACTTTGTACCTGAAGAGGTGATAGTGAGTCATTGTAGTACCACTTTGTATCTGAAGAGGTGATAGTGAGTCATTGTAGTACCACTTTGTACCTGAAGAGGTGATAGTTAGTCACTGTAGTACCACTTGGTACCTGAAGAGGTGATAGTGTGTCACTGTAATACCACTTTGTATCTGAAGAGGTGATAGTGAGTCATTGTAGTACCACTTTGTACCTGAAGAGGTGATAGTGTGTCACTGTAGTACCACTTTGTGTCTGAATAGGTGATAGTGAGTCACTGTAATAACACTTTGTACCTGAACAGGTGATAGTGAGTCATTGTAGTACCACTTTGTATCTGAAGAGGTGATAGTGAGTCACTGTAGTACCACTTTGTACCTGAAGAGGTGATAGGGAGTCACTGTAGTACCACTTTGTACCTGAAGAGGTGATAGGGAGTCACTGTAGTACCACTTTGTACCTGAAGAGGTGATAGTGAGTCATTGTAGTACCACTTTGTATCTGAAGAGGTGATAGTGAGTCATTGTAGTACCACTTTGTACCTGAAGAGGTGATAGTTAGTCACTGTAGTACCACTTTGTACCTGAAGAGGTGATAGTTAGTCACTGTAGTACCACTTGGTACCTGAATAGGTGATAGTGTGTCACTGTAATACCACTTTGTACCTGAACAGGTGATAGTGAGTCACTGTAATACCACTTTGTACCTGAACAGGTGATAGTGAGTCACTGTAGTACCACTTTGTACCTGAACACGTGATAGGGAGTCACTGTAGTACCACTTTGTACCTGAAGAGGTGATAGTGAGTCATTGTAGTACCACTTTGCACCTGAACAGGTGATAGGGAGTCACTGTAGTACCACTTTGTACCTGAACAGGTGATAGGGAGTCACTGTAGTACCACTTTGTACCTGAGGAGGTGATAGTGAGTCACTGTAATACCACTTTGCACCTGAACAGGTGATAGGGAGTCACTGTAGTACCACTTTGTACCTGAAGAGGTGATTGTGAGTCATTGTAGTACCACTTTGTATCTGAAGAGGTGATAGTGAGTCATTGTAGTACCACTTTGTACCTGAACAGGTGATAGTGAGTCACTGTAGTACCACTTTGTATCTGAAGAGGTGATAGTGAGTCATTGTAGTACCACTTTGTATCTGAAGAGGTGATAGTGAGTCACCGTAGTACCACTTGGTACCTGAATAGGTGATAGTGTGTCACTGTAGTACCACTTTGTGTCTGAATAGGTGATAGTGAGTCACTGTAATAACACTTTGTACCTGAACAGGTGATAGTGAGTCATTGTAGTACCACTTTGTATCTGAAGAGGTGATAGTGAGTCACTGTAGTACCACTTTGTACCTGAACAGGTGATAGGGAGTCACTGTAGTACCACTTTGTACCTGAAGAGGTGATAGGGAGTCACTGTAGTACCACTTTGTACCTGAAGAGGTGATAGTGAGTCACTGTAATACCACTTTGTACCTGAACAGGTGATAGTGAGTCACTGCAGTACCACTTTGTACCTGAACAGGTGATAGTGAGTCACTGCAGTACCACTTTGTACCTGAAGAGGTGATAGTGAGTCACTGCAGTACCACTTTGTACCTGAAGAGGTGATAGTGAGTCATTGTAGTACCACTTTGTACCTGAACAGGTGATAGTGAGTCACTGTAGTACCACTTTGTATCTGAAGAGGTGATAGTGAGTCATTGTAGTACCACTTTGTACCTGAAGAGGTGATAGTGAGTCATTGTAATACCTCTTTGTATCTGAAGAGGTGATAGTGAGTCATTGTAGTACCACTTTGTACCTGAAAAGGTGATAGTGAGTCACTGTAATAGCAGAATAAGAGTTAATGTTGGAGCTGTTTTACTACTGAAGATGCTCTTGGAGAGTAAAGGGATGAAGTTTGATGCTGAACATTTCCTATAGACTGGTAAGTATTGAAGAGGGGGGAGGAGGGACTGTACTGTTTTCTGGTGATGTGTTGCCCCCTACTGTTTCCAGTATGAATATAAGAGTTTGGGTTCTGACTTTATGACTATACCAGTCCAAAATACATCAGGGCCATTTCAGGAACTTCATGCAGTGCAAGAAAATCCCTGCACTTGGGGTCCTGGGGGACCTGAGCAAATGCTTATACCCCTTACAGACTTATTTTAACGGGCAATTCCACCACTTTTTCAGAATTTCGGAATTGTTTTAATACATTTAGTCCTTGAAATGTAAAACAGTCATTCAGAGTGGTGTAATGTGAAATTGTTCATGATAGAGAAATTTACTATGATTTATTTACAGTGGTGTTAATGGGAATCATGAATATGACCATTTTATTTACTATACAACATCATCAGTGAACCC
This sequence comes from Megaleporinus macrocephalus, assembly GCA_021613375.1. Lineage (NCBI taxonomy): Eukaryota > Metazoa > Chordata > Actinopteri > Characiformes > Anostomidae > Megaleporinus > Megaleporinus macrocephalus. The sequence goes on along the minus strand of CM038712.1, from coordinate 7,291,575 downwards.
ACACGTGTCTTCTAAATGTTTATATGTTTATATATAGTTTTAAATCAACAGATTTGCTGAGGGATCTGTTAAAGGTGGCTTCTGGTTGTAGTTTCACTATAATGGGGCACTCTAAATGACATCTCACCCATTGAATTATGTAGAATTTTGGAAAAAATGAGTGGAGTTCCCCTTTAATCCCAATTCTCCAAGAACAGGGAAGTCTATGATAAATCAGGATTTGTCAGTTAGTCAGATAATATAATCCTGTTGTTTAAATTATATTTATACTGAAGGAGCTGGAACGTACTTCTCTGACCTGTACAACTCCTCACCGGCAGATGGCGCCACCGTGCCTCTCTCAGTCTCGCTCTCTCTCTCTGTCCAGTGTAAACAGTGGGAGCGGACATGGCGGCCGTGCTGATGAGGTTTGTCTCCTGCTCGTTTGGACCCACCGGGGTTCCGAGGACTCTCGCCTTCAGTTCCAGCGCTGCAGTCAAAGCAGTGAGTCGGTTAACTTAATCAATTTCCCTCGAACTTCATTCAGAGTTTCTACTTTAACTCGGAGGAGCTGCAATCTTAGCCAACGCGGTCATTCGCTGTGGCAGTTTAGTGTTAGATTTTATATATATATATATATATATATATATATATATATATATATATATATATATATATATATATATATATATAAAACTGGTGGCCTCGATGACCTCTATAGTTTTTCTGAATCAAATAGGAAACTTTCTTCTGTTGTAGTCCAAAAGGTGAGACGTTTTCAATAAATTAAGGTGAAGTACACGTCGCTAAAAACTACAATACCCATGATGCATTGCGGTAGCGAGCTGTCTAGCAACACAACTAAAGAACAATATTTGTAAAATAACGTCAAACTAATTTGTTTTCCTCGCATTAATTAATTAATTAAATAATATTAATTGCCCCGAAATGAAGACAATTTAATGACTGAAAAAAAGTATTTTGAGGATCTTTCAACACAGACAGTTATATTTGTCATTCACTGTTGTTCTCTTGTTTTCCCTGTTATTGCCAGTTATACGCGGTCAGTGATGAGTGCAGGTCTAAAGGAATCACTCAGATCATCTTTTCTATGGATCAAGTACACAAATGACCTTGTAACATTTAAACACTAAAGTATAAACCCTTCAGCCATAACAGTAAAACCTTCCTTATATCTACACACATTGTCCAGTTTATCAGCTCCACTGATCATATAGTAGCTACACTTTCAGACTGTAGTCCATCTGATTCTCTGTGTACTATATTACCCTGTTCTTCAGGGGTCTTCCTGGGTTATACTTAGCACTGTAGGGACGCTGACATGATGGTGGTGTGTTAGTGTGTGTTTTGCTGGTGTGAGTGGATCAGACACACAGTGTCCACTCACTGTCCACTCTATTAGACACTCCTACTGCTTGCTGGTCCACCGTGTAGATGTAAAGTCAGAGACAGTAGCTCACCATTCGCTGCACAGTTTGTGTTCCTCTAGTCCTTCATCAGTGGACACAGGACGCTGACCACAAGACACTGTTGTCTGGATGTTGCTGGTTGCTGGACCATTTTCAGTCTAGCAGTGACACTGAGGTGTCCCTAATATGGGGTCCCGCATGTGGCCCTGGCGTAATGACACACTGTAACTTCACAGTGGGCATCTGGGCATATTTGCTGGGGTTTTGGGTTGCCAGGTTTGAGGCCCACCATGATGTGCCCATCATTTCACAGTATGTCCAGGCAGCCTGTGCTAATATAGCAGTGGATATCTGGAGTGTCCCTATAACTCATCTGGTGCACCTCGGCCACTGTGGATTTTGTCTTTAGTCTTGTTTCCGTGCTTCCTCTTTAGATGTTGTGTCTAATCTGTTAATGTGTGTTTGTGTATTAGGTCAGCTCGTCTGCCGCGAAGCCTCTTCCAGAAAGGGTGAAGATAGTGGAGGTGGGACCCAGAGATGGTCTACAGAATGAGAAGGTAAGAGAAGTTTCTGCTTTAAATTTGAACGTGACTATAGACATCTTTCTACTGTAGCAGAAGAGTTTTCTGGACAGTACTGACTTCTGTAACTTCACCTCCTTCTGCCAGACCGTCGTCTCGACAGACGTAAAGATCCGGCTGATAGACATGCTGTCTGAGGCGGGGCTTCCTGTCATCGAGGCCACCAGTTTTGTCTCACCTAAATGGGTCCCTCAGGTAAAATATTATTATTATTATTATTATTATTATTATTATTATTTCTCAGCTCTTGCTTAGTGACCTGAGTGACCTTCGTCTTATGTGAAGCATTTAAAAGTTTGTTATCACTTGT